>JAVRXN010000004.1:38520483-39120925 GCA_033556935.1 Timema podura | reverse complement strand
CATCATTACAATAGACTGGGTTAAGGACCACTTTTACTCTGTTTAGTTTATATCATCATCATTACAATAGAATGGGTTAAGGACCACTTTTACTCTGTTTAGTTTATATCATCATCATTACAATAGACTGGGTTAAGGGCCACTTTTACTTTGTTTAGTTTATATCATCATCATTACAATAGACTGGGTTAAGGGCCACTTTTACTATGTTTAGTTTATATCATCATCATTACAATAGACTGGGTTAAGGGCCACTTTTAATCTATTTAGTTTATATCATCATCATTACAATAGAATGGGTTAAGGACCACTTTTACTCTGTTTAGTTTATATCATCATCATTACAATAGACTGGGTTAAGGGCCACTTTTACTTTGTTTAGTTTATATCCTCATCATTACAATAGAATGGGTTAAGGGCCACTTTTACTATGTTTAGTTTATATCCTCATCATTACAATAGACTGGGTTAAGGGCCACTTTTACTATGTTTAGTTTATATCCTCATCATTACAATAGACTGGGTTAAGGGCCACTTTTACTATGTTTAGTTTATATCATCATCATTACAATAGACTGGGTTAAGGGCCACTTTTACTATGTTTAGTTTATATCCTCATCATTACAATAGACTGGGTTAAGGGCCACTTTTACTATGTTTAGTTTATATCATCATCATTACAATAGACTGGGTTAAGGGCCACTTTTACTATGTTTAGTTTATATCATCATCATTACAATAGACTGGGTTAAGGGCCACTTTTACTCTGTTTAGTTTATATCATCATCATTACAATAGACTGGGTTAAGGGCCACTTTTACTATGTTTAGTTTATATCATTATCATTACAATAGACTGGGTTAAGGGCCACTTTTACTCTATTTAGTTTATATCATCATCATTACAATAGAATGGGTTAAGGGCCACTTTTACTATGTTTAGTTTATATCATCATCATTACAATAGACTGGGTTAAGGGCCACTTTTACTATGTTTAGTTTATATCTTCATCATTACAATAGACTGGGTTAAGGGCCACTTTTACTATGTTTAGTTTATATCATCATCATTACAATAGACTGGGTTAAGGGCCACTTTTACTATGTTTAGTTTATATCATCATCATTACAATAGACTGCGTTTAAGAGTCACTTTTACTCTGTTTGGTTTATATTATCATAATAGACCGTGATAAGGACCACTTTCATAATAGTTATTTATTGAACACAAAAATTAGTTAATTAACTTTTTAAATAACTACCGTACAACTGCTCCTATCTCTACTAATGCTGCTGTCAGTAGCCAATTTTTAATGTCTCGTTATTCCATTTTAGTATTATTAATATTTTTATTATTTAACACAGCTTTTTACTACCCGTTCGAGTTATACGCTTAAGTACTAATTACGCTAAAGCGCTAGGAATTGGGAAGGTTGAATTTAAAGGAATTGATCCCACATTTGCGTGGAGGGAGAGTGAAAAACCATTTAGGAAACCTCCTCCCGCCCCAGTTCACCCGACCGAGATTCGAACCTTGATATCCCCGTCCTCAGCAGTCTAGCTCATCACGACTAGCGCGTTAGTTAACTACGCCCCGAGGCGGGTGTTATTCCATGTACATTTTAGGACATACGTATGTATAAATAAATGCATTGATAAAACTATGCCAATTTTTTTTTCCTAACCAGGCTTATAAACAGTAAGTCATTATTTTATTGAGTCCTTAAAAAATCCAATTAACCATTGGATCCACTAGTGACTAGATTATATTGTTATATAAAACTTGCTAACTTGTCTAACTTGCTAACATAAAAATATGAAAGAAATGGAGAAAAATAATATCTAAGGAGATCATTAGGTGTGTGCAATTACTATTCAGATTAATGAGACAATCTTATGAATGAAGTTGACCTGAGACCAAATGAACTATCATCAACCTATGATAATTAAGATACTCGAAGCAAATTAATTATTGTTTATTTGGTGGTTTACAGCACGATTCGTCAGTGACTAAGCTTTTCATCAATCAAATATTTAATAACATACTTCATATTTACAATTTAATGAAGTACTAATGCAATGACAAAAAAAAAACTTAACAAAAACTATACACAGTAAATAAGGGGGGCGGCCAAGCCATTAGTAATTAAAGTGTCAGAGCCAATTAACATAACTTTCCACATGGCACTTAATGGATGGGCCGCTCCATAGTGACTAGCGTTATGATCTACTATCTTAATAAGGTGTGGGCAAGCCTTGCTTCAAGAAACAAAAACTTCTCTTTGTTGGTGACTTTAGCGTGCTTTGAAACCTGCATCGATGGGCACAAGGATCACGGCGTCAAGCTCGTCTAGTCTGATTTGCTGGTGATGGGAGGTAGGGAATGCACTGAAGGTCATTTGGCGATTTAGCATTGATTTTGAAAAAAATATATCAAACCTCCAAGAATCTGTCCTTTACAATAAACGGATATTTTTTGTTTTACGAAACAGCTCTGAGAATAATATTTTAATTTGTTACTAAAATTTAGGCGTGGGACACACTTAAAAACGTTATTTGTAATTGTATGTAAATAAATTAATCTACTCACTCAGTACAAAGAACCTGCTTCGTTGGCCGATGGTCCAAGCCAAGGCTTCACTCTCGAAATAGACCAGACTGCCGATGACAGGGAGATCGGGTTTCGAATCCCGGCTGGGTGTACTGATAGTTTATTTTCCTAAATAGTTTTCCAATTTCCCTCCACGCAAATGTGGATACACTTATTCTAAATTCAACCTTCCTAATCCGTAACTCATTAGCATAGTTAGTACATACGTGTATAACCTGAACAAGTAGTAAGACGCGGTGATTTTTGTTCAAATCTACAGCCCTAAACTTTTTTAAAGACCTCAACCACATTTTTATGACATTGGTAACACTGTCTCAATAGCGTCCAAACATTCACCAACTAGCTTAAAATAATTTATGTGTAGATTGCGACTTTACTACTGATAAATAGTAAACTTTGATCTGATTATCCTTGAAGAAAATAATTTTATTTAAAAGATAGTTAAAAAAATTGTTAAGTGAAACTCCAGACACTGTTGTTGAAAGAAATTGTTGTTTTCTCAAATTGCTGTTTCTCCTATAGATATTTTTAAATTTAATTTTTTTTATCGTATCCTCGGTGTATAAGCTTTCAATTATAAGAGTAATAATTATTAAAATCTAAACCGATTGAGCGGCCGCCGCCGTTGACGATGGTAGTGTCGACATTTGTGGATAGAGGGTATCATGTTGTCAGTACAACTAATCCTCTGGCCTTTAATCTCACTTTTCTAGACTTTAGCTGCTTCTTATTTATTCAAGTAGCTCCAATAATTCACAAACCCCTATTTAAACTTTAAAGATGCCTCACCGCCTCCACCTAACCCTTGTAAACTACACAAGACACGCAGGTTGATGTCCCTCACTGCCTCCACCTACCCTTGTAAACTACACAAGACACGCAGGTTGATATCCCTCACTGCCTCCACCTACCCTTGTAAACTACACAAGACACGCAGGTTGATATCCCTCACTGCCTCCACCTACCCTTGTAAACTACACAAGACACGCAGGTTGATGTCCCTCACTGCCTCCACCTACCATTGTAAACTACACAAGACACACAGGTTGATGTCCCTCACTGCCTCCACCTACCCTTATAAACTACACAAGACACACAGGTTGATGTCCTCAACTGCCTCCCAACTACCCTTATTAACTACACAAGCACGCAGGTTTGATGTCCCTCACTGCCTCACACCTACCCTTGTAAACTAACACAAGAACGCAGTTGATGTCCCTCACTGCCTCCACCTACTCTTGTAAACTACACAAGACACGCAGGTTGATGTCCCTCACTGCCTCCACCTACCATTGTAAACTACACAAGACACACAGGTTGATGTCCCTCACTGCCTCCACCTACCCTTGTAAACTACACAAGACACGCAGGTTGATGTCCCTCACTGCCTCCACCTACTCTTGTAAACTACACAAGACACACAGGTTGATGTCCCTCACTGCCTCCACCTACCCTTATAAACTACACAAGACACGCAGGTTGATGTCCCTCACTGCCTCCACCTACCCTTGTAAACTACACAAGACACGCAGGTTGATGTCCCTCACTGCCTCCACCTACCCTTGTAAACTACACAAGACACGCAGGTTGATGTCCCTCACTGCCTCCACCTACCCTTGTAAACTACACAAGACACGCAGGTTGATATCCCTCACTGCCTCCACCTACCCTTGTAAACTACACAAGACTCGCAGTTAGATGTACTTGACGCAGACGTAGTCGAACTCCCAAAGTGCCACATGAATATTGTGATGGGGGTAATTGGTGAGCGGCATTCTTAGGTGTGGGTTAGTTCTCCTCAGAAAATAATCGAGCTGCCTACTCAAGACAACGGCTATTTTCATCTTTCCATTTCGGAAATAATTGGTTTGCGCGTAGGCTCACATGTGAAGATGATTGGCAATATATCTCCTTGAAAAATATATCCGCTTCTGATTCACACCTAGTGTGTTGTGAAGTTTTTACTATAGTTTGAAGAATACGTTTCTTTTGTTTTACTTATGTTTAAATATAAATTACATATCTTTTAAAAATGCAGAGATGAATTTACACAGTTGAAAGCTACTAATTAAGGTATTTTAGTTTCTATTTATATTTCTAGTAAGACAATGAATAATGTAAGTAGGATTTGTATCACCTTATTTTAATCTCTCTTACAGTATGAATTTTAAAACACAAGATGAAGGAATAGTTTTCCTCTTATTATTTTATAATATCATTATTTTTATATATTTATGTCAAAAAAACTTACATTGATAGCAATATTAGTTTAAGTGTGTTAAAATACATGTTAATAATACTATCTTACTAACTCAATGGCACTAAAAACTCGAAATTTCAACTGCCTCACTTACAAAAGTATGCCACCTATTCCTATCTTGAGCTAGTTGTAGTATCCAGTCAACCTCATTACACCCTATCTCTTTCAGGTATTTTCTAATGTTATCCTCCCATCTGCGTCTAGGTCTTCCCAATGTTTTCTTCCCACTGGGTTTGCCAGTCAATACCATGAACGCGGTTTAGTTCTAGATTCTTACATTCCCGCTGCATGTCCGCCTATTGTAACCTGCAAGATTTGGTTACCACAATAATGTTTGGTGATGGGTGCAGGGTATGTAATTAATAATTACATAACTTCCTCCTCTCTACATTATCTTAATCTCTTACTGAACCAAATATTTTCCTATAAACTTGGTTTCGAACATCCTAAATTTCTTTTCGTCATGTAAGGTAAGATACAAAGTTTCACAACCACAAAGAACAACCGGTGAAACTTTTTTTTTTCGTATTCTTAGGTTTACATTTCTTGGCAACAGGCGAGATGTTAACAATTTACTGACCGAGTAATAGAATGCATTTTCCAACTGTAGGCCTATTCTTTTCCTAATTTACACTTTCCATTCTAATATCGTTATTGCTAAAATGCTCCTGAATATTTGTAATAATAATTATCCCTACCAAATGTTATGTTGCTCGCAGTAATATTTAAATTATCGTCCTCAATCTGTTTTCTGTGTGTTGATCATTTAGACTCAACGTTCGCTTCTAAACCGACTTACCCGCTGGCCTCTATCTATGAATGTAATCTAATTTTAGGATTAAGCTCAAAGAGATGGTTGGGTGGTCAAAGGTGATTTGATTTTGGACACCACTATGAGGGGTGGGAGCGGTCGATGTTCGAATACAGTCTGGATTCACTAGAGATGGATTCCTATTGTTGATTCATCCTAAGTTGAGACCTGATTTAAACAAAGCCACGTGGAAGTCTATGCTCTGATTTGCTAGTGAACGGACTTCAACATTATCCTTTCACTAAGTAGTCCTTCCTTTATTTTATATTAAACTTGTTTTAAAATGACATTAGAAAATTATTATAACTAAAATTATCCCTTTATTTGATTTAGAAATTATACTTCAAGCTTTGCAAAGCGCTATTCGAATACCAACAAACTCCTGACTCAGACCCGCCTCGGTGGCGTAGTTGACTAACGCGCTAGTCGTGTTGAGCTCGACTGCCGAAGACGGGGAGATTGAGGTTCGAATCTCGGTCGAGTGAACTGTTTTTTCCCCTAAATGGTTTTCCACTAGGCCTCCACGCAAATGCGGGTTCACTTCCTCTAAATTCAACCTTACCAATCCTAATCCATTAGCGTAATTAGTACTTAAGCGTATAACCCGAACGGTTAGTAAGACGCGATGCTAAATATTAATAATAATCCTGATCAGCATTGAGGAACCCCATTGTACAGTCCTTATCACATGTTAACGTCAAGTCAGCAACGGTCAGTCGACGTTTCATATCGGCAGTGTTAAGTGGCGGTTGTGAGTGTTGAGTGCTTCCCGTTTATTTATGGCGTTTGGGCCGAGTTTTGTTGTTATTATTATTATTATTATTATTATTATTATTATTATTATTATTATTATTATTATTATTATTATTATTAGCACCGCGTCTTACTACCCGTTCGGGTTATACGCACTTAAGCTAATGTGTAATGGTAAGGTGATTGTGAGATGAAATGGAGGACCTACAGTTTAACGTGGATCCGAACCACGGTGGAGGCCTGGCATTCCTCACAGAGTTTTGTTAAACGTAAGATAGGAAATTTAAATGTATTAAAAAATAAAATAAAAATCGTAGTGGCCTACTTTGCTATGATACTGACTATACATGCTTGCGCCTATTTAAAATATTGCACTGCTGTTCCACCAATCATGTATGTCCTTCGCGTAATGATATGAGAATGTTTGTTACTCGGGTTAGGATGAACCATTATAGTCACATAAGAAAGAGGATGTCAAAATCACATATAGGAATCCTACATGTGATTTTGACATCCTTTTTATTTGTGCTGAGCTATAGATAGGCCTATCTCCCTTCTCCACGTCCCCTAGATTAATTACCTGTGTTTGAACACACAAATTTAAAAAAATGCCGACCAACAAATGGTTTCATTAGCACTTGTGTAATGATCGAGCAAGCCGGAGAACTCTCTCTCACAAACATAGTTTGAAAAAACAATCAAGAGGTAGCGCAAGTGTACTCGTTTTCATTGTATGAACTTTTTTTTAAAACTGACCTTGAGATTCTTTTCATATTTTAAAATAAACATGAGTGCCACAGTGGTAATAAAATACATAATTCATCATACACGAAGAGAGAAGTAATAACCACAATGGAGGAAGGGACGAAGAGGAAAGAGACACATAGCAAAGTGAGCGGCGGAGAAGGAGGTACAGGAAACCGCCGTTTATTTGGAGACCCGTTTGTTCCATACACTATACAGTCATTTGTTTCGAGAACAATGTGTAGTAGAATTCTGGTGGGGGAAAAAGTTTTAAAATAGTTTTAAAAATACCTAGCATAATTCTTTTGCTGCCAACATTGGTAATATCTTACAAACCGAACGGGTAGTAAGACGCGGTGCTAATATATTATTATTATTATTTATTATTATTATATATATTATTATTATTATTATATTATTATTATTATTATTATTATTATTATTATTATTATTATTATTATTAGCACCGCGTCTTACTACCCGTTCGGGTTATACGCACTTACGCTAATGTGTAATGGTAGGGTGATTGTGAGATGAAATGGAGGACCTACAGTTTAACGTGGAATCCGAACCACGGTGGAGGCCTGGCATTCCTCACATTCACAAGTTGTGATTAATACACATCTTGTCAGAGGTGAAGGAAGGGTTTGGCAATCAGATAAATCTGTGCCGGGAGCGAGGATTGAACCCCAGACCTTTGCACAGAAGTCCGACACCTTACACCTGACCACCAGGTCACCCGATGCTAAATAAATAAATAAAAACTTATGAATTTACTTTACATCCATAATTGTTTCCAGCCTGTGGCTTGGGTCAGTTATTATTAGACTATAATAGATAAGAATGTTTGTTTTTCTAAAAAAATGGGTATAGCTGTCAAGGGTGTTCTGAAATGTAATGACAGATTCTCTCTTAATTTAAATGTTCGTAATCTAATGCCCTTTGCTCATGATACATTCAACAACTGTTGAGGTCACCATGTGAAGAGAATTAAACTCTTATGTTTATACTGGAGCAATATTTTAATAATATAGGCAAAAAAGAAGTTTTGATCAAGAAAATTGTAAAAACACCATCCTTAACTCACGTTCCCTACATCCCCGCCTTAAGACTGATTTTAGAAAAATTGAGATTTTTAAAAAAAATAGCCTTACCGAGTTTTTCAAACTGTAAGTATGGGGAGTGTTTTACATTATAAATAACATTGTATACACATTTTTTAAAACAAATTTGAAAGTATTTCACTGATTAAAAAAAAATTAAATTGCATACATGCGAAAGCAAAATACAAATATTTACGCAATTTTTTTTTTAATTATCTCTGTCGGTCTGTGACTAATTTAATCAACAAGTAATACATTATTTGTTGCTGAAAAAGAATGTTACAATGTTGACGATAATGAGTCATCATCTAGGGATCATCCCACCTCGTACATGCTCCTCAGCAGGTGATATAAGCCTCATGTCTGGGATATTCACGGGTTGAAAGGTCATACAGAACGTCTCTCATACGCTGTCTTGTTTCCATCGGAGAAAATTAGCGCTGTCCAAACTCATGTACTGTACATAGCCGGCTGCCAAATAAGGCGATCCCGAGTCCGGACAAGTTCCTAGCTATTGATTCCTTTTTTTAAAAGAGATATTTAGCTTGAACTTTCTGAACTGCATATAAACGCACGTCTTACAGAGTAACTTAACTATAAAACATTCACAACACTAAAATTTCCTGTTACCTTAAACGAAGGGCTTACTATGCCATAAATAGTTATCTATAGATATTAATAGTTAAGGTTTAAACAATCCATAGTTCATAAGTCTAAGTAATTATTATTTTGCTCTAATTTGGCTAAACACTTTGGACTTTCATAAATCAACATATTATTTATTTGAGGTATTTAACGTGCACTTTCTGAAACGACTGATTATACAAGTACACGAGAATTTCTATGAGCAAGAGCTAAAGGGCCTACCAATTTTGCCGGGAAGTTATTATCATATATCTTTTAGGGCTCTCTTACATGCCACAATCGACTTGGGACCGACGGCTTTGCTTCCCCTCCGAAGGAAGTTGTACTACGGATTCTTATCACTCAAGAAAAATCGGTCGACCCCGGTTGGGTTTGAGCCCATGAATCTCTGGTCCTGAGGCGATCACTTTATACCTAGACCAAGCAATTATAGTAACACCAGTAAATATCAACTATAACTGATACCGTGGTACTACACATTGCCACAAGCCCTTCAACTCATCACTGTGAAAGGAAATCCCCAGATTCAGCACCAATATAGTTTTTTAGGCCGTGCTGGGAATAGATCCCAGGACCCTTAGCTCGGTAACAATCTGGCTACCGAATGAGCTAAGGCTTCGGACTTTCTCCCTATTTAGCTTATTATATATATTGTTTGCTGTATTTACGGATGCATAACCCAAGGAGGGGTTGATAGCGTCTAGGTCTTAAGTTATGTTTCACTCGCACCAGCACAGGTGAACACACGGACAAAGGCGTAAGTCTAGACTTTTTTTGTGTCCGTTGACTTTTACTTCAGGATTCTAATCTCGGCCCAGGTGTACTGACTTTTATTCAATAGTTTTACAAACTCATAAATTCAGGTACATTTACTCAAAATAATACCTTCCTCATCCTTACACTATTAGCTTGATTAGAAATACGCATAACGCTGACGGGTATAAGAAATGGCGAGTAAAAAGGCGAGGAGTGTGTGTGGGGGGAGGGGGAGCCGGGGGGGGGTTATGTTTCAATCATTACATTCAACATTCAACATGCTAGAGAGAGATGAAAAAAGATCAAGGGAGAGAAAGAGAACAAAAAAACATTTTTTACAATTTTATGTATATAGCAGTTAATCTATATAATCTGAATCCAGTGTGAAAGTATGGAGTGTACAATCGGATCGCTATGAGAAAAACTTTTAGAAACTATAAAAATATATGTATATTGTATATTAATTAAAACTGATAAATTGTCTCACAGGTTGGCCATAGTTAGGGAAAATATGGAAAACCTGGCAAAATCAGTGATTTAAAATTGTCAGGGAATATTCTTCTCAATCAGGAAAAAATATATTTGTCTAGGGAAGATATTTTTATTGGTCAAAGTAATTGCTTACTTAATTTTTAAATGCACTTCAAGTGCGCTTATAACAAATCGAGTATTTTGATTAATTTTATTGATTTTTTAAAATCTTCATAAATCCTGATGAGGGTTTTAGTCAGGGAAATTTGGACTTTTGGATCAGGAAAAAATCAGGGATATTTCTTTCGAGAATCCATGCCCCCCTGTCTCAATTATATATCATATATCTGTAAAAATTGTAAACAGTCAAAGGGACAACTGAGCAGCATAAGGCTTGGTGTATTAAGACGTCACCCTATTTTCATGCTTTGAGTTGTCTAATAAGGAAGGTTGTTCCTAAGACTATTCTACTATGCTCCAAGGTGTTATAGTCAGACAATGCAGAGTTGTTTTCTCCTTGGATGACTGAACTGGTCGCTGTTTCGTCCCACGGGGGTCCTCCTCCTTCCCCTAGTATCTTTACGGAACCAGAAAGTTGACCGCGCCTTCATCAGAAAGCGGGGGAGTATCTGCAACTAAACTGGTCTCAGCATTAAAAGTCTATCGAAGGTTGACGGGACTTGAACCACTCAACCTTTCTGAAGGTCATCTCAGCTAGTATTAAACACATGTGTTATGTTAAGGAATTCACAGTACACTTCAATTAAGTACATGGATTTAAAAAAAAAAGTTCTTCTGAATTTGCTGTTGATTTATTTATTTGCATACAGTCTACTCATGAAGTTTATTGATGCTAAAATGGCTTAAATGAGTGAAGATGTTTTCATTGCTAAAAAACCTTTTTATTTTGCTTAATTTAAAAAATATTTCCAACTCAGGGGTGTCGATGATAGGGGAGATGGCTGAGGGGGAAGGGGGCTTGGGATGAGGGTCTCGAGGGATGAGGAGAAGTTGAGAACTTGTCTCTCCCAATAATCTACTTTGGAGTAATTTATATTACATTTAGAATTAATTCCATCATGTTACTTAAATATATGTTTTTATGATAAGTGACATGTGCCTGGCACTTTCGTCAGATGTGGATGAATAGGTAAGGGGAAGTCAGGGAGTAGGATTAATCCTAAGCCTAACAGCTAATCTGTTTGTGAGAAGGTATGAGCTGGTGTAATCTAGACTTTTATGGGTACATATGAAAATAGGCATTCGTAGAATTATGTTGGTTGCTGGCTATGTTCCGGCGGAGTGTGAAGACGAGAATGTGAGAGTGGAGTTTTGAAATGAGCTTAATGAAGTCTTGAATGCATGTGAACCGGGTGAAAGAACTATCTTATTAGGAGATAGGAATGAATGGGTGGGTACACATAGAGAGAATTCAGAGAGAGTGTTAGGAAGGTATGGCGATGCCAGGGTAAACGAGAATGGTAATGACTAAGTGAATCTATGTTTAGAAAAAATCTTTATTTTTGTCGAACACATGGTCTAAGCACAAAGATATTCACTTGTATACATGGCAAAGGGGCGTTTCGAAAACGATGGTTGATTATGTGATACATGCTAAGAGACTTAGAAGTTTGGTAAATAATACTAGGGCTGTGCGTGAATCTGAATGTGGAACGAATCACTTCCTAGTGATCTCAATATTTGAATTAGGTACGAATTTTGTGAGGAAGCAGCACAAGAGTATTAAGCAAGTGAGAGATAAAGGGGAAAGATTGCAGGATAAAAGTGTGAGAGCGCAAATGAAAGATTGCTGGGCGAAAAATTAAATTTACAAGAGGATGAATGGAATGTCGAAATATTTTTTTACTGATAATGACATTTAAAATGCTTGGAACAGAATAAAAGAGACTGTAATTGAGTGCGCGAAATGATATATATGGATCTGGGGTGGTGGGAAACTTAAAAAGAGCTACATTGGGGAATGAACAGGTGAAATAAGCTATGATAGAAAAGAATAATCATACAAACGAATGATTGCTCTAAAAAGTGAAACAGAAAGTAAGATGTTGTGGAACAGATACAAATAGAAAGAGATGAATGCAAAGAAAGTAATATATGAGATTAAAGAGCAAATTAGAATAGAGTAAAAAAGAAAGAATGCAGAATGATTTTGAAGGAAATAAGAAATATTTGAAAGTGGATAAAGATAAAGAAAAAGGAATTAGGAAAGACCCATGGCATTCATAATGAACATGGTGAGATGATCTGCGATGAAAACTGTATAAAAGAGCGATGGGGGACTATTTTGAGAAATTGTGTGGCGAAAACTTAGATAAAGTATAAGGAAATATGGCAAATGTTATGATGAGTGAAAGAATTAACGGGGCTGATATGTTAAAAACTAGGAAAGTGTTAAAGAATGGTAAAACTGCGGGTGTAGATAGAATCACAAGTGAAATGCCTAAATGTGGGGACATGGTACTACTTGCCAGATTGTGTGAGTTGTTCAATATATGTGCTAGGGCTTCAAATGTTCCTAATTACTGGAAGAATGTTGTAGTTTTCTTTGGACAAAGGCAAAGGTAGTATGAGTGAATGTAAAAATTATAGGCCAATTGGTTGGTTGAATATTCCAGGCAAAGTTTTTGGGAGAGTTTTAATTGAGAAGGTGCGTGAAAAAACTGCAGACAATATTTGGGGTGTACATTGAGGTTTCATGCCAGTTAAATGTTACATGAACCAGCTATTTGAATTGCAACAAGTGATGAGAAATATTTGGCAGTAATAAAGAAAGTTTACTGTCCATTCGATGATCCGTAGAAAGGGTACGATTGGTTGGATAGGAGTATGTTAAGGAATGTTCTGAGAGAGCAAGGATGCATGGTTAGTAAATGTAATTATGGGGGTGTATAATGGAAGTAAAGCGTACACTGGGGTGGATGGAGTTTCAATAGAATGGTTTGACATTGAACAGGGCGTTAGACAAGGTTGTGTTAAGTCTCCATGATTGTTTAATATTTTCATGGAAAAATGTACGAGGGATGCTTGTGAGGACACGATAGATGTACAAATTAACAATGGGGATGTTAGAGTGCTGTTATATGCAGATGATGCCGTATTAATTGATGAGAATGAAAGTGACTTGCAGAATTAATTGAATCGTTTGAATGTAGTGACAGGCATAAAGGATTTTCGTATAAATTTCTCCAAAACTAAGGTGATCGTTTTTGATAAGGACGGATCAGGAAATGATTGTCAGCTTAGTATAAATGGAAAACTGTTAGTACAAATTAATGATTTTGTGTATCTGGGCAGAGTGTTCTGGAAAAATAGAAGGATGGATGGTGAAATCGACAGGTGGGTGAATGCATCTCGGGGAATAGTTGGATGTCTGTCGACTATTGCAAAGAATGAAGTGGTATCGAAAGAGGCAAAGATCGATATGAGATATCTAAGAAATGTATATGGAAAAACTCGTATGAACTAAGTCAATAATAAATGGGTGTTGAATGAGTGCGGTTCGTAAGGGAATCCAGTAGGTCAATGTGAAAGATGCGTCTTACGTTGGTTTGGGCGTGTTGAAAGAAGATGAGTATGGATCGAATGACATAGCAAATATATGAAGGTAGAGTGTGTGGATTAAAAGGAAGGAGTAAGCCATGTAATACGTGGATAGATGTTGTAGACGAATGTGTGAAAAAGAGGAACATCAAGAATTTTAAGAATAAAAGAGCATGTATGACTCGGTCTATGAATGTTGTAGAAGCGAAGGGAGTATGTAAGGATAAGGAAGTATGGAGAAAGTTAATGAGGATGGATTAAGTACGGAGTTTTTTTTTAGCTATGTTCACAGTTTCTTGCCCAACCCTTAAAGGAATGACGTTTTTAGGTATGCATATATGTATTTATTATTATTATTATTGAAATTTAGAGGCCCATTGACACAATGAGGTCATTAGGGCTCTATGTATGTAATAGTAGAAAAAATCTCTCTTATACTAATAGTAAATATATTAGAAACGGACAGTGTGGACGTTGATTCCCACCCACACTTCACCCCTCCACCTTGATAAGACTTAGGAGCGATTACCGCTGTGCCAACTCTGCAGGCTGCTACTCTTGTTCAGTGTTGCCACAGCCAGAGAGGTTCGCCAACATTGACACTTCTACCGATGTCGTTCTACATTGTGTTTGTTTAACCTTCAAGAACCGCCCGTTAATCTCTTTTTACCTTGAAGCAATACTGTGCATTCATACTGTCTGGGAGAGGAACACATTTGGGTATTAACAGATATGACTGCTTGCATGCTGAGTTGCAGTCCCATTTATATTGAAATATCCTTTTAGAAAATACAAAAATATTATTATTTTGGTCAATATTGGTAGAATTTTACAATATTTTTAATGTATTATGTAGAAGATATTAAACTCTTACTGCCTTCTTAAAGTGATAAGAAATATTTTTTTGTGATTGTATACCTACCAATTACTTGTAAAATAATTCACCTTAGGGCCAGTTTCATGTCAGATTTAGTACGCCTCAAGTGCGGCGCTATACTAAATACAAGACATCACCTACCTGAAATTGAATGGAATGGGCCAGTTTCATATGCGAAACTGGCCCATTCCATTTTGGTCTAGGTAGGTGTCGTCCTGTATTTAGTATCGACTCGCACTTTAGGCGTACTAAATTGACTATGAAACTGGCCCTTAAAAAAAACAGGATATATTACTTTCGAGTACTATACTAAATTGCCTCTATATAATATTTTTCATTTTATATGTTTTAGTTAATATGCCGATATAATTATTAAAGGTGGGGATGTAGGTAAAGTGAGAAAAGGTCACTGTTTTTGTAGTTTTTATTGCAAAATATATTTTTTGGTCAAAATAAATTAAATATTGCTTCCATACAAAAACATATAGCCTAGTTTTTTTCAACAGTTTTTGAATATCGGTCAAGAATATACTGGAATTTAATGACAACTTTTTCTATTCATTTAAAAAGTTAGTCATTTAATGCCGCTATGCTCATGACAGATAATCACCAACTCTTGATATCATCACGTGAAGAAAATTAAACCCTATGTTTGTCATGAAGCATTTTTTTTTTGAAAAAAAAAAGTTTAGTAAATCATTGCCTTTACCTCACTCGTCTTACATCCCCATCTTAATTAATCCCCCTAATCTATTTTTTTTTGTGGAAATGATCTACTTAGTCAATAACTGTTGTAGTTCCTTCCTTAAATCAAATAAATGAACAAAAATGTTATAGTTTTTGATAGTTATTCCTATTAAGAGTGACAGCTGTAGATCACATGACTTTGATGTATGAATTCCTGAAAGTAGTCCTAGTAACTTATCTAGCTGTCAGATAGGGCCCTTCCTATGAAAATTTGACTTTAACTCAGTGCCAACGTATTCGACTGGCATATCTGAACCTGATCATGAAGGTTGAGACAGATCGGATGCACTGAAGTTTTTTTTTATCATGAGAATAACTTTCCATCCTCTTTCCGAGCAAAGGTGGTTGTATTTTCATAAGACATTTTTTATTCTCTCTCTAGGTGGATGCTGGCACATTTCCTCTTTTAGATTATTTTCTTCAATTTTCATACTACCCGCCTCGGTGGCGTAGTTGGCTAACGCGCTAGTCGTGTTGAGCTCGACCGCCGAGGACGGGAAGATCGAGGTTCGAATCTCGATCGGGTGAACTGGGGGTGGTTTTGCCTAAATGTTTTTCCATTCTCCCTCCACGCAAACGCGGGTTCACTTCCTCTAAATTCAACCCTCCCAATTCCTAATTCATTAGCGTAATTAGTACTTAAGCGTATAACCCGAACGGGTAGTAAGACGCGGTGCTAAATATTATTATTATTATTATTCAATTTTCATACACGTGTTATTTAACAGTTTAACACCCATGGAGATAGGATGAAAATAGTAATCGTAAGAAATGCATTTGCATTATTGTGTGAGGAAGATGGGTAATTCATAGCGACGACTAACAAGTAGAAAATAATTTACAGTGTCTGGATTCAAACCTCGACCTTATCTTAGTTGGAAATCCAATTTACTGCGAGTATGGTGCTTTATACTGTGCGAACACCGGTGTAGGTGAACCCTAGTGTTAAACATAGTAACATACAAACCAAAGTAGATCGTCGTTCTACAAGCACACACTCAACTAAATTTGTATATTAGAATTCAATTTCTAAACAAACTACTTAAAAACTAACATAAACTAGGACAGTAATAATACCCCTATAGCCCTAGCACCTAGGTATTTATTATTTATAAAGTATGACGAGCCAATACAAAACCAGTTTAGATGTCTTCTTTACCACCATCCTGATTTGAACTCGAGTCCCCATGATTTATGGTCGACTACCATATACCACTCTACTATGGACACAGGCTCATCATAATTTGAAATTCAGATAAATAGTAACACTTTACTTTCATGAGTAGCTATTTTATAGAGTGACATAAAACTAAGTAGATCATATATTTATGCTGTAAAGTATAATATTCCATCCACGGCCAGCTAAACCTAACCGTGACTATGGTAATCGTTGAAGGATATAACTGTCCAAACAATTTTTGTTGAAAATTTTAAATGCTTTGGTCCGTTTCTTGGTCCACCATAAAAATTTCACTCACGCGAAACTTTCTGTGCCTTTGCTCCGATAGAAAGATTTTCTCTCATGCGGGGAAAACTTTTCGGTAGTGCTACAGCAGGTCATTATTGAAGCTTTCGAATCCCGGTCGGGTGTAATGAGGCCGATTTTTTCCTAAATGGTTTTTACACTCTCCTTCCACGTAAAATCGGGTACATTTTCTCTAAACTCAACCTTTATCATTCCCAACACATTAGTTAGTGTATTAAGTACATATCCGTATAAGTGAGATGCAAAGTTAAAAAAAACATGAGTGTCCTAAATTTGGGACCTTAGTATTTTTATAGCTACAATAAATTGATTCCAAAACTATTCATAGAACCATACAAATAAAAAATAAAAAAAGAATATCCTTAGCCACGCCGACTATGAATCAGAAAGACA
This sequence comes from Timema podura, assembly GCA_033556935.1. Classification (NCBI taxonomy): domain Eukaryota; kingdom Metazoa; phylum Arthropoda; class Insecta; order Phasmatodea; family Timematidae; genus Timema; species Timema podura. The sequence goes on along the minus strand of JAVRXN010000004.1, from coordinate 39,103,708 downwards.
ATTTCGGGCAATTGTTATTGTCAATGATTATAGGCCTGGCACTGGCGTGTTGTCATTGTGTTAAGAAAGACAATGGACGGGACAAAAAGTTGAGACGAATCCAGTAAGAAAAGACACTCTTCAACAGCCGGCCTTTATTGTCAGCGTTGACAGCGCATGCGCGTGCGTGCTCTACCTACACTGATCATTGTTTATTATATACATGTTCGTAAAATATATAGCCATAAATGCTACTTAGATGCTATTTTGTAATTCTTGTACTACCCGCATCGGTGGCCGCATGGTCTAAGGCGTTACCCTTTCAATAACCTAGACTGCCGATGACGATGAAATCGTGGCTCGATTCCGGTCGGGTGTACTGAGGAAGTTTTTCCTAAAAGATTTACCAATTTTCCACGCAAATGCGGCTACACTTTATCTATATTAAACCTTTCTTGTACCTATATATTATATTTATTTTAAAAAACACTGTCTTGTCTGTGTGAGTATGTAGACTATGCCATGAAAACTTTTTATCTAATCATGGATCTCGACCAAACTTGGAGCACACAAGTACCACGAGAAACATCTCCAGTTTTTATATGTGATCTAACTTTGGACCGTCAGGTCAGGGAATTAAATATCCTAAGATAAAATTTAAATCATTTAGAGTATGTTTGGCTCTAAATAAAAACTAAATAAATACTTTTCGATGTATTCAACTGAGTTTCCAGATATAAAATATCCTATAGAAACTGGAATAAATATTTAGAACATAATACATACATAATATTCAAATATTTCAAAATTTAAAACAAATTTATTCCAATCCAATTTTCACCACACTTAAACTAAACAAACTTATTATCTGTTCGGGTAAACATAATATATATTATTATTTGTTATTGCGTCCTGGTTTAAAGCTATCCACAATCTAAACTATATAAGTGAATTTATGAAAATTATCAAACATAAGACAACGTTATACAAATTAAAAGTTTAAAATCAAAATGAGGTGCTCGAAGTGTGGGTCCAAATTAGGGTCGAAATTCTAATACAAAGATTATTTTAACCGATTTGGAAACTCGCTGGGCACATAAAACCCTCTCGAGACATCACAATCAGGTTGAAAAACACCCGGGTTATTTAAAAAACCAACCATTGGGTTATATATATTTGTTTTATTGGGTTTGGGTTTTTTTTTTTGTTTAACACAGATATTAGGGTATGTTATCTGGTTAAACCAATAATTCGAATATATCCGCTATATTATTTCTGTTGTCGGCATCCCTTTTTCTCAATAATACAAAGCCTACAGCGATGAATAAGGTATCAGTTGTATAATTTTTTTACCGACTTTGACATAGCATACTCAGTTTACGTTAAAACACATTGTTTGTTTAAAATTTAAGCTAAAAGAAAAATCTCAATTCAAGATGATTGCATTCTGACATCATATATTTTTATACAAAGAGTATTGTAAATTGTAAATAGTTCACATTAATAAACTCTCTTTGCTATTTTGTGTATACACCGCGCTTTAATTTCAACAACCCAACAAAAGACTAAACCATTTTTTGGGGGAGGGAATGTTGAATGTGCGAAAGTTTCGCAAGAGTTTCCTGGTATAATTATTCAGGATCCAGAGAAACATATTTTAATTTAAATATAGTAAGGAAAGTAGTAATAATAGACATAATAAAGGAAAACAATAATGCAACAATGTAATCTTCACAACAATACTGTATAAGCTAGCAGGTTGAAAAACAAAAGACTGTAGAAGGAATAGAAGGAGGTGGATTATGCATCAACAGACTGGTAAGTCAGCTGCAGACTTGATTTGTTGCTTTCTTTAGTTAAAGATAAAGGTAAGAACTTTGATCCTCATTTGCTTTTTTGACAAAGTATTATTTCTAATGCCTAGCATTAATACAGTGTAGGTAGCTTGAAATGATATTAATCCCAAGTGAGTTTGCTAGTTGAACATATTATTTTGTTCAACCAATTAAAACATATTTTATAGCTTAGTCTATTGTACAAAAGCTGTAATTTCAAAAATGGTGCATAGCACCAAATACAAATCAATGTATATTATTATTATTATATTATTATTTTATTATTGGGTTGAACCAAAAGGTTTTCAATAAATGATAACCATTTTAAAAATTAGACAATTGATTTGTATCCAAAATATAATAGTGTTTTTATTTAAGTGTTTTTTTTTAAAAAAAACCCAGGTGGTTTTTTTGGACTCGGTAAAATTATAACAACCCTGATCACAAAACATTATGTTTATTAGTTCCCTTCGGCAAGCATTATTTTGACTAAGGGTGACAAAGAGGACAATCGCTTAGTGTAAAAAAAAATTACATGAAAAGGTAATTTTTATTTCTCTATCCATAATAAAACCATACTCATATGGAAAATCAAACCACCACTTCCGCGATAAATGGGAGAAAAATTGCCTTAAGATAATTTATTCTACTGTTTTATATTTTTAAGATAAACACAAACATTATTAACTATTAAATCTATGTTTATAAATTTAGTTTGAATGAGATGTATTCGTATTAACGTAAAAGAGGAAAAAACTCAAAATTAAAATAAAACATGGAAAACCACATCCAGTCCACCTGTTCAGGATTTGAGCCTTTACCTACCCGTTACTATCAATCTAGTTTATTGTTAGCCTGATGCGATAGACCGTGTGACCATCGGTGTGAGTATATTCAGCTAATGTATTTAAAATATTCTCTCCACTGGGAAACACTAAAACAGAAAAAATACTTTACATAAAATAAAGAAACGCTCTAAGCAGGGGCATGCTATCGAATATTTAAATCAGAACTCCCGTTAATAGGCAGCGTTGCTATGGACGAAACCTGATGTGACGTTGCACTTATGCAACGCCTATATAGAGAGGGGTTGGAGACGGGGAAGAGGCAACGACCTCAACCCCCAAGACTACAAATAATTTTAGTAAATTTTTTAAACATATGAGGTACCTACCTATATATAGAGCACTGAAAATGTGTAGAATACGTAGACTATATTTTAATAACAGGCTTACAATATGGTATTGGCTTACCAAAAGGCATACCGCTCGCTTGCGATCCATTAAAAGTGTACCGTTAAAATTCCAAATTGAAAAAAAAAAAGGTAGCTGAATAATTACCTCGATACATTTCATTATAACACCCTTCCCCAAAAAAAGTCATTATTGTTATGTCATTTATTCTATTTTAGATAAAGCCATGTCTTCCTAAAATTATTATCGGGTTGTCCTAAGGAGAACATCTTAAAAATATAGCAAATACATTTAAATTAGCAAACATTGGCAATTAATATCTTATAACCTTTAAACCATCCAATTTGATATCATAAATTAAAGTTGACATTTATATAACTTGTGGCATAACGTATTAATACATGAAAGTAGATTTAATAAAAATTATAACGGTCGTATAAGGTTATTTCTACGACGGTTGGACAATATAATAATTAATACGTTCATGGTAACTTTGACTTTTTTTGACGGTTGAAAAGTTGCTAAAAAAATAAACAACCCCCAGTAATCCGCCAACAGATGTGTTCTGTCATGTCGACAGGTATGTAAACTGACTTACTTTACAAATCATATTGCAAAGAATATACAATAGAACACCCTTTTAATAACCTTAAATTATCATAAAAAGGCCAAAGGAACCGTAAATCTACTACATCTGTGTTTCCCAACCATTTCTGTCGCATATCCCTTTCGGGGCCATGAATTAACCAATATACCTTTTCAGGTCTTCATAAAAAAAAAAAGCTTCTATCTTGTGAAGTATAAAAGATCGCTCCAATTGTAATAATTCTCTATTGGTAAGTTAAAGCCGTGATAAAGGGGAATAAATGATTATAAAAGCTTCTGACATTGCGTTAAACTCTTGAGTTAATTTGTTTATCCGGACCTACTTTCTATTTACATCCATTCCAGTTCTATGGGCTGGGTCTGTTTTTTATTCGAGTCATATATTTTTCCCATACCGACTGGCTATACCTGTCGTAGCTTTATATGCCTTATAATATATCTTAAGACTAGGATAGGAACAACATCCAGTCCCCGGCCGTTAATTTATCAATGTGAAAGAGTAAACGCGTATTTTCATCAATTATAAATTTTCGGCCATCTCGGGAATCGAACCCTTAGCTCAGTAGGCAGACACGCTACCGACTGAGCTAAGGCGTCTTACTATTGTACCTACTAATATCCCAAAATAGTTTATGATTAATAAATATCAATGGTACGTGGCGTACTCCCTGAAATCCTTCTCGTACTCCTGGAAGTACGCTTACCACGGTTGGGGAAACATTACACACATCAAAATAAGTTATATGAATTATGCATGCAAGGCACGGGAACATTTAAAAATTAAAAATCAGTGAATACCGCCGCATCCACACTTTATCGTCCCTCAGGATGACTTCACGTTACAGTTCATTAAGGTCCGTTTACTATGCACGTGGGGGCAGATCAGCGGTTTCTTTCATGCGGCCCATCTGATTTGCAGAGACAGATAAGTCCTGGGAAGTGGCCAAAGTTCAACAAACTCTTGACAGGAACGGCTTCCAGCCATTCATGGACATTGCTGCGGCCCCCGCCGGATGTCAGGAGCGTCATGGATCAACAAAGAACGGAGGCTTCAACTCCGTTCTTTTATTTAAGGACTGACAGAGATTTTTCCTAAATTGTTTCTAACTCTCTTTCCACGCGAGTGTGGATAAATTTGCTGTAAAATACTTCCTTACTCAGCCCCATTCCATTAATTAAAGTAATTATCATAATATATGCGTATAACATGAACAGGTAGTAAGACGCGGTGATAATCAAATAATAGAAGAATAATATGTTATCATGTTGACAGCAAAAATAGATGTTTATTTTTTCCAAAAGGTCCTTATTATTAAAATTGGTCTTACCTGCGTGGACTTTTACTTCTAATCCTTCCTATCGTTTTGTATATTTACCCATTTAAAATACAATTTTTGACTCGCGCAATCATGCTCCTATGATTAATGACAGGTGTTGAACTCAATTCTTGACCAGGGTGTGTGGTAGCTTAGTACCCCCAAGAGAGTAGTTGGAAACACGTTGTAGGTTATATGTACTTTCTATATAATATTGGTAATCTGATTGAGTGGGCAAGACAAATTAGCGAACACTGCGAGAGCAGTCGTTCGTGAAAAACCCAGCCACGAAGGAGTGTGGGCTGTGATGGATGAGGGCCGTGCAATGCCACAGCGAGCAATTTCATTCAAGAGAACAGGTCTCCTCTCCTTCTACTGACGAAATAGTCGCATCGGAATTTGGCCATCTGTCGTATCACGCACAAACCTCGGTCGGGGTCAAAATCGTCGATGACTGTGCTGGGATCACGATCAACTTTACTACCCGTTCGGTTTATACACTTATGTACTAATTATGCCAATGGCTTTAGGGACTAGGAAGGCTATATTTAAAGGATGTGTACCCGCATTTTGTGGAGGGAGAGTGGAAAGTTAGAAAAACTACTCTAGTACACCCGACCGAGATTTGAACCTTGATCTCCCCGTCCTCGACAGTTTATCTACTGTGAGAACAGCGCGGCCACCGAAGCGGGTACGATCAACTTAATGCTAAAGTAGTGTAACGTTCACGTTACGTAAATAGATAATATGTGTGATTACTGGGTTGCCACGCACCTATGAAACCGGGAAAATACAGGGAATGTTTGGGTCTGAAAAAAAAAAAACCAGAGAATTTCATGAAAACTAAATAAATACTGGAAAATTTTTTATGAGTTTGGGACACTAAACTAAAAGCTTTGAATAGTAAGCCTTTACTCAGAAGAAAAACCACCCTATGGAAATAAGCACGCTGATTAATAAACACGCCCCCCTTTCCCTCCGTGCAAACTCCACATTTTATAAGCCATCCTTTTAATTCCTGGAAATATTGGAGGTCGCTTATAAACCACATAAATTTCCCCATCAAGGTCAAATGGTCCCGTTCTAGACACTAATGGCCTGACTTCTAAAAGTCACATTTATGAAAAATGAAATATAATTCTTCTAAGGTATCTAAAGTATCCAGACAAATGGTAATCCCTTATGAAAAACCTGGAAAATACTGAGAATTTTGTATTGAGAAAATAGTGTCAACCGTCGATCAGGAGTCGCTAATATAAATAAACGTTACGTACGTAACGTAATGTATCTAGCAAAACACGACCAATGAAATTGGACTGTTAGGAAACAAAACTTTCACAAAGATGAACCACGAGCAGCTGTTAAGGCTGATCATGATTCAGGTTGCACTAGAAGTTTACTGAAGTTACAAAATAAGGTGTATAAAGATGCCAAGATGCTTTGGTATTCGTAAGACGCAAACTATACACCAAATAAGGAATCGGCACACACTAAACAAACACACGAGGTACTAGAGTAAGATTCTGGTAGAAGCGTTTAGAAATTCAAACTTTTTTTACGGTCAACTTTGGTGGGCCACCTTGGGAACCAGGCATAAACAATGCTTAAATTATTAGGTCCATGCTGCTCATTTTATTTTATAAGTTTTTCTCACTTCTTATCATCCATACAGTTTTTTAGATTCAACAATGATCAATTTTTCGGCCATGCCGGGAATCGAACTCGGTACCCTTAGCTCAGATGTATTAGATGCATTAGATCATTGTGTCCCCCCTGTCATCCTCTATAAGGGAAATCGCTTGATAGAAGAGTGGTGTGAAAACTTGCATATGGGGAGTTAGGTACTTATGACTCCAAAAGCCTCAATGACCTCCCAGATTTTTGTCAAATGGCTTGACCACTTCGCAAAATACAAGACTACTGGACCTGCACTTCTGATTTTTGATGGTGCAGCGTCACACCTTGACGCAAACATAGTCCATGCTGCAGATACGCATTATAAACCTTGTACTGTCTGTCCAGCAATACGACGCACAAGCTTCAACCTTTAGATAAGAGTGTGTTTAAGTCATATGAAATAAACTGGGATAACGAGGTTGTACTGTTCTTGACGAAAAGAGGATTTGGAAATGGTACAAATGTTGAAGAGGTGAGTTCTAATCGTGTTATTAAGAGGTCTCAATTTGGGAGGATTTTTTACAAGGTCTGGGCTAATTCTGTCACTCCAGCCAACATCTGCAGTGGTTTTAGAGCAACTGGAATATATCCCTTTGATCCCGCTGCCATCCCTCATGAGGCATTTGCAACAAGTGCTCTCACATATCAACCACAAAAGCAGGCAGAAGAAAGCAGCAACCACGACAACATTGAAGAGCTTCCCCTTCAATCATTAGAGGACAGTGCAACCTTCAATTGTGAAGTTACATCTATGTCACATCAATCAAGAAAGCCAACTTACATACGGGGTGAGACACAACAGAAGGAAACACGACAGAAGGAAACACAACATAAGAAAAACAGAAGACACGCCATAGGAATCAAGAATGTGAAGATGAAAGCTCTAGCTCAGATTCAGGTTACTCTGAGCACGATTCAACGTCCAAAGACCTTTGTTTTACTGAGGATTCAGAAACAGAAGAGTGTCAGATATCACCTTCGATATCAGAAACTTTTGAGTACCCTGAATATCAAGCGAAATATTATCAAAGGTAAACAACAACGTAAAGTAATAAACTATAGAGGCCAGAAAGTCGTAGCTAGTCTCTTCTAAAATGTTAAGACTACGTCCAAAGTGAAGAAGGCTGAGATCAAAGAAAAGAAGACTGAAACAAATAAGAATATGACTGAGGCCAAACAGGGGAAGACAAAGACAAAAAAATAAAGAAGCCGGAGACGAAAGAGAAGACTAAGCCCAAAGAAAAGAGTAAACTGAACATACCGGAGACATCTCACCAAAAGCAAAGTGCGTCTGGTTGCCAAAAGGGGAAACACCATCACGATTCCTGGTACTGCCACTTATGTAAGAATGATAGAGTTGAAGGCATGAGGCTTTGTACTCTGTGTTTGAGGTATGTGCTTGAGACTTGTGTGGGTCTAACCCATGAGGACACGATTCCGAACTTCCGGTGTGCGTTTTGTCCTGATTCAGACTGAAAAGGACAGTTTGAAATTTTGTTTCTTTATCAAACTTTTATATATCTTTGACAAAATGTTATTTGTTTGCATGTTATTTATACTGTTATGACGCAGTTCAGATCTAAGTAGGCATACCTATCTTCTCTTTTTTTTAATAAATTATTCTGAGTTATGAAAAAATATGTTTTCTATAATCTACTCAAATAAACAATCATTTTGCTAGCTATTCTTTGTTTTGGCTGTAAGTGCTATATTTTTAACTGTAAATGCCTCAACAAAGACATGGGCCACCTTAGGTGTACCATCAGGGGCCACGTTAGGTGTACCATCAGGGGCCACGTTAGGTGTACCATCAGGGGCCACCTTAGGTGTACCATCAGGGGCCACCTTAGGTGTACCATCAGGGGCCACCTTAGGTGTACCATCAGGGGCCACCTTAGGTGTACCATCAGGGGCCACCTAAGGTGTACCATCAGGGCCACCTTAGGTGTACCATCAGGGGCCACCTTTAGTACCCGTGTTCCAAAGGTGTCCCATGTGCAGGTATATCTTATTTAATTTTTATACCCTGTTATATGTACTGACATATATCTGGGTTTTTTTAAAATGGTAGAGAATAGAATAATGAGTATCGGTGCCAGGATTTGTCATTTTATCCCTTCTCAAAAAATAATAAAATTCTTGAAAGCTTAGCTATGGTATCCTTTGGTGCGCCTGCCTTACTTTAATTAACATAATGTAACGTGAAATTTCTACTCTGTTCAATTTTTACGTTAAGTTGCCTTCACGTCAACGTTACATTAAGTACATCGTGATGACTATCATTTAATAAATCGAGGGGAACAAGTCAAACTAACGAAATATGAATGTTAAGATGATCGTGACTTAGGTATCACCTATTAAAGGCTTTGATTCAAATCTCAATGAGATCGATAGGTTAAGATGGGAATGTAGGGATTTTTTTTTTTACCAAAACAAATAAAATATTCCTTCAGTAGAAATACAGAGTTTAATTGTCTTCACATGTTGATATCAACAATTGTTGAATATCTGTCATGGGCATAGCGGAATTAGATGAGAAACTTTTTAAATTAAGAGAAAAAGTTGTCATTTAAATACCAGGACAACCTTGACAGATCTTCAACAACTGTTGACATCCCCATGTGAAGAAAATTAAACTCTATGTTTCTACTGGGGGAGAAATATTTAATCTATTTTGACCAAAAATATGTTTTGTTATAACAACTGTAAAACACTGCCCTTTTCTCACGTTCCCCGCACTCCCACTTTCTAACTATTGATGTTAATCCTCGCAAAATTTGGCAAAACAATTAAATAATTTAAAAGTGTTTTAGGGAAGTTAACCACCAGAGAGATAAGGCGCGAAATACATTTATAATCAACATTAAGGTCCTCATGCAGTGGCCGCATGGTCCAAGGCACGACTCTCGAAATAAACTAAATTATCGAATACGGGAGATTGGGGTTCGATTCCGGTTGGGTGTACTGAGGGTCTTTTTTTACTAAATGGTTTCCCACTCTCCCTCCATGCAAACGCGGGTATACTTCCTATAAATTCAACCTGACTAATTCCAAACATATTGGTGTGATGAGTACATAGGTGTGTAAGCCGAACCTGTAGTAAGACACGGTGCTATTAAAAAGTTCCTCATCTCACATAATTATATTTGTGGTGGATATCTTTAAAATGCCTTTCAAGCTATTAATACTTATTTTTAGCTTATTTCTTTCTCTCGAAGTTATTCAAGGACTGCAACAACTTCGTTGTATTTTCTCCAATCATAGCTGCGAAATTGGCCACTAATTTTAAATTGTTCAAATTAAATTTTACAATAACATATTTTCGCTTGTAATGGACCACAATTAATAATGACAAGGAAAATTTTTGGTGGGCTGCAAGTGGCCCGCGGGCCGTGCGTTGTGCAAGTTTCCCGTCTACGCTGGCATGTTTTTCGATTCTGGTTGAGATAACTAGTTAAGTCGGGATTCGTTAATGGTTTGGATATTTATTCCATCACTAAAGGGAAAGATAGATAAACTTTTATAGATGAGGTGATTTCAATTCTCTTCATCACACTTAAGATATTGTTAACTCTCCGGGAACTAAGAAATAGTTTAGTTAGTAAATACTTTATTACAAAACAATTCTTATAAATCGTTAGAATAGTATTTGGAATTTTTACGTAAGACACTAATATGCACCAATCAACGTTGTCAACATGTAATTCGATAAATATAATTACTAATAAAGAAATAAAGGTTGACGCACATCCGTTGGTATCGCATCGTATCGGCTCGACGTTGGTGCACATTTATCCGTACGACTCGACTAGTGTGTACATTATTTTGTGTGTAAATGAAGGAAATACTTAAATCGGGAATATTTTTCATGCCGGTGCGGAGTGATACGTGCTTTTGCGATATGCCATTGTGTGCGCTTAGCTTTAGCTTTCTTGAGCTGTTATCATAATCAAAAGCCTAGTGAGTTACTAATTAATCTATGTAAGACTAGCACATCCAAATTAATAGTTTATTTTAGTACGGCGTCTTACTACCCGTTCGGGTTATACGCTTATGTACTAATTACTCTAATGATTTTAGGGATTAGAAAGGTTATATTTGGATGAAGTGTACCCGCATTTGCGTGAAAAACTATTAAAAAAATTAATCCTCAGTACATCCTACTGAGATTTGAACGTCGATCTCCCCGTCATCGGTAGTCTAGTCCACTGTGAAAGTAGTGCGTTAAATCATGGGACCACCGGAGCTGGTAATTAATAGTTAACTATTACTGACAATCTGCGGCCTAAGATGTTGTTTCACTCCTAATTAAAATAAAATACTAGTATCAGTTATGATCACACTAACGGTGTTGTTGAAAGTGAGTAATTAATGTACCGCTACGTTTTAAAATTGACTTCCTGGTTTTGAGTTTGATTGCATCACAACTACTAGCTTAGACTTCCCAAAATATCCCTTAAGTCTGGTAAATATGGTTCCCAATCTCTTATTATTGTAATATTAACTGAAATAATGTTTCAATACATTCGTCACCCTAAGATATCATTCAATTCTGATACATATTGCTTACAAACTAATTATTCTTAAAATAATAACATTTAACGGTATTTTGGCGTATTTATTTTCACAAAAATTATATTATTAATAAAAAAGTAGTGTTTTGGCTTTTTTTTTTAATTGCTTAAAGTAACCACAAAAATTTCATAAATCTCCACCAGTATTCGATAAACTTTAGATGTATTGTGCCGTGCTTGATTTCCAACTACACAATACCAGAATTCGTTTCATGCAAGATTCGAACAAATGATCTCCGCATCTAAAGCTAATCGATATCGACCATGGCCAAGATCTCTCGTCTAACTTGGTCCTGTCTCGGTGCAGATGACGTGTCCAAGTAGCGAACCCTTTCCTTTCTTCACGAATAAGGCAGGCAGGCAGGCGTAAGGCGACTGACTGGTTTACATACCCACACATAGGCTGCTACTATAAAGTGAGATGTGGTCCACTTATACCAGCAGACAAAGGAAAGGAGAATATAGTGGTGACTCTTAAACAATCAATTTGATTAATTTGATGTCTTTTTCACAAAATTACACGTTGTTTCTCTTAATTTCTGCTATTGCAATTGTTATTCTTTAAGGCCTATCGCTTTATAAAGGCCTATGAACTTTTATGATTCACACACCATGTGCACTGAACGGTAGCAGTCTTAACTTGACCGGTTACAGTATGACATCAAGGCCGTAGCCAACCAATAATTTCAGGGGGTGGGGGATGGGGGGCAGGGGTTGGTGGGCACATACCCCAATTGCCGGAGGCTAGAAAAAATTATGAATATTAAACACCTCTAGAAGCTATATGAAATGCTTTTTATGGTAACACAGCTTCATAATTTGTACTTGTACATTAATTTTGATACCGTTTGAACCATAAATAAAGCCATATGTATTTTGTTCCTAAAATTTTGAGGGGGTTTTGAACCCCCAACCCCCCCAATCGACTACGTCCTTGTATGACACTATCTTATAAGCTGTACCATTGTGTAAGACATAAAGGTACGTTTCTGCTACCTTTCTGGGTTACAAACGGAGTGTACATGTCCTCTAAATAAATATGTGTTTAGTTTAGTTTAAAGAAAAATCTCAAACTCCATGACTATACTATAATTCTGATAAGAATAAACCTTTTGCCACACATTACCTGGCAGTTAATGTTTTTCCTATCAGAATCGTTCTCTACATTTCTTTATTCTCGCATATACTCAACTGCGACAAACAATAAAGCAAAACTTGCCTTCAGCAATGGTTATTTATGTAAATTATATCCAATTAATTGAGTAACAACCCGCCTCAGTGGCTTAGCTAGCTAACGTGCTGGTTTCGTGTTGAGCTAGACTGCCAAGGACGGGGAGATCGAGGTTCGAAACTCACTCGGATGAACTAGGGGTGGTATTTCCTAAATGGTTTTACAATCTTCCTCCACGCAATTGCGGGTTCACTTCGTCTATATTCAACCTTATCAATTCCTAACTCATCAGCGTAATTAGTACCTAAGCGTATAACCCGAATGGGTAGTAATACGCGGTGCTAAGTGTTATTATTATTATTAATTGAGTAATATGTGCACTTTTTCACCCAACATTCCTAGGCCTTCTTGCTTTCAAGAAGGAACTGAGATGATTAAAGGTTTATTTTTCTCATGTTCACCAAAATATAATATTACCCTGGTAAATTCAAAGTATTTCTTGAAGACTAAACGCAACCTAATAAATAAAATCTTGCTCTAATGTAATGTACAAAATAAATAGTTTGATATTAAACGAGTTTATTAATGTCTCAAACTTAACTAAATTGTATCGCCCTAAAATAGACCAGGCCAATCATCACCTCACATATCACCGCCAGAAATGTACTACGCCATTAATATACTGCCAATTTACCATCAACAAGGTTTCAAGGGTGAGGACTACTCTATCTTGATAACACTATCCCCAAGAAGACTTTAGACGTCACAGAAAATGACTTCTCCTATACTTTAGTCAAATGGTTAAGGCAGAAGTCGGAAGCTTTTTTTGGGCCTTGATTTTTTATAAACTTATCAGAAGTCCTGAGAATAACCAACATTTCTCTCCTCTACTTTTGCTCTCTTTTTTAGTCTATACATCTTATATTTATTCCTTAAATTCAGTATTTTCTCAAATAGGCTACATCTGCCCCTACCTTTATAGAAATAAATGGTACGGGGCACCGCACAGACTTTCTCTCTCTTTCTATAAACTCGTAAGATTTCTGAACGGAATAATGTACATTGTATCATCACCACTCCACATAAGAACATGCATAAAATAATATACAATGATATAGAATCAATGAGAAAAGAGGCGCATCTTTGTCCACCTAAGAGCATTTCAAACAGTTTAATGTCTTCCACAAGGGTCAACACTTCGTATTAAAATTTCAATTTCTGGTTAAAATTTTAACATTTTATAAGGTGTTGCAGATCTTCAAGTCATCGCATTGATATTTAATTATTCATTTATACATTTTGACCAATAAAAAATGTAATTATTGACTATTGAGTCTAAAATGGAGATAGATCATTGCTATGCAAACATTTCTCCTAAGAGCTTTAAGGAAAAATACCATACTTTTTTAGATACTTATATTTAATTACTATATGGCATTGGAGAATTATTGCGTTAAGACTTAAGTAGTATATGTTTACAACTAAAGCTCACAAAATTGTATTAATATATTTGCAAATATCTCAGAAACTGTTGCTTTTATAAAAATATATGTCAAATAAAAGTTTTTATTTCTAATAGTCCTACAATTTTGCAATGATAAGTTGTTTAGTTTCTCAAATAGTTGTGGAGATTAGGAAATTAACGCTTCTGTAAAGTACCCTAAAAATAATTTTCATAGGAAAATGAAAATATCCAGTTTATTTATAATCTTAATCAACGCCTAGATACGAATTTTAATCAAAATCGTTTGAGCAGATTTTGAGAAAACCAAATTTTTCTCTTTCGCCCTTCAGTAAACTACCCTTAATTTTAAGTTTTAATAGACACACAGACAGACGGCATTGCAAAGACTATTTTTTAGGGTTCAGGGGGTCATGAGACGGTGACATCCATCAACATTTCCAGTTAGTTTTTTTTACGGTCGCAATACTTAAGCTTTTATGTCCAAAAAGTTAAAAAATTCATATAATTGCGTATATATTGAAAGTTATTGATTTTATAAAAATATGTTTCGGATAAAATATCTGTACTATAAATATATATACATATTTGTAATGCTAAGTAATTGCATATCTTAAATAGTTTCGGAGCTATTATAAAAAATATTAATTGACGCATCAGACCGGAGCCCTTAAAGCCATTTTGCCGAAATATTGAGGGTAGCCATTTTGTTTGTAATATTTATTAATGTTTATATATGAAATTTAATCAAAATCGTTAGAGCCGATTTTGAGAAAATAGACTTTTTCTCTTTTTGCCCTTCAGTAAACTACCCTTAATTTTAAGTTTTAATAGACACACAGATAGACGGCATTGCAAAGACTATTTTTTAGGGTTCGGGGGGTCATGAGACGTCGAAATCCATCAACATTTCAGGTTAGTTTTTTTTACGATCGCAATACTTAAGCTTTAATGTCCAAAAAGTTAAAAATATATATATAATTGCGTATAGATTGAAAATTATCGATTTTATAAAAATATGTTTCGAATAAAATATTTGTATTATAAATATATATACATATTTGTAATGCTAAGTAATTTCATATCTCAAATAGTTTCGGAGCTATTATAAAAAATGTTAATTTACGCATCAGACCGGAGCCCTTAAAGCCATTTTGCCGAAATATTGAGATTAGCCATTTTGTTTGGAATATTTATTAATGTTCATAAATGAAATTTAATCAAAATCGTTAGAGCCGATTTTGAGAAAATCGACCTTTTCTCTTTTTTCCCTTCAGTAAACTACCCTTAATTTTAGGGGTAGATATCCAATTCCAAAAACCCCTCGGGGCAACCCTATGAAAACCCTAGATATCAAGTTTCAGCTCAATCGGTAAAATAGTTTAGGCTCTAGTTGGAGGTACAGACAGACAGACAGACGGAAATTCAAAAACCACTTTTTCGGATTCAGGGAGTCATGAAACGTCAAAATTCATCAAAATCTCGAGTTCGATTTTTTTGACGATCACCATACTTTCTCTACCTGTAAGATAGAGAGAAAGTAAAATAAATGGTACGGCACACCGCACAGACTTTCTCTCTCTTTCTATAAACTCGTAAGATTTCTGAACGGAATAATGTACATTGTATCATCACCACTCCACATAAGAACACGCATAAAATAATATACAATGATATAGAATCAATGAGAAAAGAGGCGCATCTTTGTCCACCTAAGAACATTTCAAACAGTTTAATGTCTTCCACAAGGGTCAACACTTCGTATTAAAATTTCGATTTCTGGTTAAAATTTTAACATTTTAAAAGATGTTGCAGATCTTCAAGTCATCGCATTGATATTTAATTATTCATTTATACATTTTGACCAATAAAAAATGTAAATATTGACTATTGAGTCTAAAATGGAGATAGATCATTGCTATGCAAACATTTCTCCTAAGAGATTTAAGGAAAAATAACATACTTTTTTTAGATACTTACTTATATTTAATTACTCTATGGCATTGGAGTATTATTGCGTTAAGACTTAAGTAGTATATGTTTACAACTAAAGCTCACAAAATTGTATTAATATATTTGCAAATATCTCAGAAACTGCTGTTTTTATAAAAATATATGTCAAATAAAAGTTTTTTATTTCTAATAGTCCTACAATTTTGCAATGATAAGTTGTTTAGTTTCTCCAATAGTTGTGGAGATACGGAAATTAACGCTTCTGTAATGTACCCTAAAAATCATTTTCATAGGAAAATGAAAATAGCCAGTTTATTTATAATCTTAATCAACGCCTAGATACGAATTTTAATCAAAATCGTTTAAGCAGATTTTGAGAAAACCAAATTTTTCTCTTTTCGTCCTTCAGTAAACTACCCTTAATTTTAAGTTTTTATAGACACACAGACAGACGGCATTGCAAAGACTATTTTTTAGGGTTCGGGGAGTCATGAGACGTCGACATCCATCAACATTTCAGGTTAGTTTTTTTTTTTTACGGTCGCAATACTTAAACTTTAATGTCCAAAAAGGTAAAAAAATTCATATAATTGCGTATATATTGAAAGTTATTGATTTTATAAAAATATGTTTCGGATAAAATATCTGTATTATAAATATATATACATATTTGTAATGCTAAGTAATTTCATATCTCAAATAGTTTCGGAGCTATTATAAAAAAATGTTAATTTACGCATATGACCGGAGCCCTTAAAACGATTTTGCCGAAATATTGAGAGTAGCCATTTTGTTTGGAATATTTATTTATGTTCATAAATGAAATTTAATAAAAATCGTTAGAGCCGATTTTGAGAAAATCGACTTTTTCTCTTTTTGCCCTTCAGTAAACTACCCTTAATTTTAAGTTTTAATAGACACACAGACAGACGGCATTGCAAAGACTATTTTTTAGGGTTCGGGGGTCATGAGACGTCGAAATCCATCAACATTTCAGGTTAGTGTTTTTTACGATCGCAATACTTAAGCTTTAATGTCCAAAAAGTTAAAAATATATATATAATTGCGTATAAATTGGAAATTATTGATTTTATAAATTAATGTTTCGAATAAAATATTTGTATTATAAATATATATACATATTTGTAATGCTAAGTAATTTCATATCTCTAATAGTTTCGGAGCTATTATAAAAAATGTTAATTTACGCATCAGACCGGAGCCCTTAAAGTCATTTTCCCGAAATATTGAGAGTAGCCATTTTGTTTGGAATATTTATTAATGTTCATAATTGAAATTTAATCAAAATCGTTAGAGCCGATTTTGAGAAAATCGACTTTTTCTTGTTTTGCCCTTCAGTAAACTACCCTTAATTTTAGGGGTAGATATCCAATTCCAAAAACCCCTCGGGGCAACCCTATGAAAACCCTAGATATCAAGTTTCAGCTCAATCGGTAAAATAGTTTAGGCTCTAGTTGGAGGTACAGACAGACAGACAGACAGACGGGAAATTCAAAAACCACTTTTTCGGATTCAGGAAGTCATGAAACGTCAAAATTCATCAAAATCTCGAGTTCGATTTTTTTGACGATCACAATACTTTCTCTACCTGTAAGATAGAGAGAAAGTAAATATAGAATAGTAAAAATGTACTTATTCATATATTAATTATTTAAATTTCTTACAACATTACCTATTAATCGGCCAAGTTAATTTTGGACAGAAAAAAAATTATATATATATATATATAGATTATTTAACAGTACTTAATATATTTGCAATTTCCAAACGCTCAAAGATCTACTTTATTGGGGGGGGGGGGGGGAAAGGTCAGGTTTGAGTTATTTATTTCATTCATTTAAGGTATTTAATGTGCACTTTCTGACCCGACTGATCATATCAGTACACAAGAATTTCTATGAGCGAGAGTGAAAGGGCCTACAAGTTTTTCCGGGAAAGGTATTTTCACATGCCTTCCGGTTTTCTTCTAAATGCCACAATCGAGATGGGACCGACGGTTTTACTTCCTCTCTGAAGTAAGCTGTTCTACGGATTTTTATCGCTCAAGAAAAATCCGTTGACTCCAGTTAAGTTTGAACCATCGAGTCCTGAGGCGAGTATTTTACCGCAAGACCTCCGAAGTCGACTCGAGGGTGCACTGGAGGGTGATTTTCCCACGTATGCGATTTATCTTAGTGTTTTCCTCATCCTTTCTCCACGCCGATGTGGGAAATACCCATTAAAGTTACCTTTTAAATTCCTGCTCCTTAAAATAAAAGGTTATCATAAACCTAGGTACTACCCGTACCTGTGTACACGCGGACTAAATGTCAGGCTCATCTAGTCTGATGTGTAGGTGACAAGGAGGTAGGGGCTATATAAAGCCGTACCGAGGTTGGTTTTTACTAAATGGTTTCCCACTCTCCCAACTCCGAAATGCCGGTGCAGTTCCTTCAAACTCGACCTTACTCTACTCATCCCACATCTATTAGTGTAGTTGAAATGCGTTTTGCTAGAATTGGATGGGGGAAAAACCCACCTTGGCGTACCAATAAAAAGTGTTTTTGACCTCTGACCTATATGGCATGGTGCGCGGTTCATTCCTCTACATGTTGGACACTGAGCACAACCAATTTAAAGTTTATTGCATTGGTCGAGCCTTCGGCGATGTTTTGGAGCCATGCCAAAAGCAAGTGTTTCTGTCATGGAGAGAGGTGACACCATCGCTATACGAGTACATTACAGAGTCAGTACAGTCTTAGGTGAAGTAGAGAGTCACGCTCTATGGACGTCAAGTACAAACACCTGAATATACACAACTATTAAAGCACTTTCCCCGAAACCCAGTGGCTCCCAAACCTAGGGTCAGCAAGGGTGTTCCTGAGGCTCACGAGAAGATCTCAGTAAAAATCGTCAAGAATTATGACTGAAGGACAAACCCATTCTCGCCGACTCCAGGAAGAATAGCAATAATCTTCTATATTATAAAAATTAAGATTTTGTCTGTCATGACTCATGATCATTGTGCGATATCTACCGCAGAGGGCTGAGATTTTAAAATTAGTAGCTCCTGTGAACACACGTGTTTACCTAAAAGCTGGCATTTTAATATTTTTTTTATTAAAGTGCGTATGAACACTGAAAACAGTTACTAGGAAAGGCTCAATAAGAAAAACTTGTCACGTTTCAGGCAGACTTGATAGATTCTAGCTTATGGAAAAAACTATTTAAAGCTACCGTTGTCTTTGTTTTGGATAAAAACGATATTTTTAAAATACTTTAAAAAAGTATCGCCATAATATTTTCGTAGCGAAAGTAACGGACACTGATCTAATGTTGACATCCGAATTGCAAGTGGTTTATTTACGATGACCTAGTTTTTTTTTGTTCAGTCCGATTTAGATATGAATACACTTTTCTGACCGTTTCAAAAGTTACTAAAATCATTTCAATGTATTAAAATTAATGACTGAGAAACTGAATTTTGTGTCTGAGCTTGAGCTACTTTAGCTTATAACTCGCGTGTTGATATAATAATTTGGTTCAGATATCTCACGTTCAATATTAAGGGGTACGATAAGGAAAGCCCTAGTAAGCAGTAAGACATTATAACTTAAAAATAAATGGTACGGCGCACCGCACAGACTTTCTCTCTCTTTCTATAAACTCGTAAGATTTCTTTGTCCACCTTAGAACATTTCAAACAGTTTAATGTCTTCCACAAGGGTCAACACTTCGTATTAAAATTTCGATTCTGGTTAAAGTTTTAACATTTTATAAGGTGTTGCAGATCTTCAAGTCATCGCATTGATATTTAATTATTCATTTATACATTTTGACCAATAAAAAATGTAAATATTGACTATTGAGTCTAAAATGGAGATAGATCATTGCTATGCAAACATTTCTCCTAAGAGATTTAAGGAAAAATAACATACTTTTTAGATACTTATATTTAATTACTCTATGGCATTGGAGTATTATTGCGTTAAGACTTAAGTAGTATATGTTTACAACTAAAGTTCACAAAATTGTATTAATATATTTGCAAATATCTCAGAAACTTCTGCTTTTATAAAAATATATGTCAAATAAAAGTTTTTTATTTCTAATAGTCTTACAATTTTGCAATGATAAGTTGTTTAGTTTCTCCAATAGTTGTGGAGATACGGAAATTAACGCTTCTGTAATGTACCCTAAAAATCATTTTCATAGAAAAATGAAAATAGCCAGTTTATTTATAATCTTAATCAACGCCTAGATACGAATTTTAATCAAAATCGTTTGAGCAGATTTTGAGAAAACAAATTTTTTCTCTTTTCGCCCTTTAGTAAACTACCCTTAATTTTAAGTTTTTATAGGCACACAGACAGACGGCATTGCAAAGACTATTTTTTAGGGTTCGGGGGGTCATGAGACGTCGACATCCATCAACATTTCAGGTTAGTTTTTTTTTACGGTCGCAATACTTTAAACTTTAATGTCCAAAAAGTTAAAAAATTCATATAATTGCGTATAGATTGAAAGTTATTGATTTTATAAAAATATGTTTCGGATAAAATATCTGTATTATAAATATATATACATATTTGTAATGCTAAGTAATTTCATATCTCAAATAGTTTCGGAGCTATTATAAAAAATGTTAATTTACGCATCAGACCGGAGCCCTTAAAGCCATTTTGCCGAAATATTGAGATTAGCCATTTTGTTTGGAATATTTATTAATGTTCATAAATGAAATTTAATCAAAATCGTTAGAGCCGATTTTGAGAAAATCGACTTTTTCTCTTTTTTCCCTTCAGTAAACTACCCTTAATTTTAGTGGTAGATATCCAATTCCAAAAACCCCTCGGGGCAACCCTATGAAAACCCTAGATATAAAGTTTCAGCTCAATCGGTAAAATAGTTTAGGCTCTAGTTGGAGGTACAGACAGACAGACAGACAGACGGAAATTCAAAAACCACTTTTTCGGATTCAGGGAGTCATGAAACGTCAAGATTCATCAAAATCTCGAGTTCGATTTTTTTGACGATCACCATACTTTCTCTACCTGTAAGATAGAGAGAAAGTAAAAATAACAAGTACTAGTAAGGGCCTTCATAAGAATCTTAGTTTTATTAATTTATAACTCAACGCGCGCTGTCCATGTAAATGAAATATTTTAACCACGCAAATGACGTGTATCGCAGTTATGTTGACTAAAATAGGCACACAAATTTGAATTGCAAATGTAAATACACTTTTTCTCAAAGTGGGTTGAACATAATAACTGCACAGATAACCGCTTCAGTGGACGAGTGATCTAAGACGTCACTCTCATATTAGACTGGCCTGCTGATGAGGTAAAGATTGAATTTCGAAATTCGGTAGGGCTTACTGAGGGTGGTTTTCCTTAAATGGTTTCCCACTCTCCTTCCATGAAAATGCGGGTAGATTACTCTAATAAAATACTTCCTTCCTCATCCCTACCCCATTAGAGTAGTTATAAATGCGTATAAGCTGAAAGGGTAATAAATAAGATATGATGATGATAAAAAACCCTGCACAGATGCTAGTATATATTTTTTTAATCGACAATACCTTTTCCAACTTCGATGCTGAGTCATAGGTAGACCGACCATATTAGAGGATACCTTGATTCGATCCCAGGATGTATCTATCTAATCTTAGTAAATGTGTATGACTTCATTTATTTCGTATCTGGATATTAAAATCCTGCGCTGGGGGTGAATATTTGTTTTTGGATGTTCTTCCCAATGGCTTGGCGTGGCTTGCTGCCAGGATAAGCATACTTAGTTTGAAATGAGCCTATACTACTTTTCATTATTCAATAAAATACTCATTTGCCAGGTTTCAGCGAGCATACATTACCATGTGAGGTATGGTGAGCAGAGTGTGATTGTTCAAATAGGGACCCCGTGAGTGAGGAAGGGGGGGGGGGGGGAAGGACATAAAACAAGTACCGTTTTAACAAGCTCTGCTTACCCGGGTAATACCCCATGACACGCCACTGATGCTGACCTAGGTAAAGACAGTTTATAAGTCGCGTGCTGGTGTAATTATGCGTTTAGAAAGAGTACACGAAATAGCACAGTTAAAAGTACGTTTCACACAGCTGTGTAGAATAAAATAAGAATTACAAAATTTGAATTGCAAATGTCCTAGCTGTGAGTCTAAACGTAACTGCTGAAATGTCTGCAGTTTGAGTAGACCTACCACTCTTTTAAATTGGCTAGTTCCTGGTCGTATTTATAAATCTCATTTTACTGACGTGCGCCGGAGGAACAAATGGTTTGGTGTCCCAGAAGTTTGATGGTCTACGTCCGGCTGTGAGCACGATGGATGTGTCAAGTCAGTCACGTACTATTGCGGGTTTCGGGAACATCGCCAGGTCACGGTGCCCCCTCCCCCCTCTTAAAGTACTCGCAAGTGTGAGTGTGACAACTAAACACGCCAGGGTCGCGAATGTTGCCAAGTCCTTGTTGTTGCTTCTGCTATTAATGGGTATAATTACAGCTCCTAGAAATGAACCCCACCACACCTGCTGGCTAGCGGCCCATACACGAGTTTAGATAATTTTTTTTGTTAGTTCAGCAAAAGAGTTATTAGCTATAGGATATAATGTCGAAACAGAACATCTTAGCTCAGTCGGTAGAGCCTCTGTCTACCAAGCTAGGGGACTCGGGATCGACCCCCTACATGATAGAAAAATGTTATCATTGGTGAAATTGGAACTTCTCCTTTCGCAGTGATGAATTAATGGTCAGGTGACTGTGTCTGCTCTGTAATTAATTAGCTTTGTAGGCCTATAGATCGTGTGCTGATATAAGCAGTCTGTTCAGAAAGTGCTCGTTAAAAGAAAAGAATTAAAATAGCGGATCACATGACTTTATGTATGCATATATGAACATTGTTTTGGTAACTTTAATAACAGTATTGTCAAAAAAAGTGTCTTCCTATCTAAATCAGACTGTAAGAGTATGCGGTTCTTACTTGCGGTTCGGTTGTTGGTTGGCCGACGTATTTCTCATAATTTCAATTTTATTTTATTTTGAGATACATTTGTGGGATGCTGAACTAACTTTAGGAAGCTTTTAATTTAGAATCGTACTTTGTGAGCTCTGACCTTGGTTATTGTCATGTGATGACGCTGAGGTCGGAGTTCGAATCCCGTCCAATTTTACTGAGGATGGTTTTTACTGAATGTTTTTTCACTTTTCCGCAATATAAATACGGTTGCGTTTAAATTGTACTGAGACTCGAACTACTGCCTCTAAGATGTTCGATGAAAGTTAGAAATTCAACAAATCAACATTCTCTTCCGTGCCTACTTTAAGATTTAAATTTAATTCTCTGCCTCTAACTTTAAGTACAGCCAAAGCACTATAACGATATCCTTTTAGAAAATATCAATTACTAATGCAGAGTAAGTACCCAACATTGAAATAACGTCATTAAGTAACACTTATCTCATGGTTCTAAAAATTGGCACCATCTTTCAAAAGTTGAAGCTGCAGAACATATTATTTGACTATGTTAAAGTAAATATAATAATTTTCCAAAATGTCATATAAGGTTTTTCGTTTGAAAATTCCACTATAGGTCACAGAAAACTTAAGAAATTAAAATTGATTCTGAAAGACATGAGTTCAGACAGTTGCGTATTTGTATAAAAGATACTTGTCTGACAGGTCGACTAAAGAGAAATTGTTTTGCCTTGCAAATAATAATCTGAACGTAAATGTGACCAGAATACGTAGTTTTTACGTTATCTAAGGTGTGATTCTGGCAAAATGCCACCCATGACGCAAGTTTAGAATAATATGTTGCAAAAGCGAATGTGTTTTAGACGATTTCACTGAAATCAAATGACTATCACATAATCTATTTATTTATTTAGCACCGCGTCTTATCACCCGTTCGGGTTATACACTTAAGTACTAATTACGCTAATGGGTTAGAAATTGAGAAGTTTGAATTTAGAGAAAGTGAGCCCGTATTTGCGTGGAGGGAGAGTGGAAAATCATTTAGGAAAAGCCACCCCCAGTTCACCCGACCGAGATTCGAACCTCGATCTCCCCATCCTCGGCAGTCTAGCTCAACACGAAACTATCGCGTTAGCTAACTACGCCATCGAGGAGGGTCCACATTATCTATTATATAGCTGAGTGAGGAGGGCTTATTACATAAAATGCACACGGATTATTGTTGAAATAGGCTGGGGAAATTACGGCTAAAGTCACACCCGCCCAGCCGGAATTTGAGTATCAATCTCTCCGACAGTTGCGATCAAATGCAATGCGAGTCTAACGCTTTAGACCACTCAACCATCACTAGGGCCTACAGGTTATATGGGCCATGTGCATTGTATGCAAGCCTATCTATCTATCATTTATATAGGAACCCGCTTCGGTGGTCGTATGGTCCAAGGAGTCACTCTCGCAATAGACTAGACTGCCGATGACGGGGAGATCGGGGTTCGAATTCCAGTCGGTTGTACTGAGAGCAATTTTTACAAAATGGCTATCCACTCTCGCCCCACGCAAATGTGGGTAGACTTCCTCTAAATTAAACTTTACTCATAATTAACTCATTAGTGTAATTAGTACATAGTCTTATGAGACGCGGCGCTAAAAAAGATTGATTTCATTATCTCAGGCATCAATGCTATCAGGCACTTACAGATGTCCTATAACCTTGAAAATGTACCCAAAAATAACCAGGAAAACCTGAAATCCGAGGTTGCTTCAATTTTAGATATATTTTCGAAATATTAAATTTGGAACATAGGCAATGAATGTGGTGAGTACAACATTTTTAGATATGTATGAACCTCTTTTTGTTAGGGCTTTCTCATTAATATGGGTTCCCATTCTCAATACAGGCGAATGCTGGTCCCTCTTAATATTAATTTGCTTCTAAGTAAGAAGGTTTATGTGCATCACTGAATGTTAGTATACTAGTACTAGAGCACACTAACTCTAGAATAAAGGGCGTATCTGAAAGGACTGTTCAGACTTTGGGGTAGAGTTCTTTTTTAAAAAAAAACCCGCCTCGGTGGCGTAGTTGGCTAACGCGCTAGTCGTGTTGAGCTCGACCGCCGAGGACGGGGAGATCGAGGTTCGAATCTCGGTCGGGTGAACTGGGGGTAGTTTTTCCTAAATGGTTTTCCACTCTACCTCCACGTAAATGCGGGTTCACTTCCTCTAAATTCAACCTTCCCAAATCCTAATCCATTAGAGTAATTAGTACTTAAGTGTATAACCCGAACGGGTAGTAAGACGCGGTGCTAAATATTAATCTTTAAAAAAAAAACACAAGGATACGTGCTAATATTTTAAACTGGCTTGCGGAAAAGCATCCTTCCCGAGCTTACAGCTGTATTTAATAGCGCAGTAAATTGGTGGTAGAGCTAAGATTTACAATTGCCCCATTTGACATCAGGTTTGTTATTCCGCACAGTTTTAGTAAAGTATTATATTAATCACGGGTAAAGACTTGTCTATCACTTAGACACGGAGTCCAGTTGAAATGGAAGTCACCGTAAGCTTAATTATTTTCGTGCATAACATTTTACATCCCGTCGGGGCTACCCTTATATTTAATGTCATTAAAAGAGTAGGGATGAGGAAGGATTTTAGATTAAATGTATCCGCACTTGCATGCAGGAAGGGTGGATAGCAAGTGATCGGGCTTTCCAGACCCACCTTGGAATTTGATGGGCCCCTAGGGCACAGAGAAGGAAAGAACAGATCCCCAGCCGCCAGGTTAAACGTGTTGCACTCCTTTTCGAGGCTTTACTCCCTCAACGTTGGGATCGCTAGGTGCGATCACCAGTGACTACAGCGCAATCAAGTGAGCATTTTTTAAACGACTCACTTTAAACTCGAATTTACTAGAAGGAAGATACAAAATATGACCTCTTCGAGTTAACCTGTCGGCTGGCTGTCACCGAGCAAGCTTCAGGTAGCACCCTCCCCCGTCCCTCCCCCGTCCCTCCCCCCTTCCCTTGTCGCTAAGTTACATAATCCTGCCACACAAATAAGTTTACTCGGACAAAGAAAACTTTAAATACAATGAACCTTTTTTTTAACCAAGGGACTGGCTGTCAATGGCTAATATTTGTTTAAAGAGCACTGAGGAGAATTGCAGACTTCTAGAAATACCAATTTATTTAAGAAGTGGTTAGATATTTTTTAACATTGTTTTCACCAAAATGAGGGTGAAAGTTCTGACCAGTTAAATAGTTTAAATTTTAACTATAAAGTGTTTTTTAAATGGTGATATCTTATATAGAACCGTATAAAACAATCCCACAAATTGTTACCCTATCAAAACATGAGTATTTGATCAAGGAAGGCTAAATACCATACCGCATGACCACTAATGCAGGTCTATAATAGATATTTGATGCTATGTATTTAAAATAATTAATTTATACTTGGAATAATTTAAAAACTGGTATTTTCCCGGTGTAAATTAAAATTTACACACTCAAGTTATTAAAGTTAAAACACAAATAAAGGATAGTTTTAATAATTCTGAGGGTTTCTGTTATTTAAAATTACGAAGTAAACACTAAAGTTAAACTATTGTATTTTGTGAGAGTACATGGATGCAGGCCGGATAGTAATATAAAGATATTGCAGACATACGGGCTGGTCAGCTTGTCTCGCGGGCCGTTTGTTTGTGAATCCTGCCTTATCATTCGACCTTGAAAGGGGGTTGTCTGTTAATAAAAGTTAAATCAGTTCGAAAGTTTAATTAATCATATAAGGCCCATAAGCATAGATAAAATTATGTACAGTTTATTGAAACAATTATTTAACATATTATATACCCTACACTCCATTTATCTTAAAAGTTAACAAGCTTTATTTTATGAATTACTAGCAATCCCGCACGGCGTTGCCCGTGACCCACTGTGTTATAAGAATTATAAAACCACCCCTCCCCCTACCCCTGGTGCCCGTACCTCTGAAACGTAATTCTAAAGCAGATAGAAAATATTTTCTTCAAAAATTTGTTTAAAATAGTTTAATTAAAAAGATAATTGAAAATTTAAAAATCCTGCTTCGAAGTGCATTCGGACCCCCTTCCGTCCACCTATGTTAAAAATTTCAGATCTCTGCATGCCGTATATTTGGCTGGGCATCGCACATAAACAGACAAACACAGACAAACACTTCCTTTTATTATTATAGACTATGTTGTAGCATTGTGGTTTATAAAATACGGCCTTAGGCTAGTCTAGTCCATTAAAGTATTGATGTCGCCTTTCAGTGTGATACGATTGTAGGCTACATAAATATTATTTTGATACGTGGGATATAAAATAAATAGGTATCTCAAAATGCTTTCCTATTTACTATTTAACATATATTGTTATTAAATGAATGGTATTTTAAATAGGAACTAATGAGTATGAAAATACACATACAATTTTAACGTTATTTTATCATCACAAATTAAGATTAGATACTTATTGGTTTTACTGTTCGATCTTTTAAATATGTTTTTGGCTATCTTGCATACAAGATAGAACGAATTTCACAGTAAACTGCATGAATACATTAACAAAGTGTGATACCAAAATGAAGTCTTGACATGATTATTTAATTTTTCGTAGAGCATATCTCAATAAAGGGCAAGGTGACTTAGGGAATCTCAAATCCCCTACAGATATGTTCACACGCATATCCTAGAAACATTTATTGAGCAATTTCCTTATGTGCACCACAAAGAAGGTATTGTACATATAATATTAGGAAAGGCATTGAAGAAAATAAGGATAATTTACTCTCTTTGGCCTAAACAATACAAAAAGCACAAACTATTTTGCACAAAGCTACCTCCTTAAAGTTAGAATCCACAATCACTTGCTGTGGACTGCAAACGAGAATATTTAATGTTTAGGGAAACCGACGCAGAAAATATGGAACGTATTACACCGATAATCTCATCTTGTTGAGTGGACTTTGGAGAGTTGAGTACTTGTGACTTTAAGCTGATTTTGATCCCAAGTAAATGTAATAAATTAACTGTGTTTTGACATATTTCTATGAATCTAGACTATTGTCTCAAAAGTAATATTTGTAGCATGTTCCATTTTGAAACGTTGAAATAATGTAAGAATGTATACGTAGTTTTAATGTTGAATAATTGGGGTTTTTTACAACAAAAAAAACAGCTGTTTGGCTTAAGATTTAGGTTAACAACTTTGGCTTTTAAATAGTGGGTTTTTATAAGAGGTATGTTTCAATAAAACACTTAAGTTGTTAAAATGTGTAAAAGCTCAAATATGTATCGGTATTTAACAAAAGACTCTTCATAAGACTGTCTAACTATAGTTGATAGGTAAAAATAAATACAATAATCAAATAATGGGACATTATGACTGTATAAACTCAAAAACTTACATAAGTGACCAATGTTATATTTACTACCTTTTGCTTCTTAAATTGTGATTATTTTACTCCATAGTGCTATTGAACCTTTAGTTTAAAATAGTTTAAGGAATGTATAGAAATGTGCTTGCACCGTTGAAGCGTATAAGACTATGATTTGTGCTCATCTATAGGTAAATAGACAATTTTTACTTTCTCTCAACACCTTGAAGAGAAAAGTACTTTGCTCGTTAAAAAAAGTCCTAATTTTGACAACTGTCAACCCCCCGAAACCGAAAAGGTTTTTTTTTTTTTGGCGATGCCTTCTGCCTGTGTGTCTATATTTAGGCCTAGAGCCGACACCATTTTACTGATCAGGCTAAAACTTGGTACATATGGTTTTTATAAGGTTCCCCAGAGGAGTTTTTGGAGTTAGATATCCTACCCTACAATTGAAGGTAGTTTACTACAGGTAAAAAAGAAAAAAAAAAATCTATCTCGAAATCCGCTAAAACGATTTTTATTAAATTTCGTATCTGGGCATAAACTAAATGTCCGTTCTAATCATCCCATGAACATAATTTTAAGGGTAATTTATATAAGCAGATATTGCCAATTTTAATCATATCTTTGCAAGTATTTGATACACGAAATAACTCATTATTGTAAGGTTGTAACAAAATTAAAATTAAAAAAACCCTTTACTTGAAATATATTTTTATAAAACCAATAGGGGGCTGTCCATAAATTACGTAAGGATTTTTTTTCATTATTTCAACCCCGCTTCCCCCCAAACCTCCCTACTTAGGGGATCGTAAGATTTTTCGTTCCCCCTCTCCCCTTACCGATCTTACGTAATTTTCTTAAGATTTGGTAAATTATATTATTTTATACAAAAGGATTGGTGATGTGAAATTAGGTATAGCACATCATAAATAAATGACATTTTATAGCTATGTATAGCTGTATACGTCTATAGGCTACGCTTCAGCGCCACCTGTCATCGTTAGGTGCAACCTTTTTGACCGCGCATCTGTAGAAGTGTTTTTTTAGATTTTGTCTCACCATAAAAATTGATAAAATCCTTAGTTAAGTTAAATTCTACCCACCCCCATGAAAACGAAAGAAATTACTGATCATCCCTACCCCCCAAAAATTCTTATCTTTCGAGATATTGGTAAAAAAAATTAATTGAGGTCTCGGAAAACGAGTTTATTATTATGCTTTTTGATGAAAATATGTAAAATCTGTAAAATATGAATAATGAACAATAGGTTTCTTTCATGCCTCTTTGTGGAATATGATGCTCTTTTTTTCCATCATGTTTCTGCAAAAAATATATATAATCTGGTTTCACAAATCTTATGAGTTTTAAATAAATGTTTCCATTTTTAGACAAAGGAGAGAGAAAGTCTGTGTGGTGCACCATACCATTTATTTATTGAGGTAGGCTTAGTTATTAGCTTTAATAATATGAACACAATTTAATATTATACAACTTACAAACTTGTTTGTAGTTTCGTCTTTATTAAAACATTATTTCTCACTTAGTGGATACCAAAACTGATATAATAGAAGAATCATCTATTGAAAACATTTATCTACAGTTAATTTCGACCAAATATTCCATTCTAACCGCAATTTAAAAATAATATATCTAAATATTAGAGGTATAAAGCACAGAAATGAGGATTTGTTAGGTTTTCTCTCTTATATTAAACTAAGTATTGATTTAATAAATATTAACACGAGTGTGGATATACGGGTATAAGACATTATTGCTTAAAATTCCAAACTACAAGGCCAATTTTGCTTGTAGAGAAAATAAATTATGTGGGGGTATGGGGGTTTGTGGTTTTGTTAGAAGATCCTAATGGTTTCAAACATGGACATTTGAAATTTTTAGTAAAAGTTTCTTTTTGGCTCAAGACCAGAGCTAGGACCGAATTTTGTGAAATTCATCAACCTGTACGAGATGAAAAAGGGGGTTCAAAAGTTTTCAAAATTCACAAACCGTGCATGCATTTTTTTGAAATAGTGGACATAGAGCCTTGAAATTTAAAATGAATGTTTCTTTATAGAATTGAGTGAGAAATTTTTAGTTTTTTTTTTCAAATTTAATAACCCAAAGGGGTGCAAAGGGAGGGAAAGGGGCACTAAATTATATGTTCTCCAATCAAGATGAAATTTGATATATGGGGGTTTATCGGGTCGCAGAGTACTAATACGAAATTAATTTATGTACGGCATTCAAACAATGGGTCCCGAGGTGCGTTGGTAAAAAGTGTGTTCAAGACTACCAAACTAATATAAATAAATACTTTCCAGGGTGATAGAAGATTGAAATTTTTCAGACAACCAATGGGATCACTCCAAATAATTATAAAAGTATGAACATTTTTGTTTAATAAGTGGGACCCTGGGACATAGGGAAGGGAATATAAACAGAATAAAAACCTTTTATGTGTGCTAGCAAATTTAAATTTGACAGTCGTTTAGGAGGACTACTCCAAATAACCAAATAATCCTTAAAAATGAAAATTTCTAAATGATAGTTAGAAAAATGAGCTTAAATATTTCAAAACTAATAGAAACAACTAATTCCCAGTGTGGTAGAAAATTTAAATGTATAAGTAAAGTTAAGGAACATGTCAAATTACTATAAGTCTGTACATTTAAAATTTTAAATGGAACCCCGAGAAATAGGGAGGGTGTAAGGGTTTATAAAAATAAAAACAACTTTTAACGGTGATAGAATATTTAAATTTGGCAAGTTGGTAGAATGATCTTTCAAAATAACCAAATAAATCTTAACATTTGAAATTTATAAGTGGGAGTTGAAGAAATGTTAGTGAAAGGGGGCGGGCTCGTTATTTACAAAAATTAATACATTCAACTACCTCTCTGTGTAGTAGAGAGCTTAGGTTCGTTAGATTATTCTAAATAAACAAAAAATTGTGAAAATTTTAAATTTAAACTATGAGAAATGGGGGAGGGGGAAGTTACAGCTAGAAATAACTTTTGAGATGAGGTTAAAAATTAAAATTTGAAAGACAGGTAGAAATGAAACTTCAGATATCCAAATTTAAAAATTCTCAAAGTGGATTGGAAAAGTGGGTTGAGTAGTTAAAAAAACTTACAAAACTACTAGAAATAACCACTTCTAAGTGTGTTATAAAACTAAAATTCTGTATTTAGGCAAAGATACCACTCCAAATAACTATAAAAGTCCAAAATTTTTAAAGTTTATGATGGGAGTCCAGGAAAAAAAAGGGAGTTTACAAAAATAATTAAGTATGGTAGAAAGTCTAAATTTTGCATGCTGGTAGAGGTACGACTTCAGATAACCAAATAAGTCTTAAATTTGAGATTTTGAAGTGGGAGTTATATAAATGGGGAGGGGGAGGCAAAAATTTTCAAAACCAGTGGATAAACTGCTTGTATGTGTGGTATAAAACTGAAATTCGTCAAGCAGAGATAGGGACCACCCAAATTAACTATAAAGGCTGAACATTTTAAATTTCAAAATGAGACTACAGGAAATAGCAAAGGATGTGGTGGGGGAGAGGATAGGGTGTACATGTAGGAGGTAGAAATTTTAAATTTGTCAAAAATGTAGAGGGATAACTTCAAATAACCACAAACACATTTTAAATATTAGTTATTTTTAAGGAGGCTGGTGATATAGGAGGTCTCAAATTTTTACAACTATAAGACTAAACTACTTTTCAAAGTGTTAGATGATTGACATAAGTCAGGTGGGTTTAGAGACCACCTAAAACGGTATCAAGGCCTAAATTATTAAATTTAAAAATGAAGGCTTGGAAAATAGGGAGAGATGGCCTCCTCAAAATGTTTACAAAGCTATATAAATGCAATTTTTGTAGATATAAAAGCTTGAAATGTCGTCATTCATTTTAATAATAAAACAGGTTTGAGTCGCTAAACAGGGATACATTGTTCACGTTAATTCATTTAAAAAGTTTCTCATCTAATGCTGCTATGCTCATGACAGATATTCAACAACTGTTGATATCACCTAGGGAAGGAAATTAATCTATATATTTCTATTGGAGCTATATTTATTAATTTTGGCCAAAATATTTTGATTAAAAAACTGCAAAAACATTGGCATTTTCTCGCGCTTCCTACACTCTTGAACAAATGGAATTTCAAAATTGAAGCCCAGGAAACGGTAGCGCTTAAAATGTATACAACCAAAATAGAACATTATTTACGATGTGGTTAGATTAACATTTGGTTGCCACGTAAAATATCATATAAGATAACCAAATAAGTCTTAAAATTTCAAATTGGTATTGTGGAAGCTAAGGAGGGTGAGGGAGACAAAGGGGTTTGGAAATGAGAGTAAATTGACATTTTCCAAATAAAATATACTTTTATGCATGGAAGAAAATTTAAATTTGCCAATTTGATAAAAGGACCATCCCACATAACCATAAAAGTTAGAAAGTTTGTAATTCGAAAATTTACTGCTGGGAAATGGGAGGGGCCTCTAAAATTTCCTAAGCTATAAAAACTCGATATGTTCCAAATGCGGGTACACTTTATACTAATTAAACTTCCCTCGTCTCTAACACAATAGCGTAATTAGTAGTACATAAGCGTATAATTCGAACGAATATTAAGGTACGTTGCTAACAAAAATAACAAAATAGAAAAATGTTATTGATGTTGACAGCAAAAAAAAAAATCTACTTTCTAAAAGTCTCTTTTTATAAAAATTGGTTTGTAGTAAGACATTTGGAACACTAAATTTGTAAAGGCAGAGTAAAAAAGTTTAAAGTACTAAAAGTAAATCAACACACAAACTAAATCCTATCTTAAAGTGGATACATTAGATTTACAAACACATAGCTATTATCGCATATCTAGGAGCGACATAACAATTAAAATAAACCAATCTAGACGACATAACTTGGATAATAATGATGCTTCATATGTTTCTGTAAAAGAGTCTATTATTTAATTTATGCTCGTTGGTGAAATGTGATGCTCTTTTTTCTAACATGTTTCTATGATCGTGCTTAGGTAAAGTTAGCATTGTCAATGGAGTGCGACGGCCGCCCTGTAATGCGCTCGTTTAAGCACTCAGATTGTAGACTAGGTAATATTTTATTTCTAAGATTTTTTTATTTGTTAATCGCCATAACTGGTTTGGGATTGCCATGGTTAGCTTAGGATTGTACATGAAGGAACTTTCAAAATTATGACAGCTGGATGTTCACCAATAAAGCAAGAATGCTATAGCGAAATACGTCAAAGCTCGATCTAGTACATTACGAAATCAAAGTGACCAGAATATTATGAAATATATCAATGTCCAAACTTGTTTGACACATATTTTAATCAAATTTATGTTAAATCTTATTTATTTATTATTATTGTATTAATTTTGTTATAATAGTGATCATAAGTTAGTTTCAAACCTATCCAAACTACATAATCAGAACTTTTTTTCTTTACTTTAGTAGATAATTATTATACCAAACACTTAATAACTATAGCTGTGATTAAAACAATATTTGGGTATAGTTAAGAATATATATTTTTCATATACTTTGTATTGTCAACAATTTTACTCATTTTAATAAACTCTTTTATTGTGATATAAATATTTATTTCTTAAAGAAAATCTGCAATTATTGATTGTAAGAAAATATTGTTCTATTATAGTAAAATAATCTTATACTGAAAGATATTTCAGTGTACATTTTTTTAAATGTTTATTTCTATTCCCCTTTATTAAAATTAAGAGATATTTAATTTTCCATACATACACGAGAAGGTGTTGGACAAGTGTAATTGGGCAAAACATTATGAGCTTTTTGTTATGTAATCCTAAAGCGCGTTTAGGGAGATGAACTTCATTTTCAGAAAGATTTTACTATAAACTGATTTAAAACTGATTTGTTAACTCTCATTGCACATTAATATAAAATAATAATACTATTACTTAGTACCGCGTCTTACTAACCGTTCAGGTTATACGCTTAAGTACTAATTACGCTAATGGGCTAGGATTTGAGAAGGTTGGATATAGAGGAAGTGAAACCACATTTGCATGGAGGAAGAGTGGAAAACCATTTAGGGAGCCCAGTTCAACCAAGCGAGATTCGAACCTCGGTCTCCCCGTCCTCAGCAGTCTAGCTCAACAATAAACTAGTGTGTTAGCTAACTATGCCACCGAGGCGGGTATTAGTATAAAATAATTTTGAATATAATCATTCCAGTGTTTAAAATAAGGCGGTATTGCCGATGCTAAATATATACTTAGAAAACTCTTTTCATTGTATTTTCCATGCTTTTTACTTTTTTTTAGTTTATAAAGTAGCATATAACTTGTATATTTTGTTAGTATTAATTTAACAACAAAATGTAAAAATAAATGCAACTTTTACAACATAAGTATTTAATTTTAATTACTGATATATTTTGTGCACCGTGTCTTACTTCCCATTACGGCTATCCGCGTATTTACTCCATTATTATTATTATTATTATTATTAGCACCGCGTCTTACTACCCGTTCGGGTTATACGCACTTACGCTAATGTGCAATGGTAGGGTGATTGTGAGGTGAAATGGAGGACCTACAGTTTAACGTCCAGTGGAGAAGAAATGAGGATGGCAAAATGTTTGGGAAATGTGCCCGTATTTGCGTTGAAGGAGAATTATAAGCATATTAGGAAAAAAACAATCTCAGTACACCAAATCAGGATTCGAACACTGATATCCCAGTTATTTGCAGTCCAGTCTAACGAAGAAGTGAATCCTAAAGATTTGTGACCACATAAGATGGTTCCAAAAATTTAATAATTCATTTACAAGTGCATTTCCAATACTCGTGTCACGTTTAAACTGTCGAAGCACTGGCATTGTATATTTGGATCCAACCATCACAATTGTTTGAAAAGTTTTGGTCAATGAAAGAGGGTTGAGGCGGGGGAAGGGATTACCGCTACCTGGACTATTGTACTCGGGAGGGACAGCAGCTCTTTGCTCTCGGTTTGTCTTTCTCACCAAGAACATTTTGCAAGTGAGTTGTTTTAAAGAATTCTCACTTGGAAGCGCTGTTATCACTGGATATTTTAAGTTCTACCTGACTCGAGGAGCGCAACAAATCTCCCGTAAGGCTACGTATCTGTTATATCCTTGTCTGTGCCCTAGGGGCAGGGTTGAAAAAAACCCGGGTTATTTAAAAAAAAGGTTGGGTCATATTGGATTTTTGTTTGTTTGTTCTATTGGTTTTTTTGTAGTTTGATATATTTATTTTGTATGTTATCTGAATAAACCATTAATTCAAGTATATTAATTATTCGGGCTCCAGAGAAACATATTTTAATTTTAATATAATAAGAAAAGGATTAATAAGAGATATCATAAAGGGAAACAATTATGCAACAATGTAATTCTTCACAACAATACTGTATAAAATAGCAGGTTAAAAAAAGACTATTTGTGTAGAAGGAATAGAAGAGGTGGGAGGGGAGACCCTGTATCAAGCCAGCTGGAGAATTGATTTGTTGCTTTCTTTAGTTAAAGATAAAAGGTAAGAACTTTTGCTATCTCATTTGCTTTTTTGACAAAGTATTATTTATAATGCCTAGCATTGTTACAGTGTAGGTAGCTTAAAATGATATTATCCCAACTGAGTTGCTAGTTGAACATATTATTTTGTTCAACCAATTAAAACATGTTTCATAGCTTAGTCTATTGTATAAAATCTGTAATTTCAAAACTTGTATACAACACCAAATACAAATCAATGTAGCCTATTATTGGGTTTGAACAAAAAGGTTTTCAACAGAATGACTAAGCATTTTTTTAAATTTATCAGACGATTGCTTTGCATGCAAATATAATAAGTGTTTTTTTTGGGGGGTCTTTTAAAGTTTTTTAAAATAAAACCCAGGTTTTTTTTTTGGTTGGGTAAAATTATAACAACTTTACCCAGGGGGGGTCTATATATAAACCTACATATTAAAACTAAAATTAGTTAAAGGTATAGTAAAATTGTCTATCGGACCTCTACCTCCCCTAAAAAAAACTTAGCTCTCCACGTACTTGGTGGACTTTGTGGACACTTGGCTGGGATTCAAAACCCCAACCTCCCCCTTATCGGTAAACCAGATTAGATTAAATTGATGCCATAGCCTGTATACCCACCGGTACATTTGTTATTTGCTAAATATGTCAAATTTGATTCCTTAATAAAACGATTCCGGACACCTTAATTCTTGCCTCAAAAATTTAAGGAAATTAAAAGTCTGCTATCCAAACAAAATTACAATCTTTAGAATTGGGATATTTTTCACTGTCGCCATTATTAGTAGTTTTTTCCGTAACATCGACAAAGAAGAATGTGTACAACATGACCTTTGTGTTTTAGTGATCGTTCACAAATCATAATTGTATGTTTTCATTTTTTGTAAGCCTACTGTTTACACTTTTATATATTTTTCCCCATTTTCTTAAATCCCCGCGTCTTACTACCTATTCTTGTTATACGCATACATGAGTATTACTCCATTGAGGTAGGGATGAGAAAAATAAGCATTTTAAAGGTAATCTACCCGCATTTGTGTGGAAGGAGAGTGAGAAAAATTTATGAAAAACCACCCTCAGTAGATCCGACAGGTATTCGAACCACAAGATCCTTGTCATTGGCAGGTCAGTCTAATACGGGAGGGACGCCTTAGACTATTTGCCCATTGAAGCGTTTTTTCTCTCCGAATAAATCATAGTATGGCATTTATGTGTGTGTTATATATATACCAAACATATTTTTAATGTGAGGTTTGTTGCTTGGAAAAAGTTTGAAATCGTAAATGTTGGGGAATCAAAATCTATAATCGATAAAAAAAATCGAGATTAAAATTTAATAATCGAAACAGAGAACATGAATCGTGGCGTCTCTAATTATTAATTGTTGTTATTAATAGGCGGAAACTGACCCACTGGGATGAGATGACGTCCTAAGGATTCATCAAGTTTGTATTTGTAAAAGGGGCTATAAATCGTGCTGGGTGTAATAGGTGTGGCTACTGATTGCTTCAATTAACATTTTCTCAACGTTTAATTTTCTTGTCAGTGTTTACCTAGCTAGCAGTCACGTCAGTGGAAGAAGGGGTTGAGGGATGGGGGCGTAGTTTTACTTGCTCTAGGTGATGCCTCACTGTCCACGCCCTTCCGATTCGTCCCTTCCCCTGGTCGGTTATTACCAGTTGTATCAAGAGATCGATCCAAGATAGATTAGGTTCCACACCTTCTCACGTTACATCATTCGCTCCCTAGTAGGGACTTAAGAATGAGTTCAGTTGGTTCGACATGAAGTCGATTCGCCACTGTAGTGGTGATAACTGACAGGTAGTAAAAGTTACCAGATCTACTTTCATGTATCCATTCACCAAAACAATACCATGTTGAGTTGCTGTCACTTTGGACGGTCAAAACATTCGCAATAAAACTTTTCTTTTAACAGTTTTTAGATTAGACCTATTAAAAGTCTTGACACCCTAGCTCAATTGGTAGCTTGTCTGCCTACTGAGCTTAGGGTTCCGGGTTTGATTCCCGATATGGTCGAAAAATGAATCATTGATGAAATATTGCTTTAACCTCTTCGCAGTGATGAATGAACGTTCGGGGACGGGATGTTGTGCCTGTGTTAGTCTTAAGTTGGATTATAAGGAATATGCAGCAACGACAGACCTAGCCAGCCGGTAGTGGAAAATATATGGCTTGAATAAAAACAAACTGACCCAGGCCACAGACTGGAAACAGTAATGGATGTAAAGTAAAACATTATTGAAACACGAACTTAGGAAAATAACTGTTTGGATGGTGTTTATTTTGTGAAAGCGGCGTCTGTTGTTCACTTAAAAATGCTTTATAAACGATACATTCTTAAAGGCTGCGTTCTCTTCACAAATTAAGATAGCGAACCAGACGAAATGAAGATCGTACAATCTCGCTTCGAGAAAATGAGATTACATTTCCACTAACTTATTTCTTACTCATCCCTCCCTACCTCAATAATGTAAGAATGTGGATATCCCGGACGTGTAGTAAGACGCGGTGTACACACACGTACAAAAACCCGTAAGAGGTTGAATGATTCAAACGTAAGATGTAAATTACCTGCTTTATTTTAATCCAAAGGTTTCACTGAATCAAGTTGGAGTTTACTTTAATATTTATTTTTCAAAAGGTTTGAGAATCTGTTTGTTTTGTTTAGAAATAGTCGATTAATGCTGAGGAAGATGAACAAATTTACGATCATGATTTAAGTTGAATCACTCAATTTCAAGTTAATTCATTTAAAAACGCGTGAATAATTAATACTGTCGATTCCTAGATCTAAAAAAATTGAGTGACTATTTTATAATCAGTAAACAAACATGGACAATTTGAATGCAAGTATTTGAAATTGATATATGATCAGTCCTGATCGGTAGCTGATCAATTTGTCACGTAATATCGAATGTGAATTACATTGATGGTAAATAATTTTTTACAAATACTATTTTTAAAATTAGAACAAATTTCAAATAAAAGAGAAGAAAAGAACTCGTTCTGACATCTTTATTGCATCATTAATATTGATATCTAATTCGAAATGTCATTGGCTTGATATCCACTTAGACGAACTGTACTAGTGTCTAAATAAGGATAGTGTCAGTGACCTGATTCACTCTGGATGGACTGTACCAGTGACTGATCCACCGGGAAGGACTCTACCAGTATCTGAACAATATACTGTAATCTAGGATATGGTCAATGACTGGATCCACCCTGGGCGGACTGTACAAGTATTTGAACATAGGATGACTGAACAAGATACTGTGAGATAGAATATGATCAGTGAATGGATCCACCATGTACGGACTATACCAGTATCTGAACAAGATACTATGAGCTATGATATGGTCAATGACTGGATCCACCCTGGATGAACTATATCAGTATTTGAACATGGGTTGACTGAACAATAAACTGTGAGCTAGGGTATGGTCAGTGACTAGATCCACACTGGACGGACTGTACCAGTATCTGAGCATGGGATGACTGAACAAGATACTGTGAGCTAGGATATGGTCAGTGACTAGATCCACCTGGATGAACTATATCAGTATTTGAACATGGGTTGACTGAACAATAAACTGTGAGCTAGGATATGGTCAGTGACTAGATCCACCCTGGATGAACTATACAGTATTTGAACATGGGTTGACTGAACAATAAACTGTGAGCTAGGATATGGGCAGTGACTAGATCCACACTGGACGGACTGTACCAGTATCTGAACATGGGATAACTGAACAAAAACTGTGAGCTAGGATATGGTCAGTGACTAGATCCACACTGGACGGACTGTACCAGTATCTGAGCATGGGATAACTGAACAAGATACTGTGAGCTATGATATGGGCAGTGACTAGATCCACACGGACGGACTGTACCAGTATTTGAACATGGGATAACTGAACAAGATACTGTGAGCTATGATATGGTCAGTGACTAGATCCACACTGGACGGACTGTACCAGTATCTGAGCATGGGATAACTGAACAAGATACTGTGAGCTATGATATGGGCAGTGACTAGATCCACACTGGACGGACTGTACCAGTATTTGAACATGGGTTGACTGAACAATAAACTGTGAGCTATGATATGGTCAGTGACTAGATCCACACTGGACGGACTGTACCAGTATCTGAGCATGGGATAACTGAACAAGATACTGTGAGCTATGATATGGGCAGTGACTAGATCCACACTGGACGGACTGTACCAGTATCTGAACATGGGATAACTGAACAAGATACTGTGAGCTATGATATGGGCAGTGACTAGATCCACACTGGACGGACTGTACCAGTATTTGAACATGGGTTGACTGAACAATAAACTGTGAGCTATGATATGGTCAGTGACTAGATCCACACTGGACGGACTGTACCAGTATCTGAGCATGGGATGACTGAACAAGATACTGTGAGCTAGGATATGGTCAGTGACTAGATCCACACTGGACGGACTGTACCAGTATCTGAGCATGGGATGACTGAACAAGATACTGTGAGCTATGATATGGGCAGTGACTAGATCCACACTGGACGGACTGTACCAGTATCTGAGCATGGGATGACTGAACAAGATACTGTGAGCTAGGATATGGTCAGTGACTAGATCCACACTGGACGGACTGTACCAGTATCTGAGCATGGGATGACTGAACAAGATACTGTGAGCTATGATATGGGCAGTGACTAGATCCACACTGGACGGACTGTACCAGTATCTGAGCATGGGATAACTGAACAAGATACTGTGAGCTATGATATGGGCAGTGACTAGATCCACACTGGACGGACTGTACCAGTATCTGAACATGGGATAACTGAACAAGATACTGTGAGCTATGATATGGGCAGTGACTAGATCCACACTGGACGGACTGTACCAGTATCTGAACATGGGATGACTGAACAAGATACTGTGAGCTATGATATGGGCAGTGACTAGATCCACACTGGACGGACTGTACCAGTATCTGAACATGGGATAACTGAACAAGATACTGTGAGCTATGATATGGGCAGTGACTAGATCCACACTGGACGGACTGTACCAGTATCTGAGCATGGGATGACTGAACAAGATACTGTGAGCTAGGATATGGTCAGTGACTAGATCCACACTGGACGGACTGTACCAGTATCTGAGCATGGGATGACTGAACAAGATACTGTGAGCTAGGATATGGTCAGTGACTAGATCCACACTGGACGGACTGTACCAGTATCTGAGCATGGGATGACTGAACAAGATACTGTGAGCTAGGATATGGTCAGTGACTAGATCCACACTGGACGGACTGTACCAGTATCTGAGCATGGGATAACTGAACAAGATACTGTGAGCTATGATATGGGCAGTGACTAGATCCACACTGGACGGACTGTACCAGTATCTGAGCATGGGATGACTGAACAAGATACTGTGAGCTAGGATATGGTCAGTGACTAGATCCACACTGGACGGACTGTACCAGTATCTGAGCATGGGATAACTGAACAAGATACTGTGAGCTATGATATGGGCAGTGACTAGATCCACACTGGACGGACTGTACCAGTATCTGAGCATGGGATGACTGAACAAGATACTGTGAGCTAGGATATGGTCAGTGACTAGATCCACACTGGACGGACTGTACCAGTATCTGAGCATGGGATAACTGAACAAGATACTGTGAGCTATGATATGGGCAGTGACTAGATCCACACTGGACGGACTGTACCAGTATCTGAGCATGGGATAACTGAACAAGATACTGTGAGCTATGATATGGGCAGTGACTAGATCCACACTGGACGGACTGTACCAGTATCTGAACATGGGATAACTGAACAAGATACTGTGAGCTATGATATGGTCAGTGACTAGATCCACACTGGACGGACTGTACCAGTATCTGAGCATGGGATAACTGAACAAGATACTGTGAGCTATGATATGGGCAGTGACTAGATCCACACTGGACGGACTGTACCAGTATCTGAGCATGGGATGACTGAACAAGATACTGTGAGCTATGATATGGGCAGTGACTAGATCCACACTGGACGGACTGTACCAGTATCTGAACATGGGATGACTGAACAAGATACTGTGAGCTATGATATGGGCAGTGACTAGATCCACACTGGACGGACTGTACCAGTATCTGAACATGGGATGACTGAACAAGATACTGTGAGCTATTATATGGGCAGTGACTAGATCCACACTGGACGGACTGTACCAGTATCTGAACATGGGATGACTGAACAAGATACTGTGAGATAGGATATGTTCAGTGACTAGATCCACACTGGACGGACTGTACCAGTATCTGAACATGGGATGGCTGAACAAGATATTGTGAGCTATGATATGGGCAGTGACTAGATCCACACTGGACGGACTGTACCAGTATCTGAACATGGGATGGCTGAACAAGATACCGTAGGGTAGGAGGGCAATGATCGTGGCTGTACTAATTACTGGTTTCCTGCAGCCCAACTTCAAATATAAACATGGCGACTGAACTGTTATTTTTGGAATGTCAATATAAAAACATTTTAACCTAGTGGTAGTAAAGCGATACTTGTATAGAATGTGGTTAACGAGCTGCTATAATTGTTCTGACGAGGCTCCGAGATTAGAAAGAGAAATAATTGGACCGCGGTGCAGTAGCTCGGCCACACATTATCATCCCGATAGTTAAGAATTTAATGTCGGAGATCAAATGGTTTAGAACCTCCGTGCTTACAGTGCGGGCTTCAAGAGTTGATTTCTCAGATAGGTACCTAATTTGTGTTAATTGGACATTTAAAAATAAAATTATAACCATACAACTATACACAACATTCTAATGTGATTTATATTTGAAAAATAAATACCATAATTATTACCAATAGTTCTAGTGTAGTCATTACATTTTAAACTTTACATTAAAAAAATCTTATTTAGGCCTACTGAAATTATACAAAAAAAAAGGTTTTGATGAAAAATAATGAGTGAATTAAACATTCACTTACCATTAGTAAAGTATACCTATATACCATCTAATTATTTTTTATTTAAACTTGTAATCAGTGGATTTCGCAAGCTTTTAAGTTTATGGTATGCTTTTTAACCAATCCATATTTCAACTGAAATAATACTAATTTGCCTAAAGTTTTTTCTTCAATTCTATAAAATACTCTAAAACCACAGGTTTACTTTTTGCTTATATGGTGATAACTATTATTAATTGTATTTGTACTAGTTACCATAATATCCATTTATTGTTTTTTCTCAAGAGTTCCCAAGACCTTTAATTATTTACGAAATATTTCTTAACATTTTTAAGCACAAATAAAATCAGACATCCGAAGCATTTGGTAACATATCTGCAATTTTTATCTGTAATAGTTCATCTGGTATTAGAATGTTATTCTAAAGAGGGGTGACCAATTTAGTATTAAATAAATTCGATAAAAACAACTATCAGCCCTTATAATTTTACTTATAGATTCACATAGCTCAGGAAGTACCATCATCGATATTTAAGGAGGAACAAGTCCCCTTCTTTCATGATTTAATTGCGATACGATGCTTTACAAACACTTTAATGCAATAAATAAATACGACTTTTTTGTGTATGATTATCATAACAATTATTTAATAATCCTACATATGTATGTAAACGCTATACTGTTTCAGAAATTTGACTTCAAAACTAATTCAGTGAATCTTTTCGAAACGCCATGATTTTACTGAAATGGGCGTACGTGAATTTATAATATTTCTAGACATCTTATAATTCCGCATCATGGAAGTTTGAATGAACCCCCATCAGCCCTATCTCATCGCTGATGAATTTTTGGAGATAAACGTTTTACAACTATTATCTCCTAATGAGTTACGGATATTCCTACATAAATTACCCCTTCCAATTTGAAAATAAATACAAACTAAATAACAAATTCGTTTGTGAAAACATTATGACTTTTTAACAATACAGGGGATATAATCATATAAATTAAATAGCATTCATTTAAAATATCACCTTCACCCAAAAATTAATTTTGTACTATTCGTAGAACAGGATTTTCCAATAAGAAACAAACTTTTTCTTTCAAATTTTCAAATTAGTTTACGTCTTATGACCAAATTGTGTTTTTATGTATTTCTTTTTTTGTTGAAAAGGTTAAACATTT
The DNA here is from genome assembly GCA_033556935.1 of Timema podura. Classification (NCBI taxonomy): domain Eukaryota; kingdom Metazoa; phylum Arthropoda; class Insecta; order Phasmatodea; family Timematidae; genus Timema; species Timema podura. The sequence goes on along the minus strand of JAVRXN010000004.1, from coordinate 39,059,775 downwards.
TTCTTATTTTCACAAAAATTATCTTAGCAAAAATAAAATTAAATACCTATGTTACCTATGTCTCGATTTTTATTGTTTCATGAATTTCTTTTGAATAATAGTTTTGTTTATAGGTTCAGATTTTCCCAATTTTAGGTCTCCGATTTTATACTATACTTTAAACTTTTATCAAATTTGAAAAAGTCCCTTTTCCCCTAAGGAGACTAATATTTGGTTTCGAAAAATGTAATAAAAAATATTCTCATAAACTTGACATGAGAAACGCAAGTCTTTACAGTAAAAGTGACTTCCTAAATTACATTATTTTTAATTTTTGAAGTATTTTCCATTCATGCATGCCAAATTCGAGATTTCGAGAATTCGAGAGTCCCAGCATACTAGAGCCACCATACAGTTGGACACATAGCCAAAGGAGGCGTTGCTGTCTGATTTGCCGTTTACGGGAAATTGGAGTTTGAATCTCGACTAGGTGTACGAGATGGTTTCACCTAAATTATTACTCACGCGCTTCCCACGAATTTTCTGGTTAATTTGCCAAGGTTGATACGCATCTGGTAAATCTGAAAGAGTCAGGGTAAATTTTTAAAAATCACTGTAACTGTCAGATATCTTTGAAATAGTTATCGAAAAAAAAATGAAAGGCCTAACCCAGTGTAAACTATCAATTTTATCCCCATTCATGAGATTTTTTGCAAAGAGCATTGACATTTTTGCATTCTTAATAGTTATTGTGTCAAAATTTTTATAGAAAACATATAAAATACTTGGAAAATGCAATTTTTTTCGTTTGAGATGCGTGGAATTGTCGGGTATTTTAAAAACTTATAAAGCCCTGGTTTATTGTAAATTCTACTTTACTCTAAATTATACCTAACTCATCCTTATAGATAGCCCATATAATATGAATGATACGACACCATCGAACATACTTTCGTACAAAGTCTTTTCTAATTTGTAAAAAAAAAAACTCTCATAAACAGTTTATCAGCGAACATCTTTATAAGATATTCTCAAAAAACCAGACGGTATTTTAATAATATGAAACACTCTTTTTATATATACAATTTGAACTTTTAACAACATTTTCATAGCCTAGCTACTTAAAAAACATAATAAAATGTTCAAAAAATAGTTATTTTTAAACTACCTTTTAATAATTTTCTTTCTCTGAAAAACAAGTATACAATATTATTTATCTTTTAAAACAAATCTCAGGTATAAAATTTGAAGAACATCGTTGAAGAAATCTATAGAGACTTTAGAAATATTAAATAATTAGAATTATTAGTAAACTACTCTTAATTTCAGGGCTAGAATCAAAATCACTATTGGCTATACAAAATCTAAATATCAAGTTCGACTGAAATTCATCAAACTATTTCGGATGTAACGTCAAATATAGACAAACAGACATAAAGGTAGAATTGTAAGACCCACTGCTTTGAGTTCGGAGTCTCACAAAACGTCAAATATAGACAAACAGACATAGAGGTAGAATTGTAAGACCCACTGCTTTGAGTTCGGAGTCTCACAAAACGTCAAAATTTATCATAATCTCGATGTCAAAATTATTTGTAAAAAATCTATAGTGATTTGATCTAAAATCTGTCAAGTATTTTAAAACACTGGATACTTAGTTTTTCAGAGAAAATTGATTTAAAAGTAAGTAGTTTACTGATGATGACTTATTTTTGAAAATGTTATACTTTTTAAATAGCTAAGCTATAGCAAATTTATTTAAAATTTATATCTGAAGCGTGTTCTTACAATAAAAATACTGTTTTAAAAAAAATAGAAAACTGTATTAAGAAGTTGTTTACCAATATCATATTTTTGCGAATTTCTTTACAAATTGTAATAAATTGATTGTGTCGTGTGTGATTGCTGATACGAGTGAAGGTAGATCTATAATAAAAATAAGAGAAAAATCAAATCTGACTTCATAAAACATGCAGCTTATGACAATAATCATAGGGAGAAAAGCATTTGACTACTTAATAAGACTAAGATGGGGTTGTAGGGAACGTGAGAAAAGGACACAATTTTTGCAATTTTTATAAAAAAACAATTTCTCGGCCAAAATAAGTCTCCAGTAGGAACATAAAGTTTAATTTTATTCACATGGCGATATCAACAGTTCTTGAATATCTGCCAAGGGTGTCCTAGAATTTAATGAAAACTTTTTCTTTTCGTTTAAAAAGTTTCTCATCTAATACCGAATTGTTCACGACAGATATTCAACAACTGTTGATATCTCCATGTTTGTTATGTTTCTACTGGATCAATATTTTATTTGTCTTGGCCAAAAAGTTTTGATATAAAAACTGCACAAACACTGCCATTATCTCGCTTTCCCTGTACCCCCACCTTAATGTTTTTATTCTGATCCATCATCTTGAAGGAATGGACCAGGTTGAGGATGTTTCGTGTCCCGGGCCAAATCCTCTCATATGGTAAATATCACATTGCCCAGTTGCCTACCTAGCATCACTTCTCTCCATATATGTAAACTGCTGGTCTGAGCACCCCATCAGAGAGCTACTAAACTAAATTACCGCCTCCCTAATCTGGGGTCCAACGTGCCATTAAAGTATAATCAACACCAGTTATAGTCCTGTTATTTCGAGCTACTGCTTCTTTAGTTTCAAGGTCAGGACGCACGTTATACTGCCTGTGTCATTTTATCGAAAACTACATTGAGCATTAACGTCCTAGCTGCACCCTAAAAATTATTTATTAACAACCATATATATTTTTAAAAAAAGTTCTTTTAAATATAAATAAATACATTTTTTGTATAGTATAATTCTGGTAGGAAGGGTATTTTAGAAAATACAATCATATTTTGTTTCGGTAAACGATAACGTTTTCCTTTATTAGTAGTATTATTTCAGTATGTTAGCATTATCTACGAAAAGTGACGGTTTCAGATCACGTCACCTTATGTACAAATATGGGAAAATTGTTTTATCACTTTTCATAATTGTCCTTCCTATCCAAACCGGACTATATCTTAAAGTTGTGATTCAATTCGGCTATGATACTAAATTATAACTATATTAAAGAAAATATATGCATTTTTCATTTGTTTAATAATAGGTAGGGTATGTGCATTCAAAAAATAAAAAGATCTGTTGCGTGTTTTTTCAGATTATTACTGCATCAATTTTTATTTCATCCCTTTACAAAAAATAAAAGCACCGTATGATCGTTTTTAATCTCAAACTTACATAATTAATCTGTGGGTCTAATGTGAAGTGACTGAAGTGGAAAATCTCCCAACGGTAGCGTCTGCATAATTCGATGCTATACTCACAACTCATTAACATAATATGGTTTTATTACGATGGAGTATACAGGTGTGACGTCATTTATTATTAGAAGATAGAACTGGGAAACCCAAGGATACGTCCTGGTCTATTGCTAGAAACTTACGTATTCATTTTTTTTACTTGCGATTTCCAAACACACAACACAAACTATACAGCACACAACTTACAAACTAACTTAGCTAAGCACACTACGGTTATAGTAGGATTCAGGTAGGAGGAACCTCTTAGAAAACGCAAACTTTTTTTTTGAGGTCAACATGATAACATTTTACAGTAATATTATTAATAGTAAAAGTTAATATCTATATATCAAAAGTGACGGCTGCATACCACAAGACTTGACGTATGAATATATGAGAAACTTAAAATAGTTTTAATAGCATTTGTAACAATCATATACGGTCCCTTCCTACCCAAGAGCTTCAGAGGTTCTTCGGAAGGGGGTGCTTTCTTTACCTCCCTTACGGTTTGTTTAGCTCACCACTAGATCTTTTTTTGTTTTTAGTATCGCGTTTTACTACCCGTTCGGGTTATATGCATAAGTAATAGTTACGTTAATGGTTTTCAGGGACCAGGAAGGTTATATTCATAGGAAATATACCCGCATTTGCGTGGAGGGAGAGTGGAAACCCATTTTGAAAAAAACCTCAGTACACCCAACCGAGATACGAACCTCGATCTCCCCATCATCACCAGGTGAGAGTGATGCCTTAGATCGTTCGGCCACTGAAGTGGGCAACACAACATTGAATATAAATTTAGAAAGTAGAAAAAACTCGACTCTTTGGCAAGGTCTAACGACAATCGTGACACCTATTTTATCCTAACTCTGGAACGAATTGATTACATGTGGAGGAAAAAAGTGTTTCACTCCTCACGTGTCCAGCAATATACATGACGCAATGACCCAGCATTACGTAAGAATGACGCAGCTATAATCTTTTATTCTAACTTAGGCTATAAATCTTTGTAAAGGAGATAGTTTTTGTAATAAGGCTTACCTGGGTAGATCAAGAATTATTCTTCATTAAAAAAATATTCTAAAGGAATTCTTTTTCTGAGTCCTTCCTCAACATAAAAGGAATAATTTATAGATATTGAAAAACGAATTTTTTTTAAAATACTCGTTTGTATTTTATAAAAAGTTAAGTGTACCTCTAATGTCTAAATAATTCATTAGTGATTTGAATTGTAAATCAAATTAATATATAAAAAAAATTGTAGTTTAATAAAACAGGATTTTTCAATTAGTTACACATAATAATTTAACCGTAATGATTTTATCCCAGAATTGATTTACTGAATATCTATATACTTATCATTTGGAGGTATGTGACATGGTTAAAATCTTTCTCTATCTGGGAATCTTGATCTAAAAGTTCAATGAGTCCTCATAAACTGAGCCCTTGACTGAACGCTTTTTCAAATTTATTCGATAATATCAACTATCCTAGAGTCGACCTCGATGGTCTTGGAGTAAGGTGTTCGCCTCACGACCCAATTTTCGTGTGTTCAAACCCAACTGAGGTCGACGGATTTTTCTTGAGCGATACAAATTCGAAGCATAACTTATTTCGGAGGGGAAGTAAAGCCGTCAGTCCCATGTCGATCGTGGAATGTAAAATAACTATGGGAGATATGTGAAAATACTTTTATCGACAAAAATTGGTATGACTTTTGCTCTCGCTCTTATAAATTCTCGTTTGCTGATATAATCAGTCGGTTCAGAAAGTGCACGTTAAATACCTTAAATAAATAAAAATAAACTATCCTGGAATATATCAAATTTGATTTACCCCAAATATAAAAAAAATCCTAATTAGTTTACAATTATTGTACTTCAGACCTATTCTAACCCCTCACTATAACACTCATTAGATTAGTTATGAACGAAAAAACATTCCAATGCGAATTACTCGTACAAATATAACCGAGCCTTGGTATGATTGTTCAAACGGAGACCGAGCCTTGGTATGATTGTTCAAACGGAGACCGAGCCTTGTATGATTGTTCAAACGGAGACCCAGCAAGGGAGACCATTCTATAGGTACCGTTTTAATAAGATCCGACTATCCTTGCAACGCTCCAAGCCTAGAGATGAACATTTTCCGGGAATTTAATAGAGAAATTTTCCGCAGTGACTGCTTGCGGTGGAGGGGTTGCATTGTAGAGGTGGACATAGACCCGATTTTATATATAGGCCTACATCAAATAGTGTGTTAAGGAAGGAGTGGTTTGATAAGAAGGGGGAGATAGTGGACATGGGAGTAGGGGGTGAGTAGGGGTGTGGAAGAGAGGGAGGGGTAAATTTTGTTAGCAAATAATTGGGCTAACCTTAAAATTATTTCAATTAACTTCTTTATGATAAAAATATTGAGTTATTAACATAACAGGTCTACAAAGGCTCACATTCATTCGTTTCTTTAATACAACTACTAATACTACTACTACAACTACTACTACGACTACGACTACCACTAAAACTACTGCTGCTACTATGACTAATTTTTCTAATTTGAGAAATTTTCGGGAAAATTTTCCGTCTCACATCTCTATAACCACGCCACACAACTGATGATAAAGGACATTGTTTTCTCAGCTCTCCATGACATGCTATAATTTGCTTCCAATTTATCTCCAAAATAACTCTCCTTTCTATAACCTCCAAGATGTTCATTGACACTATGTTCAAATACAACATGTTGGCATTCAAAACTCAATTGTTTTCTGTACTTCCAGTTGGTTTCCTCGTCCGACTACCTCAGCAAGTAGCCGAGCCATCGAGGAGGAGCAGCTGTAGTCCGACTTGGTGAGTGTCTATCTCTCTTTCTCTCTCGCTCTCCCTCTTCTTCCCTCTCTCCCGAAAACAAATGTATTTAATTTGTTTACGTCATTTGTTGCTTTACTCAACAAGCATGCCACATGAGATATCAAAACTACAGTCTGATTTTCATATGAAGCCCGTTATTTGAAAATTGGGAACTAGTGTTGTCACAATGGCGGAAAGAAAATATTACAATTTCATTCACATTCTTAGTCCGTTTGGTTACTGTTGTAAAGAAAAAGTATACAATAATTTATAAGAAAGGTTTATTGTAAAATTTTGATAACTTTTTAGATTAACTTTTTAATTAATAAATCAAATAGTACATATTTCTACAATGCCAAATTTTAGTGACTTTCAATCAATGTTGGTGGTTGGAAGTGGGCTTCTTATAAAAATCATCAAGGGCCTTATAGAAAATACAAACACTTCTTTTTTGTGGTCAACCCCATTAACATTTTGCAATATTAATAGTATTATTCGAGGGCAGGGAGATCGGAGTTCTAATCCCGGTCGGGTGTAGCCTACTGAGGTGTGTGTGTGTCTGTCCAAATTTGTTTCCACTCTCCCTTCACACAAATACGGATACATATCCTCTAACTTTAACCTCTCTAATCCCTAACTTATTAGCCTAATTAGTACATATGCGTATAAACTGAGCAGGTAATGAGACTCGATGCTAAAAAAAAGTATTTTTGTAAATATTGATGATATCTATCAAAAGTAACTGTTGCAGACTACACGGCTTGACGTATGAACACGTGAAAGTAAATATAGTAATTTTTCTAACTGTGGCTAAAATTATTCCCATGAAAATTAGACAGTAGCCTACACCACGACTGACGACCTAGAATTAATTGTTTGTTCTTTTGTGCACTTAGCGTATGACTTGCAGCGTTGGCCGAGATGTCTATAAAACCTTCCACCACTATAGTCCGCTCACGGTGGAATTTGCGCTTTTATACCAGACGAAAGTTTACTAAAAAGAGTTTCATATTTATCGTCCTGACAAATATATAGTGTCAGTTTGACAAGTGGTGTGGATTGACTCAGTGGAGATGAGATAGCGCCCCGGTGGGCAATCATAAAACTACATTCTATAAATTTACGCGGGACAAATTAATGTCTAATCAGTGGTGGAAATATGTATCTATTTTAGCATCGCGTCTTACTACCCGTTTGGGCTATACGCTTATGTACTAATTACAAGGATGAAAGTAAGTCACTTTTCTCAATATTAGTAACTTTTTTTCTGGGAGCTACTTTTATTCACTCTTTTAAAGAAAACTCACTTTTAGTCACTTCTCACCACAAATTAAAGCTTTTTTTTAAAGTTGTATCTACAAAAGACCACCATGATTTAATAACTTAAATTATAAATAAATTGAACCTAAGTATAAAATATAATGGCTTTACTTAGGGTGCACACAGAAGCCATCAAATTTACCTGGAAGAAAATAAACTATGGAAAGAAATTGAATGTTTATCAAATAAAATGTGAATATTTTTTTTTAAATTACGAAATTGAGGAAAGAAATCTGGTACACAAAATTAACTAAATAATTAAAGAAAAATTCAGAACAACAATTGAAAGCTTACCTGTAAATAAGGTTTTGCAAAAGAATAATTTGCATACAAGACCTGTTCGCCAAGTAGGCATATAAAAAGAGGGGGAAATGATTAGACGAAAACCTTAAAAAGAATATTTTAAAATACAAAACATCTTTGATAATTTCATTATTTGATTTATAAAAACTTAAAATATAATATCTATGTATTATTAAATCTTAATTAAATAAATGAGTTGACAGTTGATTTTAACTTATATTTTTGTAGATGCACTTATCTGCACACATTATTATCGATTTTAGTCACTTTTATTATTGCTTCATGTCACCTTTCTCACTTATTTGAAAACTTCTCAACACTTACATCTATGTAATTAGGCTAACACGCTAGAGATGAGGAAGGTTGAATTCAGGATAGTTGTGCCTTGTGTTGTATAAGGAAAGGAAGCTACATTAAAGTTTGTTTATAAGACATTTTTTGGGTGAACGTTTTTGTTACAAGAACTTTAACTTTGTTACTTACCAGTTAGACTAACAATTTTTCTATCTTTAGGAAGATTGTTTCAAAGTTTTTATTTTGATTTCCCGAAAATATAACATAAATGATTGAACTAATGGCAGCTTATTCATTCGAACAAATATAACTTTTAGATTACATTCTGATAGAGTAGTTGTTTTATTATGTATATAAAAAATACCAGGATAGGGATTTGAACTCTGTCCGACTACACGCCCCAACTTCCTGCCGACTAATCCATCCGGGACCACTGGGCTGTCAAGTTCATTGTAATTCGTGTGTTTATGTGATTTTCTACGGGGAGGTCATTTCACTCCGGGAACTTATCAACTTTCTTTAAGTTTAAGAGATACTGGTTCATATCTTGTTTGGGATGGATCTAATATTCTGATGAAAGAACACCAAAAGCAGGAGTATTACGCCCCGTATGGGAGGGTGCTTGGCCCAAGACTTCACTATCTTCTGGTGTGTTTATCCTGCGACGCGTAGGTCAGCGTTCAAATCCCGGCCAGGCGTATTGAGCCGTTTATTTACTAAATGTTTTTCCACTCTACCTTTACATAAATGGGATACATTTCCCCTTAAATTATACTTTTTTCATCCCTATATATTTAATGTGAATATGTGTGTAGTTTGTAAGGGTAGTAATATGTGATGCACAGAAATAAATGTTAAAACACCAGTCTCTTTGTTAAGGTTTGATATCTTTGAACAACTATACACACACTCCTTATTTATTTTCGACGTTTGAACAGGTAACAAACGCCATGTCGTTATTTCCGTCAACACTAATTGACAAGAACAATGTAGTCACCCTGGTAGTTGAGGCCTTTTCCCAAAATATGGAAGTTTATCCTCTCATTGACTTGGCAAATAGCAATGTTAATCCCATATTCACCACACCAATTAAAACTTATCCTAGGGTAGATTTCATAAAGTACTCACTTTTGACGTCATTTTAAAAATTCCACTGGTGCTTGTTTTACTGGTAAATAACTATATCAAATAATTTTTTCTTTTTTACTCCTTATAATTTTTTTGTTTTGCTAGATATTTATTTTTTACCTGACTGAGTGAGTCTCTTAAAACATGTGAATAAATACATGCCTAAACCAAATTGTTTACACAGATAGTGAAAAACATGAACTTTGATGATTAATTCATGTTTATGTAGATCCTCCATTTGACTTTGAAGCTTGGCCTCAGAGTAGAATTTTAATTTCTTGCTTTATAAATAGATGCATTACTAAATAATAACGATACGATGTATTAAAAATGACTTTAATCAAGGTTAGTATATTTTAAACAAATAAAACAATATTAAAAAAAACCTGTCTACACCTAGAGGTGAGAAAACATTCGAAGTATAGCCTGAATGTAATATTTAATATTAATAACATTTCTGTTTTTATCTACTTTATACAATTGGCGAAGGACTTTTAGATCAATGGATTTATTGAACTCAAACAAAACTTTAATACATTAATTTACATCCTTAATTGTATAAGTTTTACTTATAATTGAATGGAATATAGTGTTGAAGTGGTGCAAACAGATATATATTTAATTTTTTCATTAGCACTATAATTCACAGTCATTTTAGGTGAAATTTCATCCAGTTTTAACTGAATGGCCTTGGATATTTATTACTTATATTTTTTTGATTAACTTCATTTTAAAGCTGAAGAGGATTTGAGCATGCTTTGAGCTGCCTTGATTACGAAACATTGTGTTTTTATTTCACAATTAAAGGTATTCTTAAGTTTTAGTCTATATATAAACCCTATTTATAGCTTTTTGTACATATGTTTAAGATATTTCTAAATGTCTTAATGAATAATATTGTTATATCTTATATTTGTTTAACAATACATTTGATATTTAAACTATTTATACCACATCTCCGGCCAAACTATTTGAACTTTCTAGAGCAAATCTTTCACATCTTATGGTATAGTTCAAGTTTTTTTAAAGGGTTAAAACATTAGAGTCTTGTTAAGTAATACGGGAGAAAAAATACACCCCAAAAACATTATTTACCATAACCTAAGAAGTTATATAAATATTTAACAATCTGTGGAAATGCTGAGCTGTGTTGTTTTACCTACTAACGTTACGCTTTTGAGATTTGTGGCCTTAAAACAATTAAAAAAATGTGAACAAATTTTTTGGCAAGGAAATTGAGCTAGCCGTGACAGGTCGTTGAAGAACAATGACTTAAGAATTCATTTCCGCTTCATTTATGCTATTGTCTATCAGACTACAGGTAAATTTCTGGAAGTATTTTATATAGTCCAATCTTCAAAGGAAGTCCCTTATCTTACATTTAGAAAAGTGAATAGATCTTTTTTAGCATCATATTTATATGGTCTGAGGCGGTTACTTTTGATAGATATTTTAAATAATTATAAAATAAAATATGTTTTTAACAATGGCCGCAAAAATTTTCGTATTAAAAAAAATTGCCCTTCCTATGAAATTTGGATTTTAGCTGTTTTGTATTATTAGGAAAAAGATTGGTGACTAATTAGTTTAATGTAATCAAATATCTTCCCGAGTGTGAAAAAATTAATAATAATTTTAAAAAAATCTATTTAAAGGTATGTTTTGGTGCTTATTAAAATATTTAAGGTCCGTCCCCTAGATCAAAAGTGAGATAACTTAACCATTCTTTAAAAACCATTTACCGCCGTTCACTTCCAGTGGATAATTTTTCACAAATACATTTTCAACTGTAGGCTCTATCACTTACGATGAAACTGTAAAATTACATAATTGTAAATAACACCAATACGTTTTAACAAAAACCTGTTTTAATATCAATATTCACTTTTACTTATGTATAATTGTATGTATGTATAAAACATATATATGCACTGAACACACGCGACGCATATGTGTATATACATATATTAACATATATGCATATACTGTATGTGTATAATGTAAGTAAAACTTAAAATTGATTTAAAATAGTTTTTGTAGAGATATACTCGTGTGTATGCCGCTTATTCTTACATTTTACGGTGGGCACGCAGGTTAAGGCTCCATCCTCATCGGTTTGGCTTGCCAACGACATGGAGATCATAGCTTGAGTCCTGGGCCGGTGTGGTCCTATTGCATTTTATTTCCTAAATGGTTTCCCACTCTCACACAACGCAAACGTGGATATATTTCCTCTAAATTTTACCTTACCCGTTAATTGTAGACCACTCAAAATAACACCATCTTTTGTATGATTTCTATCTGTAAAATACACATTAAATTAAAACCATAAAACTTTTACCTTAATTTGTATAGCAAATTTGATGAATAGTGATTTTTATAAACTAAAAAAAATTTAGTCAATTTTATCACAGGATATCAGCCTGCTTAGTGGAATACTAACCCATTCAACTAATAAAGCGGCTAAACAACATTCAACTACCGTCCACCCTTGCTAGCATGAACGCATTGTCACTCCCCTCATGTTTCCTCCAGAGTAAACGGTAGTCTCGAATGACGTAGCCATCGATTCTCACACCTGCCACCTCCAGGCAGGCGGCCGCTGTGAAATAGATTTAACTGGGGGCCCCCCACGTGACTATATAGATCTGGAGGCCTCGCATCGCGTGTTAATTATATTCACCCCACTGGCTTGTCCCAGACTCGAGAGTGTCATCGGACAACTGTTTGGACAGTCTAATTTTCATAGGAAGGGTCTTATCTGACGGATAGAATAGCTATTAGGTCTACTTTCACGTATTCATACGTCAAGTTATGTGATATTTAGCTCTCACTTTTGTTAGATATTATCAATGCCTATAAAATAACACTAATTAAATAGTAAAATGCTATCAATTTTGGCAGAAAAAAATAGTTGTTTATAGTTACTAAAAGGCACTTTCAATGAAATTTGGATTTTATATCCCTCTTACCTCAATCCTCCATGCCATATATATATATAATATATATAATAAATATATATAAATATATATATTATATATATATATTATATGTGTGTGTGTTGGTGTTTTGTGTGTGAAATAGGTTTTATTAATCTTTATTTGGTACCTTATTCTGAATTATTATATTAATACAAGATCGCCATATCAAAACAAATACACTATCGTATATGATAACATACTCTCATTAATGAGATAGGCATGAAAATAATGTTTAATAAATACGACTGCATTTGAATGGAGGGAGACTAGGAACCTTATAGAAAAAACTCAGTACACTTGGCTGAAATTTGAAATCTGACTTCTCTGTCACCGGTAAACTATACAATACGAAACTGACGCCTCTGTACATGTGCCCATCACCTGTTCGAGTTGATAACATATTTTATTTTGATTACTTATACATACTTGTCATCACACCCAGGCGAAAGGTCGCTAGTTGACTTCATTGTTGTACAAATCACAAAGTTTGTTCTAAACAATTACTATTAGCACCACGTCTTACTACCTGTTTCAGGTTGTACACACTTACGCTAATGTGTAATGGTAAGGTGATTGAATGAAATGGAGGACCTACAGCTTAACGTGGGATTTGAACCACGGTGGAGGTCTGGCATTCCACACATTCACAGTTTGTTCTAAAGCCCATCAATACCTATTTTACCTGCCTCAACCACCTTTTTATGACGTCGTAAACTTTTTACTAACAGCGTACATTCATTCACCGAATAACGCATGATTATATATAAGACTCAAAACTTAGTTATATTATGAAAATGTGAATATACGAAAATAATATGCTATCAATTCGAACCGGGGGTGGGGGGATGGACAAAGGCGTCTATCTCGTATAATCTACGGGCATCAAATCCCAGTTGGGTTTACTGAGGTGTTCTTTCCTAAATAGTTAACCATTCCTCCAGGTGAATGCAGGTACATTTATTATAAATTCTACCTTCCTCATTCCTATCCCATTAGTGTAAGTATCCTGCTAGCCCGTCCGTGTAGTAAGAGCCGGACTACGGGAAATAAATCTTAGAGCTCCTCTTAATTAGTTTTGGGATGTGTTCAAGACAAACAGTCGAATACTGCATCGAACGAAAATATTTTTCTGTACAAGACTTTCAATTTTAATAAGAATTAATTTAATAGACTTGAAAATGTTATCTTATCTTTTGACCTCAGGGTCTCTTTCTCTTTGTTGATGGACCGTTTTGTGACTTGACCCGACGAGTTTCGGTGGCTATCCACCATCATCAAGGCCGAATAGAAATAACATCGTTAAGACACTGGGATGTAATGATTCACTGATATAAGTTAATAAGATCGAGCTATTTGGAGTGTCGACCTCGGTGATATTGGGGTAAAATGCTCGCCTCAGAGCGCGATGCTAGTGGATTCAAACCCAGCCGAGGTCGGCGGAATTTTTTCTAGTGATAAAAGTCCTTAGCACATCTTCCTTCGGAGGGGAAATAAATTATTATTACTACTAGCACCGCTTCTTACTACCCGTTCGGGCTATACGCACTTACGCTAATGTGCAATGGTAGGGTGATTGTGAGATGAAATGGAGGACCTACAGTTTAACGTGGAATCCGAACCACGGTGGAGGCCTGGCATTCATCACATTCACAAGTTGTGATTAATACACGTCTTGTCAGAGGTAAAGGAAGGGTTTGGCAATCAGCTAAATCTGTGTCGGGACCGAGGATTGAACCCCGGACCCTCAGCACAGAAGTCAGACACCTTACCCCTAGACCACCAGGTCACCGGGGAAGTAAAGCCGTCGCGTCGGTCTCATGTCGATTGTGGCATGTAGAGGAACCCTGGAAGGTATTGAAAATACATTTCCCGGAAAAATTGGTAGGCCCTTTCGCTCTTGCTCACAGAAAATTATCGTGTGTTGATATTATAACCAGTCGATTCAGAAAGTGCACGTTAAATACATCAAATAATTAATTAAAAGCTAGCTGAAAATCTAACAAGCCGGTCAATTTCAATTTAAATTACATACAAATGTTAACTTAATAAAATTATTAAGGAAACGGTATAATTTGATACAAAAGTTTTATAAATAAACGCACCGTTTATCACGAAAGGTATCAGGCCTATCTTTTTGACTCTACTATGGCTCCATCTTTGAAGCTATGTGCAGTATGCGCATGTTATGCATGTTGCATTTTATGTTTGCAAATTATGTTGTTTCTTAAGCTTTCGCGAGTCGCATAGCCCCTTCGGGGTCATGACCTAACTAACGCACCCCTTCACCTATATATAAAACTTATAATAATAAATATTTATAAAAAAAGAGAACAAATACCTGGTATCTTTATAAAAAAAATTAATGGTCATTATCAATTTTAATACAGCCCAGGTGGTAAGCTAAACAAAGCTGTGACAGATGGAAAGAAAGGCTTTTACAACCATATGATTTATCGTCTAAATTTATGCTTTTTTTACTTTCCACTTTATGAACCGACTGATTATATCAGTGCACTAATTTTAAAATTACCTTAAATCTAAAAGATACACACCATCCAGCCCCCTGTCGTTAAAATATCAATGTGAAAGGAGCAAACCCATATTTCACCAACGATAAATTTGTCGGTGATCTCGGGAATCGAACCCGGGCTAGGCAGACATTCTATTGACTCAGCTAATTTGTTGGATTTTTAATTGATTTATCACACGTATTATTGCTATTTTTTCTAAAATAAGTTATGATTAATAAGACTTAATGGGACATCGCGTACCCCCCCTGAAATTCTAAGGTACGCCTGACACAGTTTGGGGAACACTTCCATATTGAAGCCTAGATTGCTAACTTATCGGGGTGGATAAGTTAAAATTAATTACTAAATATGTAATCGTCATTATAAATAAAATTATGTAAAATAAACAAATTTATTGTAATTAGTTAATAATAAAGACAGCTTCACTTTAATTCAGTAGTTTGTGTCTCATTGAATGTATTGATGTCTCCTTGAAAGAAAAAACACCAGAACAAGTTATACCACGTAATGACACGTTATGTCTCAACGCGAGTTTAACAAACATTAATATACGCTGTCACGGAAGCTAATTGAAAAAAAGAATGTTCTTAAAAAACAAAACAAATTAATATAAAAAGCAATCTGAAGGCATTAATGAGATTTTTTTTAAAGGTGTGTTCATCGTATTACTCAAAGAGGCACTAGGTGATAGTCTGCCATTAACTTTTATTTATTTATTTTTGGTATTTTTAGCGTGCACTTCCTGAACTGATTGATTATATCTGCATACGATAATTTCTAAGAGCTGGAGCAAAAGGGCCTACTAATTGTGCTGAGAAAGGTATTTTCACATACCTTTCATGGATATACTACATGCCACAACCACATGGGACTGACGGCTTTACTTACCTTCCAAAGGAATTTGTGCTACGGATTTTTTTATCGTTCAAGAAAAATCCGTTGAGCCCGGTTGGGATTGAATCCACAAACATCGGGTCCTGAGGCGAGCACTTTCCTTCAAGATCTTTGAGTTCGACCTCCCACGAAGTATTGGCGATCAAATTGTCTCTCTTTATCCTAGCAGGGTTCTAGGATTCCTGTGATGACCCTACCGGTTCGATCCCAAGGAGGTTCACTCACTAATGGTCTAATTAGTACAATTTACGATGGAAACATGCAGGGAAAACGTGTCAAACCTGGACAGGTTAGGGAATTCTCCGATATCAGGGAATATAACAAGACTTAATCGGTAACGTGTCTTTTTACTAACTTTTCTGTGTTATACATATTTCGCATGGGAATGTATTTTCGTTGATAACTGACCAAGGGGATATAGCGAGAGATGAGAATAGGGGCCTTGCCTCATATAAGTGCGAGTCTATAATTTACAATCTACTAGTTTATTTTAGCACTGCGTCTTATTAACCGTTCGGGTTATACGCTTATGTACTAGTTCCACTACTGGTTTTAGGAATGAGGAAGGCTATATTTAGATAAAGTGCATCCGTATTTGTGTGGAGAGAGAGAGTGGACAACTATTTTGGAAAAAAAAAACTTCCTCAGTACACCCGAGTGAGATTCGAACCTTGATCTCCCAGTCATCGGCAGTCTAGTCTACTGCGATAATGACACCGCAGAACATGCGGCCACCGAAGTGGTTAATTTACAAGCTATAACTGAATGTTTTAAAATTGTAAATATAAAGGGTTTCATAAATAAAATAGTTTGACTTTTATATTTTACTACCCGCCTAGGTGGCGTAGTTGGTTAACGCGCCAGTCGTGTTGAGCCAGACCGCCGAGGACGGGGAGATCGAGGTTCGAATCTCGGTCGGGTGAACTGGGGGTGGTTTTTCCTAAATGGTTTTCCACTCTCTCTCCACGCAAATGCGGGTTCACTTCCTCTATATTCAACCTTCCCCATTCCTAATCAATTAGTGTAATTAGTACTTAAGCGTATAACCCGAACGGGTAGTAAGACGCGGTGCTAAATAAATAAAAATAAATAAATATATTTTACTGCACTTGTAGAACATATTTACAAGTAAACTTTTTTTTTACAAGTGAAATATTAATACATACAATTTAGTATCCACTGTTACAGTCACAAAAAAAATACATAAACCATTTTAAAATTATTTGGTGACAGGCGTTGTTAAATATTAAAATATCAGTTACTAAAAAAAATCAAGGAACTTAATAAATTTTGTTCCCGTACGCAACAGTTCGACTATCGTCTATTTTGAGGTACAGTTAAAACTTAGCTTTTGAATTTTAAAAGACAATTATTTATTTACTATTCTCTTATTTTCCTGTTGAAAGTCTGCCAGTTGTAAGCTATTTAAATTTTTTACCATTCGACTTTGTAGCTCTTTTTTTTTAATCTCATTTAATCAGAAAACTCAAAGGTCGCGTTTTGTTATTTTTTTGTGTTGAACGAATTTATTTATATACATTTGCGATTAGAATATTATCCTAAAGAGCTATTTGATCATTTTGCGTCATATTTTTAAAATTAACTCAGTGGTACTATCTTGAAAATTATAGCTAAGTTATTTATTTTCTGAATAACTTATGTGAGAAGCCACGAATTATTGAATCAAGAAGTCAACTCGATGTCCTTGTCAAAAAACCAAATAATAATCTATTTATAAGCTTTTGACACGTATTGTACAGTGGAGCTATTTGTGGTATAGACGTCACTAGAATAGGAAATACTGTCAATTTTATTTTCTCATATAGAGAAAGTATTTTAATAGTGAAAAATTTTGACCTAGATATTATTATGGATCTTTAAATTTTATGTTCCCCCGATCTAAAAAAAATAGAGCCCTTCAATTCTGTTCGTCCCCATGTCTTATGTCTGTTTGTATCCGGTGCTACTACTACCGAAACGGTTCACGAACCCCGTTCAAACTTGTTGTTTAATGTGATACAAGGACGCCAAATCCTAGCTCTAACGATTTTGTCCAAAATGTTTACCTGAGGCGAGTTTCACATGATTATCAAAGAAACTCTGATGAAAAATTATTTAAAGATAGTTTATTAAAAATATTATATAAATACTTAGCACCGCGTTTTACCTACCCGTTCGGGCTATACGCTTAAGTACTATTTACGCTAATGAGTTAGGAATTGGGAAGGTTTAATATATAGGAAGTGAACCCGCATTTGCGTGAAGGGAGAGTGGAAAACCATCTAGGAAAAAACCACCCCAGTTCACCCGAACGAGATTCGAACCTCGATCTCCCCGTCCTCGGCAGTCTAGCTCAACACGAAACCAGTGCGTTAGCTAACTACGCCACCGAGACAGGTGATAGTTTATTAATAACTGATTTAAAAAAGTTCTTATTTACTATAGACAATACGAGAAAGTGGCTGCAGGTGAGTTGAGGCCGCACGAGTTGTTTACCTCTAAAGAGACAGTTGACCCAACCTAACCTAACCTAACCTAACAAACCTTCAAAATCTTTTCCAAAACCATTGAACGATAAGAACTGAAGAAGTTTGGATATAACGAGGTATGACGACATGAGGCGATGATAGTTTCTATCTGAAATTTAAAACAGTATGATAGAAAGCACACAGTTAATTAGGTGGATGCAATTCATACATCTCTCTCAAGTGAATGGGCCGCAATTCGTACGTCTCTATCAAAAAGCTGGGCCGTAGCTAGTATGGGATTTCGAGATTCAGGCCGCATCTCACCTACACAGGAGAAAGTATGTACAAGTGTGTTGTACCATTTATTTCTTAACTTTCGTGACAAAGGAAATGATAAATGTTTCCTTAAAAAATGAACTCGGCCATTGTATATATATACATATATTATTGTTTTTGCCCATTTAGTAAGTGAAACTTTTTTTTTTAGCAGCGCGTCTTATACTCGGTCGGCTATACCTATGGAACATATTAATAACATAATTCGCGGATTACTTAAATGTATCTAACGTTTATCTATCTTATATATATATTCTGAAAATTGAAAAATGTCACCTGGACACGGGAATCGAACCCGGTACCTTTGTACGCCAATGCTCTGACCACTGAGATATCCAGGATTCGTCCCGTGCCCAGGGTCATTCGTCACTCGTATTTAAAGCATAGTCTATGATGGACATGCGGAAATCGTCGGCTACAAGTATGTGATTATATTAATATCACGAGCTAATCAGATACCGCAGCCATTTCGACTCGGTAGTTGGCTTATTGCTGCCATTTGTACAATTATATAAATGTAAGGGATTGCATATTAAGAATTAAATAGCCAAAGCTATTATTTATTCTTTTAGTGAGGATTACTTCCTCTAGATATCATATTCTTAAAATGGAAAAATGACACCTCGATACGGGAATCGAACCTGGGAACTTTATATATTATACTACCTGTACATTTATATTACGTCTGATACAACACTTTAAAAATAAGACTCTCAATTATGACAGTTTTAAATAATAATAATGTTCATAGTTTAAAATGTCCAACACCATCAAAACTACAATTACGACTGTTTTGGTAGTAATATAGTTTTAGGAGACCTACAGTGTTTGAGTTTATTTTAAAAGTAGTTTCACAGCATGTTTCAAGAGCGAATTTACCCGCACCACAAGTTCTAAGCTGTAGGTTTTTCACAATATACTGTATTGCCTTTGTTGAGAAAGTAAAGGTTCGAATCTTTGTCGGGTAAACTGTGGGGTGGTTTTCCAAATTTGACTTTACCAGTTTATTTTCTCATTTCCTCCCTCCACTAATGTGGATGTACTTCCGTCAAACTATCCTTTCACATCGGCGATCCGCTTCGGTGGCCGAATGTCCTAAGGCGTCACTCTCGCAATAGATTGTACAGCTGATGACTGGGGAGATCAAGGTTTGAATCCCGGTTGTTTTATTGAGGGTTGGGTTTCCTAAATGGTTTTTCCACGCAAATACGGGTACACTTTCTCAAAATGCAACTTTCCTCATTCCTAACAAATTAATATAATTAGTATAAGCGTATCCTTAACGTGTAGTAAGACGCTGTGCTAGCAAAAAGTGACATTCCTGCATGGATAGATGACCCAAATATGAATCCTCCGCGAAGCTTTTCACTTCATCCTCAAGAGGATACTCGTAAACGGTAAAATACCTCTTATTTTCTCTCACTTTCCCTCCTTAGGTTAAGTCATTAATAACCACAAAAAAGATATTTCCCCTTATACTCGTTGGGGTAAAATATAAAGCTAGAATTCTATGATAGGTTTTTTTATTAAAAAGAACATCTTCTATTCCTGACACAATAAACACCTATGTTAACAGTCGGGACAGTTTTAGAAAGTTGACTTTGAAACAACTCATCCACAGCTTTTAGGGGGATTTTTTTTTTGTTTTCATATGAAAATAAAATAAATCTTACCCTACTTAGAAAAAAAAAAAGTTCCCACAAACGTATTATTACTCTGCCAACTGTTACCAATAGCCCTGTAGTGAAATTAACATGTCGCAATGTCCCCTGAAGGCTTGAATCGAGTTAGTGTTGTGTGATGGCCACCTCGTTAACACGCTTGTCGAGGTAACCTTTACTTGTGTAGTCAACCTAATCGTTAAACGTGTTATATATCCTCTATACTTCGAAAGTAGTTGTGTGTTTATACATAAAAATTAGTATAAGGGGTGCTTGGTATTTTAGTATATGCCTTAATCAAATCCTCAAGGAGGTTCAAATGAGATTTGAATGATTTTTAACTTTTTTTTGCTAATAAACCATTTGTACTTTTTGTTAAAATAGAAAAATTATTCCCGGACAGGGATTTGAACCCTAGCTTTACGTGCTGACTGCTTCACCGACTGAGCTATTCGGGATCTTCTCCGTGACCATGTGTCGGTAGAAAGGCAAACACATACATCTGGAAGGCCAGAGTTCAAATCTATGTCCGGGTGTCATTCTATGTTTACACAAATATGACATCAGAATGACATCCTTGACGCCCTTAAAAAAAATCAGGGTTTTATGATTGTAATCATTTGCTCTTCGTTTGTTCTGGATATTTACGCAAAAAATTTCATTTTCTCCGTTTTGATAGGCCCACAAATATGTTTACTTTTGGGGATGGAGGGCCAAGTCTAGAGTAGTCCCCACACTTTTAAAAATCTGTGTTTTTACTATTGTAATCCTTTGTTCCGGATTGTTCCACAAATATTTTTCGTTTGTTTTAGAATTTGGACAAAAAATAAAATGTTAAAAACCAACCAATATTCGCTTGAGCACAATCAACGAACCTTTGAAATAATTTAAAGAAATGTGCACCGAAGTTAATACGGTCTGAGGCGTCAAGCTTACGATATACTGAATTTATGGTTTTATGGAAACTGAGGTTTAAATCTCAGCCTGGTAAATCAGGACTTGTTTTCCACACTGGCTTTCCAATTATTTTTTATACAGATGCCGGTGCACTTCTAATAAACTATACACTGCCCACTCATACATCTTAGACCAAGCCGTTAATAAGATATTAATTAATTAAATTATTTAAAAGTTAGGTAGAATAACACACTTTGACAAGATTTATTTGTATTTAATTTCGAGTTGTTCAAATTGACAGCATATGTCAAGCGTGACAACGGCAAAACACACGCCATTACATAAAAAAGGTGTGAATAAATATAAGCTGATCAAGTAACTGTAATAATAATATTGCGCGCCTGGGCTACATCGTTAGTAGCCCGGATCGTGGTAAGATGGGTTAGTACTAATGTACCGTTGCTCAAGGGACGCCCGAATTTATTAATTATACATCCTTTCCGTGGAGGCTCTTTCCATGTCCCGATGAGATGAGATGAGATGAGATGAGATGATAGTTATGCTGAGTATGAGGGTGTTGAACCAGTGGAAACAATTAAACCTATCTTAATCCCAATTAACCAAACCTCTGTGACCGTTCGGGAAAAATACCCAAGGGACCAGCCGGGAATCAAACCCGGGACCTATAGGCTTGTAGCCAGGTGCACTACACCAAGAGGAGGGTTGTCAAGTAACCTATGAGCTGTCATATAAAGGTTCTTCAACCGACGGTTCGACTAAACAAACTATGGAATGAAGTAGTTCTACACGTTTTAAGGCCCTTTTGGAATACTATAAACTGACGCTAATTAATCTTAGGTCTTTAAGCGGATGAGGAAGACTTTGAGAAAATTCGCCAGCATTCATATAGAGAGAGAGGATAAAAAATTATTAATGAAAAAACAAAACCCTTTGATTGCACCCGGCTGGGTTCCCATTTCGGTCACCAAGATAATGCCCCACTACGGTGATCAAGTGGATTAAAACGCCAGGCTCATCTATTCTAGTTTATCGATGACAGGGCAGTCGAGTTTAGAATCCAGACTGGGTGAAGTGATGGTAGTTTTTCCTAAATGGTTTATTACTCTACACGAAAATTCGTGTACATTTTCCCTTAAATTCTATCTATTTTATTCTTATCTCATTGGTTTAGTTAGAATGCGTATAGCACGGGTGTAAAGTGAAACCCCGTAAAAAAACTATGTAAATACAAGTCGGTGGTGCTAATTGCTACATTAAATCATCTGTTATGGGCTGAGTATAGCCTGAACAAGTAATAAGACGGGGTGCTTGGGAAAACAATCTTTTACTAAGAACCAGAGTTTTAAAAAAAAGTGCTTTAGGTTTAGCGTTGTGATTTAAATTATCTAAACTTATTTTTTAAAATATTCAAAGATGGGTATTTAAATAAATGCTGCAACTGAAAATAAGTTGGGAAATAAACCATTTCCAGTATATTCATATGAAGGTAAAGCCCTACTGTGTCGGAATCAAAGGCACTAACGTACACTTAATTGTGATTGTTTCTAAATGTTATATATTTTTATAAGCTAAGTTATAGCTGAGATTCTTGTTTTTTAAATGTTTTGGGAGAAGAATAAAGATGTGTATGTAACTTATATGAAGTTTCGCGCTTTTGTAATGTGTATTGATAATAGCTTACAATCAAAGTTTGACAAAATATCTTTACCTATTTGTAGTAAATCTTTTGTCTATTCTAAAAGTTTTTGTTTAAATTAAGAATTATTAAATGGTTGTGTCTCTTTTGAAAAAAAAAATGTGATACCTGTTAATTGATTAGTCCACCCGACTATATCAATTTAAGTTAAATTTTATTGCAAAATATTTGATAGAATCGTATGATAAATCACTTAGAAATAACGATCTGAGAGGAATAAATTGAAATATAATCCCAGCCCTCTAAATTATGACCAGGAATTCTAGATTTGCTGCCAACCCAGTTAATAGGCTACAGTTCACTTTGAAACTTTTAACATGGAAAGTGAAACGAAATGTCAGGAAATATGAATTTAGGGGAGGTTTAGGTAATATAAGCAACCCTGTAACTTGAGAACCCTTTTGTAACAAATATAAGGTTTCAATCAAGGGTTCCAACATAATGTAAAAAAATATTGTCAAACTAAACAGTTCAGTCCATCTATTCATAACATAGGACTATACGAACGATTCTATATTCATTCTAAGGTAGGGGAAGACAAAGAGTGCTATAGTCTATACTCTATATTATTACACTCTTCCTAACAAACTTTCTTTTGGCCAGAGTAAAATATTGCTTCATTATATACGTTTAATTTAATTTTCTATACATAGTGATATCACATGATTCGGTGGCCGCATGATCTAAGGCGTCACTCTCTCAATAGACTAGACTGTCGATGACAAGGATATCGAGGTTCGAATCTCGGTTGGGTGCATTGAGGAGGTTTTTTCCTAGATGGTTTTCCACTCTCCCTCCACACTACTGCTCGTACATTTCCTCTAAAGTCAACCTTTCTCATCCAACTTATTAGTGTAATTAGTACATAACCTGAACGGGTAGTAAGATGCGGTGCTAAAAGAAAATACATAGTTATATCAAAAGTTCTTGAATATTTCTCGCGATCAGAACATTTTCTCTTTATTTAAATGTTTCTGTTAAAATTACACTAAATTCATGACAGATATTCAAGAAATTATATATTTATAACATAAAAAACACTCTTTCTTCTAAACATCGACAAAATGTAATCACATATATTTTTTTAAATCGCGTTGAAGTCAGTGATAAACTTACTCTGTGGTAAAGTGGTTAGAGTTCCTATCTGCAGATCCAGAGGTCCCGAGTTAGATTTTTCTGTGAAGCAGTTGGTCTGGAACGGGGTCAACTCAACCTCGTGGGGACAATGAGGAGCTACTTGAATAAAGGATTACTGGCTCCAGTCTAGAAAACTGAGAATAATGGCCGGGAGGTTCGTTGTGCTGAACACATGTCACCCTCTATCCGCAAATATTGGCTCTATCTTCGCCAACATCTCGGTCGATATAGCTCTCTTGCAGGCTAATGCCATCGAGTATTCACTATAGTCATTGATACAATTAGTTGAAAGGGATAGTTTCAGAAAAGATGATTTGACGTACTAATATAAAAAAAAAGTACTTTTGTAACTGTCTGTTACCCACCGACCTTCTTACGACGATTCCACTGTGTGTACACCTTGCCTATAGCTACATAGCACATCCTGTATTGCCGTTGTGTTTAATGTGCGTCTTAACATGTCATTAAAACGTCACTTCAACATGCACGCCACATGTAAACTTCTCGTGGACTTAAAGCATGTCATTTTGATCACTTGTGTGGGTTTCATCTAACATCTACAAATTAAACCGGAATGTGTCTACAGAAACATGTATGTTTGTTTTCATATACAGGTGTTCCAAAATGATAACGTCATATTATTAAAAAAAAAAGTATTCTGGTTACAGTCTAGTAAAACTATTAAAAAACCTATATTCAGGTATAACTAAAATTATTTTTTTAAAATTAACTTTTATTTTTTATCACGTGTCTTATTACCCGTTGGGCTATACATGCACTTAATACGCTAATGAGTTAGTGATGATAAAGGCTTAATCTAGAATAAGTGTACCCGAATTTGCATAGAGGCCGAGTGAAAACCATTAAGTAAAATACAACCCCAGTACACCAGACGGGTATTCGAACCCCAATATCCTCGTCATCTGCACTCCGATATATTGCGAGAGTGAAGCCTTAGACCATTTGACCACCGCAGCAGGTAACTGTATTTTGTTAATAATATATATATTAATATATATATAACAGTGTTTGTCCATACTTGTACAACGTAATCTAAGGACACATCATGAGGTCGGTGGATTTTGATAAACTACAACAGTAGTCCAGTAGACATAGGAAGGTAAACCTCGAATGAAATAAGAATTCTTATTGCACCTAATCAAGATTCAATACAGGACCTTTGCTTCACTGTCAGAAATGAAACCACTAAACCCACCTTGCCGCCTTAGTTGCATTATTTTAAACTATTATGTCATAGTTAATAACGACCTTATATAAGGTATGCCATTGAGAGAGTTATTTTAAAGGGATGTGGAAAACCACATTCATACATGGATTTCTTTGGCACTAAACGCCTAGGCACGATCCTAGGAGCCTTTTTGAAAGCACGTGTCCAATATACCGCTAATGTTCTGGGAAATTATTTCGTGGGCTTACAGGATTTTTAAATGGGGGCTTAAGGAGCGCGAGAAAAGGCCAGTGTTTTTACAGTTTTTTATAGCAAAACAATTTGTTGGCCAAAATAATTAAAACATTGCTTCAGTATAAACATAGAGTTTATTTTTCTTCAAACACTGATATTAACAGTTGTTGAATATCCGTCATGAGCATAGCGACATTAGATGGCAAATCTTTTAAATAAAGAGAAAAATATGTCATTAAGTTTCAGGATATCTTTGACAAATATTCGACAGTTACTGTTGATATCACTATGAGAAGAAAATTAAACTCTGTGTTTGTACTGGAGCAATATGTTTATTTTGACCAAACATATGTTTTAATGTAAAAACTGCAAAAACACTTAACTTTTTTCGCGTCCCCTACATCCCCGCCTTAAATAGAAAAATGGAAGAATATCATCTCTCTACGTCATTATTAATTATTATTACTATATGAATTACTTTATTTATTATAATTATATATATTATTATGTAAAATTGTAGTTTTACACACAGATAAAGAATACAATAGTTAGGCGATGTTTCTGAAAAGTTGTAACCGTATGAATATATAAGTTTTAGAAATGACACGTTATTAATAGTAAGTGCTTGGCGAGATACAAAATTAATGACTTTGTGACAATAATAAGGGACCAATAACTAAGTTTGTAATAATTTCAAACGGCTATTTTATATGTTAATCTAGAAATCTAAGTCTGAGGAAAAAACTGACACCAACGTGTCAAGAAAATCTTCTCGCGTGCCTAAGATTCACCAGCCCCAGCCTAGGCTCTGATTTGAGCACTAATGAGCAACTAATAGCCTCTTGATTAAGTTACCTCTAGCCATTTGTTCTCGACTTTTTTTTAGTACCGCGTCTTACTACCTGTTCAAGCTATAAGCCTATGTACCAATTACATTAATAGTTTGGGGATTGGGAGGTTTACTTGAGAGGAAGTGCACCCGCATTTGTGTGGCAAGAGAGTGGAAAACCACCCACCTCGGTGCACCCGACCAGGATCGAACCTCGATCTCCCCGTCTTCGGCAGTCTAATTCAACACGAAAGTTAGTGCGTTAGACCACGCGGCCACTGAAGTGGGTTTATTCTCGACTGGATGAACCATCACTTATAGCCGTATTTAAAGTCTCTTTGTGAGAGATAATTAATCTCCCAGAAAACGAATCACAAGAAATTCACGTCAAACAGGTTTTTTGATGACGTCCGAATATTTACGACACTTAAAATTCCCGATCGGTATTATGAAATAAGCTCCTTTGAAAGTTTTTAAAAGCCATCCAAAATTCGAAGATATTTTGTAAAGATTTCAACATTGCCATATTGGTATTCAAATTCTCCTTATTATATTCCAGGTCACCCGCACCCGTCTTCGAACCTAAATGGTTAGAATGGTCAATCACAAGTCTAGAGGATCATATTTTGGTTCCGGGTGACGCTAACGAAGTTATTTGAAGGTTGCAGGGCGAAAAGGGGAAAGTCACATTTTCCTGGACAACTTTTATATTTTAAACCACTCAGAAAATACTTTTTTTTAATAATTTAAATATGACATATACTACCTCTAACCGTAATATAAAGTTCATTACAAAGGCCTCGTGATTGCATAACAGATAGAATCACTAACTCTATTTGAACTAAAATTGGACTTTCCCCATTTCCCATGTACCCTTAATTTATTATTTGTATACAGGTTCGTCCTATTTATTAGCCATTTAGTAAACATTTAGGCGCTAGGGATGAATGTGTAATATTTGGCCTAATGTTCTAGTCAACGTTAGTTGTGATTATGTGACTGGAAAAAACACGTTAAATGGCTTAATAAGAAATATGGTTAACAGGACGAGCCCACGAACAAATAGTCCTATACATTATTTTAGGTATGAAACGGGATCGAAATAGTTTGCGGGGATTTTTTTCTTCTTTTAATTACGCTATGGTCACGTAAATTAATGGTTACCTTGTGGTAAGCTTGGGTGACTTGTAAAAGTACCAAACCACAAGGCGCGTAGCTCAGTAGCTGACTGAAACCATGTCGTGTGAAATTGTGAGCAAGGTCTGGTCAGTGGACTGTGAAGAAATGGTAAAAATACATCTTTAAATCAACACACATTGCACTGATACAGCAGGATTTTTGTAGGAAGAACTTTTTTGTAAATATAAACTTTTTTTGCGGTCAATATTGGTAAAATATTAAATTATTACTATTATTTTATAGTTATTGATACCATCTATAAAACGTGTCAGCTGGATGTATGGATACGTGAAAGTAGATCTAATAACTTTTCTCTCAAATAAGATACTTCCTATAAAAATTGGACTGTAGCTGTTAGCGACTTTTTTTTTTTACACACCGTGTCTTACTACTCGTCCGAGCTATCAGAATATGGGGTTGGGATGAGGATGGTAGAACTTAGAGGAAGTGTGCACACATTTTCGTGAAAGTAGACTGAAAACCCATTTAGAAAAATAAATACTCTATTTACCCTCAGCTGGAATTAGAAAGTCGCGGATACATGATATAGCCATGAAGACTATCTGCAAATATTAGCAGTCGCGGTTAGCTGATAGGGGTGGTCCTACGGCTCGGGAGCCGGTCATGGGTTGGTTGAACTCTCACCATAAAAAAATCAATAAACGTTCAAAAGTTGGTCATGGCTGTTCCTGGAATAAAATATTCCGGAGATTAAATAGGTTTTCACCCACAACAGAAAAAAAAAGTTAGCAATTTTGTTTCGTTTTGTTTTACATTTGCGTGTGAAGACATTCCACCAGTATACAAACCCATGTCTCTCTGAAATGTTGGTCGCTATCTGAAAAGTTCAACACGCCACCGAGCTTGCCCAAGGCTGAAGAGGCCTGCACCCAATTACTTGTTTTTCCTTGTATATATCTTTATAAGGTAATTGTATTATATCTGGAAGAAGGTACAGGAAAGGTGGATAGAAACATATTAAAGGAACGAACACAATATGGGCTTTTCATTAAAAAAGAACACAGTTCACACTTTACATTGGTGTCATTGGACAAAGAGGTAATTGTTACCTCTTGAAGAAAATCTATCGTTACAGCCCAATCCCCCGACCTAGGTTTCATTCTATCGGAACTCATCAGGGGGAGTGTGAAACGCACAAAGAATCTTCCTAAAAGAGGAAACCAAAAAAACAAAGAAGGGAGAAAAATAAAATTTGTAAAAATGTTAGGATACTTAGATAGGAACATGGAAAAGGAATAACATAGAGGACAAACACAGGAAATTGACAGTTTCCTTTTTCTCCTTTTTCTCCCTTTTGTGTTTTTTGGTTTCCTCATTTAAGAAGTTGTGTTGTGCGTTTCACACTACCCCCTGGTATGATTAGTTCCGATAGAATAAAATCTAGGTCGGGGGATTGAGCAGTAATGATTGATTTTCTTGAAGAGGCAGCCATTCTCTCTTCATCCAATGGCAGAAATGTAAAGTATGAACTGTGGTCTTCTTTTAATTGTAAAAACTATATTGAGTTTGTTCCTTTTAAATGTTTCTATCCACTTTTTTTGTAACTTCTTTCAGATATATTACAATTGTTTCTCCTTCTGAAATTCCCCCGGCCCAGTGTTTGGCGGCCCCGTGAGATGCGGGACTACGTGATGCGGTAACTGTGACAGACAGGCTGTGTGTGTGACACGTGACGAGGAGCCGGGAAGGAAGAGAGGGCTGAAGTCAACACCTCGTGGTGACCACAGTCATTTCACCGCCGAGGTCAACGGTGCTAGCTCGCATCGTATCACTCTCAACAGACGCATGAGCACCGCACGATGGTGGTTCGGTACGAAAAGGACTTTATCAGGGAAGAAAACTCACAACAGTGGAAGAGTTGACAAAGACGTCAGTATGGTCTAGTATCGTTTGTCGGTGATCGAAATATCGGCGTTTGAATACCGGACTGGAATTCTGAGGTGCCTTTAAAAAAAAAAATTGTTTCACACCTGTCTTTCTTACAAATGTGTGCTTACACATACCTTTCTTTAACTTTACAGAATAAACATCCAGAAATTCAATAAGCAAAGTTTTTCAAAACACCTACATTTATAGGTCACGCCGTATAAGATGTCAGACTCGCAAAAAACTGAATCACCTGACCTGTTACAGGGTGGTCCAAGTTTGGAACTCGGCCAGGTACACTAAGGGTGGTTTTTAGCTTGTGATTTTTCACCGTAGTTTCCCCTTTTCCTCCAAACGACAATGAGGATTCTATGTTTCCACTAACTTCTTATCTCATTTCCATCACGTAAATTAAGCCGCTAAAACTCAAACTAAAAATAAAGTATTAATAATCACGTTCATATTTGGTGGTAAATTCTCAAGTCAATAAATAGTTTTTACTAAGATAGGAAGATTGGTGTATCATTTTATAGAATAAAGTAACGTCATTTTATGAGGGCATATTAAATTAGAAAACATAAAAAGGTATCACTCAACATCTCTAAAAACATGACAAATAAAAATATTTTTGATGACCTGCCTATCTTGTAGCAGAATATCTGGGCTTTCACTATCCATAAACCCCAACTGAAAAAATACTTATCTCTGAATGACAAACAAAAAAAAACCTTAATTTTTCAACATTCTTTTTATTTAAGTAACATTTCTTAGCCAAGAAAGCCACAGCTATTGTCTTAACCACATTATCAGCAATGATTTGATTTCAAAATACCATAATTTTTTTATTTATACATTTTTTAATTGGCTTATCCTAGCTCATATTATAGGCTATACACAACCACCACTTTTCATAATATATGAAGACAACCCTAACTAATATTAAGTACAGCACTAAAATCAGGATTTATTGCTGTATCTACATAAAAGTTCAAGTGAGCTGCATCGTGGCCCAAATGAGCTGTACCACTGCCAGAATGAGCTGCACCATGGCCCAACTGAGCTACATCGCGGCCCAAGTGAGCTGTACCACTGCCAAAATGAGCGGCACCATGGCCAAACTGAGCTGCATCGCGACCCAAGTGAGTTATACCACTGCCAAAATGAGCTGCACCATAGCCCAACTGAGCTGCATTGCGGCCCAAGTGAGTTATACCACTGCCAAAATGAGATGCACCATAGCCCAACTGAGCTGCATCGCGGCCCAAGTGAGCTGTACCACTGCCAAAATGAGCGGCACCATGGCCAAACTGAGCTGCATCGCGACCCAAGTGAGTTATACCACTGCCAAAATGAGCTGCACCATAGCCCAACTGAGCTGCATCGCGGCCCAAGTGAGTTATACTACTGCCAAAATGAGCTGCACCATAGCCCAACTGAGCTGCATCGCGGCCCAAGTGAGCTGTACCACTGCCAAAATGAGATGCATCGCGCGGCACAAGTGAGCTGCACCACAGCCAAACTTAGCTGCATTGCGGCCCAAGGTATCGGCTTCCGTGAACCGGTTCACGTGCGCTCATCTGGAAGTACTTATTAGGCGACTGAAATTACCCCCCCTCCCACACCCACGGCTCCACAGAACAATGATGGTCTCAAGATGGACTAGTGGAAGTTGAAGAGTTGTATTACGTTTTATTTTATATTTTGTAAATGAACTGCTCTACGCTTGTCAGCTGGTCATCATATAGTTAAATTTCTACTTAAGTTGAAATAGCAAAAATCATATTTTCTACGTTAAGTAAATTAAATATTTTCTCAACAACAAATGGTTTTCTAGAAATAGACATAAATAACTAAACTGGTTCTTTAATTATTACTGAAAATTGCCTGAGTATCGTGTAGTAGTAGTGTGACTAATAATCTAGTTACAACAATAATTAGTAATATTTTACTTTCGAGAACCCTCTGATAAGGTAATCATTTTATTGGTAATATTATTTAAAATAAAAATTGTTTCTATTTTGGTTTCTCAATGCTCTGTAGATTGTAGTAACAATAAATTAGATTACTGAACTTCTAAATCATTGTTTGTTTTTGTAGAAGTATTGAATGAACATATTCACAAATCCACGGTTCATATCTCTGTTCGGGTGTTATTTTACTAATAATTGGGGGGAGCAAGGAACGTGAGCTACCTCCCATATGGCGTGGAGATCTGTGTGTCTGTCTGTCTGTGATAGCGTAGCGATACCAGAAGAAAAACAGAGGACAACAGAAGATAATAATAAAGATGCTGTACCAGGGGAAGTAGGGGAAGTGTCGCTCTGGAAGGAGGGAGGGAATTGGTAAAAGAGGTTCTGGAAGGGGAGGGAGGAAGAGGGGGAGGAGTCAAACATGTGTTGGCGCGGCAACTAGCCTTCGAAATTCAAAAAGACAGTGTGCTTATTGTTGCTCGAATGTGAAGAGGCTCCGTTGCGCAAGTGTTTTCTCGCGCGTGGCTCCTTTCGTGTTACGTCAACGCGTGTGTGTGTTTCATGTGATATTAGTGTGCATCTTATCAGTGTGGTGTGTTAAATTTCTTCGCCGGATTCTTCTTGGATATCTTGTGGGGAATTGATTTTCCCCCCTGGTTTATAACCCGCATTCCACACGAGAACTGACCAAAGTTAATCGGTAAGCTAGTTGACTATTTCAAAACCAGATTGATTCATGACAACCTTGAGAAACTAGTGAGTTATTAGGTTATCCATTCCGAGAGTAAAATAGGGGAAACTCATTTGTTAGAAACATTTTCGTGTTGGCTATAAGTAGACCGGGAGCACTTTTCAATAATAGTTTTACTGCATTTGTGGTGAAATGTAATATATTCAATACATTCTGATAGGAAGAACATTTTAGAAATTCAGTTTTTTTTCTTTTTGTGGTCAACAAAGAAACATTTAATTTTATTCCTAGTGTTATTTTCTAGGTCTAGACAATATCAATCAAAAGTGGCATCAGAAGATTACATAAATTTACTTATGAATATATTAAAGTATAGTACAATTTTCACATGAAGGGCCTTATCTGACAGCTAGTAATAGTGAATAGATCTACTTTCACCTTTTCATACGTCAAGTAATGTGATTTTCATCGGTCACTTGTTATTTTAATAATACTTATAAAATAACTCTAATAACATTGTTTCGTGTTATCATGTTCCTATGTAAATTGAAGTTTAGTTTTAGTCATGTGTGTAACTGTACTACCAAAATCCTACTTTATTTAAATGTCAACAATGTGTTGTGTTTATTACACTCATTGGACATTAGCGTTCACATGTTACTCAAATTTGTATTTGAATCGCTCTCTGCAAAAAGGGCCTAAGTAAAAAAACACAATAATTTCTATGATTTCCTGCAAAAGCCCTTTCTGCAAAGAAAACCAAAGATCGATGCAGTGGCTTTAGTTTTCTTTGTGGAAAGCGCCTCAGTCAATGAGTGAAGCCCTTTTTGCAGGAAATTATAGAATTTATTGGTTTTTATCCTAGGCTCTTTTTGCAGAGAGCGATTCATTTAATCTCCCAATGTCTTACATAGTTTATTCCCTTTTAATGAGAATCAGAACACCGCTATTTTCATATGAAATTTCTTTACATACCGGTATCTTAGATTATTTATATGCTGTTAATATTTTGGTTTTCCTTGTACTAACATATGATTTCCTCAACCTTTATTTTGTAGTATTTTAACATATTATAAGCTCTTTTGTATTTGGTCATGACTGAACCCCGGCATCTTAGAACAAGTTCACTTTTCCTGCCGGCAATTTTGCAGGATTGAAATATATAATACTAGCAGAAGTACCCCGAGTACCTAACGCTTTTCTTTGGTTCAAACAGATTTTTTTTTAAATTTCTTCCAATCCAGTTTTTAATAGATTTAAAAAATCTTATAAAACATTTAAAATTCCAGTTTTGAGATGCACATATTTGTGCACGGGGGCTACTAATTTTAAAATTTCAGACCTCTGCCTGCGGTAGATATCGCATAATGCTCAAGACAGACAGGCAGATAAACTCTTCATTTTATTAATATAGATGAACGCTACGAAAAGAACTTCTCTGACAGTTCAATATGTAGCTATATATAATTTAATGTATGTATTACACCACAAGAATTCGATCTTCATCCTTCCCTTTTGGCACACGGTGTTAATTTGGACAACTCTGTAAGATACATTTAGTGCCTTTTTTTTTAGTATTGACTACCCTACATTTATTTATATGTTCAAAAGGTTCTTCTCATATCCGTCTGGCTATAGTTAATCCAACTTGGCTGATTCAGAAAATTAGATCACAAGATTATAAGTATGGAATGCGGGAACATTGTTATACCGGAAATGAGCTTATTGAGGCTGATTTCTATTGCTTGGATGCTTAGGGCTTCTTGCTGTTATAGGTCTACTGACTAAATTTTAAATCACCAGATAAAATTGAACCAAAAGCGGCTACGTTCCATTTGTCCTTGTCTATGAAATACATGGCCCTAGTTCAATCCTTTGTGCTGGATAAGCAGATCAATAATTTTATTTTATGAATTCATCCTACTATCCGGTAGGTCCACTGCATTTTTGGAGCAAAGGTTGTGTGTATAATAATTATAATGTGACTAAGTTAATTTGTAAATATTGTGATCATATAATCTTGTGTACGTCAAAAGATTTTAAGAAGAATTTGTTTATGGTGGAGGCTACTTGTCTTGTATTTGTTTGCCTTTCAAAGAAACTAATAATTAACGACGGTTTTTATTTGATTTTCCAGCCCATTTTTTAAGGATTGCCATTAGTTAAGAAAGAGTTTTCAGAGGTTCTAACATAGAACCACCTATACAAAGTGTAGCAAAAATCGCGTTCATAAAAACCCTTCCCCCGGTTGTAATCTTAACCTTGCAGCTTAATTCAGTCAAGTCATATCGTATGCTAATTTTCAGCTCATACACAAAATATTCGTTCATAAATAAATCGATATTTTCGATTATCGTAACATCCATGATTAATATAACTAACTTTTCAAAAACCTCTTTATAATACACCTTGTTTTTCTTTTCTAAGTGAGTTAATTTACAAATACTTTAAGTTGTGGATTCGATTCCAAATGTCCCAGATATATATATATATATATATACTAATATATATATATATATATATATATATTAGTACCCTGTCTTACTACCCATTCGAGTTGTACACTCCATTTATATTAAATATCCCAGCTAAAATATGAATGCTTATATAGGCCCTATGTATTTTTGATTATGTAATAGTTGTATGGATATCAACATTGTATATTATTTATGTTGTAATGTAGGTAGTCAGAACCAGTTGAGTAGGCGCGCCTAATTCTTCCAAAATCAAAACCATTTCTAAAGTTAGACGTCTCCTTGAACTTCATTTGGTCTCCGTTGACGAGGAGATCGGGGCACAAATCCTAGTTGAATATACCGGGGATGACCTCTTCCATTCCCTCTCCACGCTAGTGCTGGTACATTTTCTCTTAAATGTCCTCCTCGGCCATCTCTGCTCCTTAGAATATGCTGTTAGTAACTATTATGTTAAACGTACTAATATAAACTAAATAGCCCGCTTCAGTGGCCGAATTGTCTAAGGCGTCACCCTCGTGTTAGACTGGCTTGCTGTTGACAGGGAGATCTGGGTTCTAATCCCGGTCAGGTCTACTGTGGGTGGTTTTTCTTAAATGATCCACTATTCCTCCACGCAAATGGGGGTACATTACCTCTAAAAGGCTTCCTTCCTCATCCCTACCTCATTAGAGTTATTTATCATATATGTGTATAACCTGAACAGGTAGTAAGACGCGGTAGTAAATAAACAATAGAACAATGTTTAAATTTTAAAAAAAACATCCTGTTTCTTTAAGTTGAATAGTTTGTATGGATGTGAGACAGTTCTGGCACTAAAGCCTACAAACGAAATTACCATGAATTTTATAGATCCATTGCCAGAGAAAGAACCTTAACTGTTAGTTCATTAAGTTGCTAACTATACTTTTATATCTTCATAGGCCAAGCCATGAGCAATCCACTTGTGGCGTCAAGTTTGACATTTGTAAGTTGAATGTATTAACTTTTTGTCAATGTTGACCTCTCAACTTTGCACGCCCCTAACGCTTAGCATAGTTCCTCTAGGTGTGCTCAAATCTCACTCGGTGCATTTTTGCCGATGTGCGACGATAAAATGAGCTCGACTGCTCAAATTTCTCTTGATCTTCATATTTTTTTGAAGGAGCCGACTGAGATATACATAATATACACACACCTTTTATTTGCTCAGGCCTTCATCTTGATATCAAAATATGATAAAGAAGTTTGCCTTGTCTAATTGTTTGTTGCTTTGTACATGTATGAACGTAGGTATCTATTATAGGTCTCAAATAGCAACGAATTGAATCCGATAATTTTTTATTCGCTTCGTCCATTATTAGAACAAAGCCCTATTGAAATAAATTACTTAAATCTCTGTCATTTAATAACTATACTTATTTTTTTGAACATTTTTTTTTGTGGCCAATATTTTTAACATTTTACTACTTTATTAGTTATTTTTTTTAGCACCGTGTCTTACTACCCATTCGGGTTGTACGCCTATGTACTATTACACTAATGACTTAGTGATTAGGAAGGTTTAATCGAAAGGAAGTGCACCCACATTTGTTTGTAAGGAGAGTGGAAAACCATTTAGGGAAAAAACCACCTCAATGCACCCGACAGGGACTGAACCCCGATATCCCCGTCTTTGGCAATCTAGTCTAACACGAGAGAAGCGCGTTAGACTAATGCGGCCACCGGAGCGGGTTTTATTAGTGTTATTTCATAGGTATTTATAATATATAGGCTAATATGAAAAGTGACAGCTGCATATCATATGATCTGACATGTGCATTTATTAAATACATTTTAGTAACTTTATAATCGTCTTTCTGCCAGGATTCTACTACTAGAATATAGCTATTCTATTAAAAAAAAGTTTTGAATAAATTGAAATTTTATTGAGTATACAACAGCAAAAAAGTGTTTTATTTCTTCTCTAAAAGGTTCTACTTATCGCGATCTGACTTTAATATTAAGTGTAGAGTGATTTAGAGCGTGTGTAACGTTTTCATTGCAAGTAAACTAGAAGTGAGTGTTGACGTACTTACGACACTGTATGCTCGACCCTTTACGTAATCATGACGAGAGTTTCAAGTGTACGTACCGTGTGTCGCCGTGTCACGAGGTCAAGCTATTTATTCCTGTGGAGGTGATGTGTTATCCTTTTCAGTCACAGTTACAAACACACGATTTGATTATTTTTCTTTAGTACTGCCTCCTAGGTAGGAATTACTCTCTGAAAGGTCTTTTTTACTACCAATATCCTACTATATAATATATTTCTGGTAGGGAAAAAAGCCTTTGAGAAAACAATTCCTACGCTGAACAGACTTTACTATCCGTTTGGGCTGTACCCATATTCACTAATTAGTTACGCTAATGTGTTGGGAATTAGGAACGTTACATTTAGAGGAAATGTACCTCCATTCACGTAGAGGGAGGATGGACAACCATTTAGAAAACAACAACTCGGTACACCTGACTGGGATTCGAACCCAGATTTACCCGTCATCGGAAATCCAGTCTATTGAGAGAGTTCTTCCACTTATGCGGGTATTTGATTTAATTGAAATTGTATTCTACTGGCACTAATATTGTATAAAATTGTTTGGTTTTGAATTAAACATATAGAAAATAGAATTTAAACAAAAAATTAATAGGAACACTTATGTTATTCATCTAAAAATTAATGTATTTAAATGTTTAAATTCTCTACTTTTTATTTACTAACCATCGCAACAATATTTATAAATATTTACTATGAATTAGACTTTTTATTTGAGGGTAGACTACATGATAATCAATCGTTAAATACTTAATCAACAATTAAAATACCAGAAATAAAAAAAATCTATTGAAAATTATTAAAATATATCCTGAGGAAAGGTAAAATAGTGTGGCCTATATAAGCTTACGGCCTAAAAATTTGATTTTAAGATTGTATAAAATCAAAATCTTACTAAATAAAAGTTATTGATAATTTTAAATACACTGGACATTTTTAATCTAATTTAATTTCTTTTTTATGACCATTTAAAAGAAAGGTGAAGATTTGAGCGGCTTCATAAAAGCAATTTAATTTATAACGTATTGTTTTATAAACTTTTTTAAATATAAGATTTAAAATAAAAATTTCCATCCGTAAACGAATCTGCTCTAAGTTGCATCACTTTATTCAAATATTACGCTAAACACTTAGCCTGAATTTGGAACTGTCTTGACTAGATTATTGGTACGACATTCATTTACCGTTAATTATTAACTATTTTGTATTTATCTTGTTTATAAATTAATAAATATATACATTACTTAAACTTTTAAACACCTTATTAACAAAATAGCCACAATTATACTATACAATCAGAGGTATTTTATACAACAGTATTAAATTTATTAAAATAACTTTCATATAGTAATCATTGGATCGTGTTAGACTAGATTGCCAAAGATGGGGAGATCGGGGTTCAGTCCCGGTCGGTTGCACTGAGAATTTTTTTTCTAAATGGTTTTCCACTCTCCTTAGACACAAATGCGGTTTTTTAACTGTCACTTTTCACACATAATAATCAAAACACAAATTAATAATAATAATAATAATAATAATAATAATAATATGGTAAAATGTTCTTCATTTTGACCGCAATAAAGTTTGCTCCTTCCTACCAGAATCCTACTATACATCCCGGGAGATATTCTCTTCCACTTGTCCATCGTTGCAACAATGAACAGATATGATATCAAGGATTTATAGTTCTCATACGTTCATCCATTTTTGTAACAATGAACAAATATAATCTCCCAGGGGATATTTTAATACTCTCAGATCCATTGGTGTAACAAATTAACACATATGAGATCCAGGGATTATATTCTCATTCGCTCATCAAGTATTATAACAATGAACAACTATGAAAACCCAGGAGATATTCTCATCCACTCATCCATTGTTGTAAAAATGAACCAATATTTATCCCAGGAGATACTCTCATCTGCTCATACATAGTTTTAACAATGAACAAGTAAGATATATCAGGATATATTATAATATGGTCATCCATGGTTGTAACAATGAACAATTAAAATATCACTGGATAAATTCTTATCCGCTTGTACATTGTTGTAATAATGAACAAATAAGATATATCAGAATATATTATAATATGGTCATTTATGGTTGTAACAATGAACATTTAAAATATCACTGGATAAATTCTTATCCGCTTGTACATTGCTGTAATAATGAACAAATAAGATATATCAGGATATATTATAATATGGTCATCCATGGTTGTAACAATGAACAAATATGATATCTCAGGAGATATTCTCATCCATGATTGTAATAGCTGAACAATTATAATATTACTGGAGATATTTTCATTCGCTCATCGATTGTTGTAACAATGAACAAATATGATCCCAGGAGATATTCTAATCCGTTCATTCTTGGTTGTAACAATGAAAAATATGATATTTATCTCAAGAGATATATTCTCGTCCGATCATCTATGATGATATCCAAGATTAAATGCTTATACGTTCCTGTAGCTGTAACAATGAACAAATTTACATATTTTCATTTGTCCTGGGTTTATTTCGTCCACTAATTATGACCATTGCTCTAACACATTACACATAGCCTAGCTAAGCATACAGTCATCATGATTAATGAGATGTGTACTCAGTAAATCAGATAAGAAAATTAATCAAGGAAACTAAATTAAAAAAGGAAAGAAAGTGACCTTGACATTACTAATTTTCTTCTTGGAATGCTTCAAGGATTTTATGGGAATACAGACTAAGACAAGATGACTCTCCATGTTCTTAAAAAAAATATAAAGGAGCAGTAAGATATTAGACAAACTCTTACTGCTCTTGAAATATGATTAATATTATTAAGAGTTAGTATAATTTGTGTTAAAACTAATACATATTGTGGACATGGAGGGCTTATAATGACTAACCTTATTTCACCATTTTGACAAATATCATGTTTTACAAGATTAGGCCTACTAATAATAGCATGAAGTAACTTAAAGAAATAAAATGGATAGCACTCTGAAGAAACTTGTGCAAACATAGATCTATTGATTTTGTGAAATAATCATATTTCTAAAACTAGAATGTATATAATTTGCCAAGCCTATTCCCGGTGATTAAAATACATTAGACTTGTATTACACTTAGTCGCCGTTCAGGAGAAGTTCGGAGTTCGAGTCCCACTGGAGGTACCGAATGTGGTTTTCCGCATGTGATTGTTAACCTTGATTATCCTATCCCTCTCTTCACACTAATGTGGGTATATTTCTGATGAATTAGGAACCCTCCTCATCACTACCACTTCATCAAGTCGTTAAGAGCCAATCTCATCCAACGGAAGCTTAGGTAGGTAATACATCTCGAACCAGTCGTCGTATCGTGGTGCAGTTTTCTGTATTCTAGGCCTACTTTGGAAAACAGTAGACTTGAGACCAGTGAAACAGTTTCATGATAATTTAAAAAAAAAAAGGGTGTGTGAGTACTCGAAAATTCAAGTTTGAGTTGAGTTTTAATAGCGGCTCGAAATCGACTCGAATACTATTACAAGAGTCGAAAAATTTGAGTATTCGGAATTTTCGATCTTTTTCTCAAAAATTCCTAGTTTAATTGATTTTATTCAATTTTAAGATATAATTTCACGTAGCGAATATAGTCCCGAACTATTTTCTTTGGTCTGCTTTAAAAAAACGTGTACAATTATATTACATTTATTTACAAATGTGAATTTTTGTGATGATAAATTATTTTACAAAAAAATATAACGCTAAAACAATTAAGTTTGTACTTATTTATGATTTATGCGTGGTCCTGTTAGATCTATTTATTTAGCACCGCGTCTTACTACCCGTTCGGGTTATACGCTTAAGTACTAATTACGCTAATGGATTAGGAATAGGGTAGGTTAAATTTAAAGGAAGTGAACCCGCATTTGCGTGGAGGGAGAGTGGAAAACCATTTAGGAAAAAACACCTCATTTCACCCAACCGAAATTCGAACCTTGATCTCCCCGTCCTCGGCAGTCGGGCTCAACACGACTAGCGCGTTAGCCAACTACGCCATCGAGGCGGGTGATAGAGAAATTAAACTTGAAATATTTCTTGTACAAATATCGCTCTCGAACTAGACTCGAAGTGAAAAATTTCTCCTCGCACACCCTTAAAAAATACAGCTAGATTGAAAAATAATTATCTTTAGATGCAAACAAATTAGACTGATTTCAATCTCGCTGTTGACAAATAAAGAATGCAGGAAACCGCACTTCGATACGTTTTTTGATTCGAGCGTAATTGTTTATCGGTTAATCGGCTATAAGATTGGATCTTAGTAACCCCCATACTGAAGGTGCCACTAAGACACCACTAATTATAGACTTTCAACTTAGACAAACAGGATTAAAAGACTGAAAAAAAAACCAGAAAAAAACTACAGCAACATGAGCATGAAGAGAGGATAAAGAACAAAACTGACCCGCAGCCTGTCGGGATCGAACCTAAACTTCCTGTGCCTGATTCTGGCATGCTAACCCTGCGTCTAGTTCCGGTAGGTTGGATCTTTTATTTATGATGTAACGAATGTAGGCCACTCTGTGAGGCCCGTACCGCAATCAATATAGTTTCATCCATGTAGGCGTATAATGGTTCTTTAGTTAATATCCTGTGATATCACCGCATCACATAATAAGCTAGACGCGATCAGATGAGGCGGTATACTCGGATCATAATAGTAACGACTTTTAGGCCTTTTCACACTGGGACACAAGCGTCGGACACTATGTTTAGTTCTGCTGACTACCAGCAAGCAGTCAGTTGATAATTCGTACACCGTTGTATTTATTTCTAGCCATGAGCTTAGATTTAATTAACACAGAAGATTTTATAAGTGAAGTGGAAATTCATCCTGTCATTTGGGATGCCTCAAATTGTTAAGTATTGTGTAAACTGTAGAACAAGCCTTTCTCCAGTGGAAAACGTAGCAGAGGATGTGCGTTTAAACTATTTTTCCCCATTCTCCTCCTCCATCTTCTTTTTAGAAGCAATAGAAACATTTCCTCATCGCTTAAGTCAATTTTATATATGATTATACGCTAGTGTCCGGCAATTGTGTTCCAGTGTGGAAAATCCATTAGTCCCCAAATTACTCTTTTTGTTATACTCTGGAGAGTATTTAATGTGTAATTTCTGAACTAATTGACTGAATAAATCAATAGTCCTACACGTCTTACATACTAACTTAATTCTAGAAAATACCCGCGTGCCGTTGGGAACGTGATCTGAATATTAAGTTCATTTAGTCTGGTTTACGGGTGATGGGGTGGTCGGGGTTTGAATCTTGAGTGGTTGTACCCAGGGTGTTTTTTTATTAAATGGTTTATCAATCTTCCTCAACGCAAATGTGTGTACATCTCATATAAGATCCTACCTTCCTTATCCCATTAATTAAATCAATGAAACTCAATAAAAACACACGCTAGGGTTACCAGCCATACTCTTTTAAGAGTACATGCCACTCTTTTTGAACTGGTAAAACAAGGTACTCTTACTCGTTTCACTTTTCGAAGCTAAATATACTAAACTTTTTGAAAGGACAAAATTTAAAAAAATCAGATTATCTAACCTAACTTGGAACCAGTAGTTACACACGTTACGTTATATGAAACAGATTCTAAGTAAGGGCGTAGACAGAGGGTCGCGGGGCGAGGGGGACCCGGACCGCCGTGTAATTTGATGAACCCTACCCCTAAGGGGGACGTGTATATATATATATATATATATATACCGGTACGTATACAAACTTTTATTGGCTTAAGCCATGGTAAAATTTTCCACCGCCATCCCTCTCACTGGAAGGTGAGCTTTCTACGCCCTTTATTATGGGTGATATTGGAGACAGTAATTACAGTCGGCTAGAGGTAATATCATGGAGAGCAATTGCCTAACAGTCTGTGCATTGAAGGTTAAAGAATAAGAAAATATGATATTGCACTCACTTAAAAAATGCAATAAATATAAATGGTTTAAAAAAAGGCTCCTCACGCCCTTTCCTCCTCTGGTCGTCATTTTTAGAATGTACTCTTTTTACAGTATCCGGATAAGGTAAACCTAACACACGATAATGTAGTTGCACTTCTCTTTCTTTTAAGCTTTCCCTTAAGCCCACTACTCATTAATAACCCATGTATTTAAAGTATCACTAAAATAAACTTGCAGCCAACACTACAGGTAAAAACACAAATAAAGTTAGTTTTTCCGTCATTTGGTTCCATGAACCACAGGTTGCGTAGCTCTGGTTTAAAACGAAGTAGGTGACCTTGGTAAGTTAGTGAAGTGTAGTCGTAGCTGCAATTCAACTAAGTACAATTTACTGCGCTGCCGCTATTACCATTTCCCGCCCACGGCCGCTCCATGAAAAAGTGTGCGTCATCAACAGAGAGCACAGACCTACACTAGTTAAGAGGGGGTTTTGTGGGGTACCAATTTGTTTTAATGGCGCTTTTATAGTGGGACTCAACATGGGAATAACCTTTTAGAAATCATACAAATAACTATAGAGGAGTCAACATTGAAACGTTGACAAACCCTATCAGAACAAATGGAATCAGCGTTCGAATCATGAAGATCAAATAATTTTTTGAGTGTCATAAAGAATATTTTCTTGTCGATTTGATTAATATCACGGCTGTGTACTTGCAACGTAATATTTAGAAATAATAGAGACCATTCTTACTATGCTCACTTGATCAACCTTCGAAAATCAGTGATACCTTTCGGCGGTTGCCTTATCTTTCAACACGACTACCAGAAGTGGTACTCAAGATTGACAAAGTGGTTTTAAGAGTTACAAGTCGCATTTGTATACCCTTAACCTCTTGTGTGATAATTTAAACAGTGAACAGTAGCTTATGCAATGACCTTTTGAGAGAATATATAAGTGATTTTGTTTTTATTGTATAGGAATATATGAAGTATTAAACGGGCACTTTCTGAACTGATTGATTTATATCAATACACGACTTAAAAACCAACTTAAATCTAGAACAGACACAACCTCAGCCAACCGACCGTTAATTTATCACTTTGAAATGTAAAAGTCAAATTTCTAATTATTATTATTTTTTAGCACCGCGTCTTACTACCCATTTGGATTAAACGCTAATGTACTAATTATGCTAATGGGCCACGAGGAAGATAGAATGTAGAGAAATTGTACCCGCTTTTGGGTGGAAAAAAATGGGAAACTCTTTAGGGAAAAATACCCTCAGTACACCCGACCGGGATATAACCACGATTCCCCGTCATCGGCAGTCTCATCTATTGCAAGAGTAGCGCCTTAGACGGTGCGGCCACTGAAATGGGTCCTGAATTTATTAAATAAATTTGTATAGCAGTTGAAAACTAAACAGCTGTCATTAATTATAAATATTACCAATACCTTTAAATAAAGTAAAAGGTTATCAACTTTAACCGCTTTAACGTAATTTGTATTTTTTAAAAGGCTCTTTATATGAAAATTCGACTATAGCTGACATATTGAAGCACTTTACTTCCACTTCTAAGGCTTTAAACACTCCAAGCTTCCGTGGCGCTGTTTAGTTTAGCGAATCACTGACCTCTTGCGCTTACCACCTCGCGGTTGTGTGTGTTGCCGGAAGTCAAGTGTAAAAAGAAATATTAAGAGCCCCCGCACACTAGCGGCTACTACCGGCGCGGCCAACGAGTTGTATGGAGTTGTCGCGCGGCAAGCGTGTCGCCGCGGCCAACGAGGATACGAGCGGTTCACACGCGACATTGAAGCCGCGCGGCCAGTGGTTTGTACAGAATGTTGGACGCACACTAGCGGCCACTACCGGCGCGGCCAACGAGTTGTATGGAGTTGTCGCGCGGCAAGCATGTCGCCGCGGCCAACTGAGGATACGAGCGGTTCACACGCGACATTGAAGCCGCGCGGCCAGTGGTTTGTACAGAATGTTGGACGCACACTAGCGGCCACTACCGGCGCGGCCAACGAGTTGTATGGAGCTGTCGCGCGGCAAGCTGTCGCCGCGACCAACGAGGATACGAGCGGTTCACACGCGACATTGAAGCCGCGCAGGCCAGTGGTTTGTACAGAATGTTGGACGCGCACTACAGGCGATTACACAGCGGCAAGTACATTCCGTAACGAAACTAATCAGTCACTCGTAGGAAGTCGCTTCTTCCACTCTAGCGTGCGTTTGCTCTATGTGCGTATAACCTTTGTTTTACAGTGTGATTATTCAAATTTTTTAAAAAACAAAATCACTTTAATTCTGTTCGAATTTGATCCAAATAAAAAAAGTATGGTATATTTTCTTGAGGAACCTTATGAATTATTCTTACTTCAATATCACTATAAGTTTTTCCTTTGGATGAAAGCTCTTTCTCGTGAGCTTATCCTTCCTCTGAATCATTTAGTATATCTAAGAGTTCATAAAATGATCTCGCAGACATTCTGGTATAATTAAAAAAACTTTTCGACATGCGACC
Source organism: Timema podura (assembly GCA_033556935.1). Lineage (NCBI taxonomy): Eukaryota > Metazoa > Arthropoda > Insecta > Phasmatodea > Timematidae > Timema > Timema podura. The sequence continues at coordinate 39,014,964 of JAVRXN010000004.1, read as the reverse complement.
TCAGTCTTGATAAAAATTGTTAATCATCCTCTTTTCTTGACGATACTTCACCATAGGGTGCACCAAAAATCTTTTATTTTTCTTTTCTTTACGTTTCCTTAGGTACCACATAACATCTGCTTGCTCCGCCTTGATTGCGAAATTGATTGTACACACTCAAATAGCCAGCAACTGCGACATGGACGCTCTGTCGGCCGCGCTCTCTTTTTTTCCCGCGGTAATGCCGCTAGTGCGCGGGGGCTTTAAGTTATTTGTTTAAAAAACATAATTTTTAAAATAAATATATGTATAAAATATTATACAAGTCAGTCGTGGTGACTTGGTACAGTGGTGGTATCTGAAGCACGGCAGGGCTTCAAGTGCGGTGAGGAAAAAATGTATGGTGTTGGTAGGAGCATGGAAAGCGAGAGGAATGGAAATACATTTACGTCACTATTCTTACACAAGCCTTAAACGATTTATTTCGTTACGAGAGGTCGAAAGACAACACATTCGATCCTTCCTTATAAACTTAAGAGTGTAAGAGGTTAACGCACACTTTCCAAACATATGGCTTAACCACGACACGGCTTACAAACTAGTTTACCTACATAATCACGCTAATAGTAGTCTATGCTTTTGGTTGGAAAAACAGTTTGGAAAATATAAACTTACTTTCGGTGGTTCAAAGTGATAACGTTTTACTTTAATTTTAGTATTATTTCATAGGTATTAATATTATCTATAAAAGTGGCATCTGCAGATTACATGACTTGTTTTATGAATAAACGGAAGTAGTTTCAATAACCTTGTCACTATCAGTTACTGAATCCAACTATGGGACTAAGTAGGGCCAAAATCCAACTATAGGACTAAGCACACAACACAAGCGCAAATAACTTAATATACAACTTGATTTTCTTAATAATGGACATTTTAAACCTTTTGGAAAATATAAACATAATTTTATGGTCAACATTGATAATATTTAACTATAAGGTGCTATTTTCTAAGTATTGATAATATCTATCAAAAGTGACATAACATGATATGAAAGTAGATCTAGTAGCGTTTTTTATTTGTTAAATATGAACAGTGGGGTAGTTTTGTTTTACAGAAACTCTATGGACATTCTTTTAAGCACGTTTGGGCTCGACCATTACTCAGGTACTTAAACCTCTACTAGTTGTTCTCCCTAACTATCTCTTACGGGAATAGGTCACGTGCAAAACACGGTCGTTGATTAAATAAAACTATAAACAAGCAGCGATTATTGTCGCTTCTGTCTCTAAGAATGCTACAGCGAATACTTGTGATATCAATAAAAAATGAAATATAATTTTTCTTCTTAGTTTTCCATTGTCTGCGCCGAAAGTTGCATGCATTAATTGCATTTCAGACAACGTCAAGCAGGTGTTAACTTGCACCGGAGCTATAATAGTACTTGTCCACGTTTTTCAACCTTATTTTATTAATAATAAAACGCTGGCATGTTTTTGTCGTTTATTAGAGGAAGTGGAGCATATACCATATCCTCTCCAATAGCGCGAGAACCCACGAATGCAATTTGATTGGAAGAAACATTTTTTACAGTTAAAAAATGTACTAAGACAATTTTAATATATTTATACATAAAATCATGTGATCTGCAGTGGTCGCATTTGATAGATAGTGTAAAGTTCTATAGAATATTGTTAATAATATAGTAAAATGCTATAAATCTTGACCATAAAAAAATTGTGTTTTTTAAACGTTTCTTATAGTTTAAGATTTCTGGTGTTCTTCTGGAGAGGTTAGCCTGGACCTGAAAATGTACCTGAAAAACCAGGAAAACGTCGGGATTTTCTTATTTGGAAAAAAACAAAAAACACAGGAAATTTTACATATCAGTAAAAAATTATATATATTAATATATATATATATATATTAAAGGACTTTTTAACAGCAATCTTTAAATAATAGGTTTGATAATTGGAAAACTAGGCACGCTTATTTGAAAGAAAAAAAAAGTATTATCTTCGTGCCCTATTTTCACCCATAGACAATGGGTTGCATAACAACTGCATACATTTCCTCATCAAGGTCAAATCAACCCGTTATAACATGCCTTCATACGAGTCAATTTTATGAAACATGATAGTTCAATCCTCTATATTACTCTATACATTTTCTGAAAAAATGGGAATTCCTTCTGAAAAAACTTGTAAAAATGTGTAATTTTTTACTATAAAAATTGGTAACCATGTGTTATATATAACACTTTTAGGGTTGCTCTGATGAAGAGTAACGACTGAGTCTATGTTCTTATTACCTGATCACTCACGTTTAATTTAGTTTAGCTTGTTCTGCATGGTGGAGGCTGAGTAGTAAATTAGGGTTGATTCACATCTGGAAAAGCCAGTGAAATCTCAAAATTTCATTGGAATTTTCAGATATGCTTACAATATTTTTCAAATTCTGTAGTAGTAGAGAGCATAATAGTGTAAATTGTTATTTATTATATTTCAATTCATGAGTGAAGAGCACTGACATATTTGTCTTTAGTAATTATTGTGTTATTGACTTATTTCCCGTACCAAAGAGAGATAAAAATACTTTGCCTTAACTTCTCTACCTCCATTAAAATACCACCACCCGCGCCACCCTTTTTTCATGTGCAACAGTAGAGGCTTATGTGTAAACCATCGGGATCTACATTGAGTATGACGCTCAGAAAGAATTTTCAAACTTTAATGTGGGCTATCTAGGCCTTTATTTTTGTTTGTTTATTTATTTGAGCTGAACAGGGTATTAGTTTTATTTAAAAATCATCGTTTGTAGAAAGACCTGCTACACCATGTTTAGTTATATCGAGTTATTAGAAGAAATACCCAAATCAATGCAAAAAAGCAAGTTATAAGATAAAAAGCAATTTTTAGCACGAAACAAATATAAAACACTGAAATAATATCGTATCTTATGTTTCACAAATTAATAAACTTAGTTTTGTCTTCTAACATTCGCTTGTCAACTACTAAAACTTTTCCAAAGTGTGTAAGTTTTTCGACTGACATAAAGGGTTGCTCCACGTGTTCCTTGTGTTTTAATAAACAAGTTATGCTAATAAAATATAAAAGGGCACGTTCTTTATTCATTGAATGGACCCTTGTAAGATACTGACCCCCATCCTGTCGTATGGATGGCAGGATGGGAGTTGTTGCGTCCAAACATGAATGAAAGGAGAAACTTAAGGTATACAGATCGTCGCAAAGGGTGACTTTTTTTTGTTTAATCTAATGACTTCATTTTCATGCACGTTAGTATTACTGAAATTGTGAATTGTTGTCGCTGGTAGTGAAGGACTACACACACCAAGGCAAACGCGAACGCGTGAGCGAACCACCCACCCAACACGTGGAGGTAGATGCAGTGGCACACACCGGCGTGCGGGCTGTTCACGCGGGCAAGCTAGGCCGCGCGGTCAGATGCGCGGGAGTGCTAACTACCCAACACGTGGAGGTAGATGCAGTGGCACACACACCGGCGTGCGGGCTGTTCACGCGGGCAAGCTAGGCCGCGCGGTCAGATGCGCGGGAGTGCTAACTACCCAACACGTGGAGGTAAATGCAGTAGCACACACACCGGCGTGCGGGCTGTTCACGGGGGCAAGCTAGGCCGCGCGGTCAGATGCGCGGGAGTGCTAACTACCCAACACGTGGAGGTAGATGCAGTGGCACACACACCGGCGTGCGGGCTGTTCACGCGGGCAAGCTAGGCCGCGCGGTCAGATGCGCGGGAGTGCTAACTACCTAACATGTGGAGGTAGATGCAGTGGCACACACCGGCGAGTGGTATGTTCACGCGGGCAAGCTAGGCCGCGCGGTCAGATGCGCGGGAGTGCTAACTACCCAACACGTGGAGGTAGATGCAGTGGCACACACCGGCGAGCGGTATGTTCACGCGGGCAAGCTGTGCCGCGCGGTCAGATACGCGGAAGTGTGGACTGATCGCTCATGTCGGGTTGTTCGCCCAGTTTATCAGCGGGCAGCAGCTATTTTGATGCAGTTAGAGGCCACATGTTTGGTTTCCGAGCTTTTCTTGTTTTGGTTTTATATCTTTCTAATCGTTATGGATCCAGAAACCACAGAGAGGCACATAGAAGCTGTCACCTTCTGTACAGTATGAAATTGAATGGCTATAAGAATAGTAGATTAACGAACAGGAAGTGGGAAGAAATAGGCCCTATGTTTGGAATGGCAGGTAAGATATGTAGCCTTTACTATAATTCACTATAGAAGAAATTATGTGATGCTTTCACAGCGTAAATTACACGAACACACTCATCCATTACTATGAAGATCTCGATCAGAACTACGCAACTCGTCATTTGATCGCCCTTTGATCGCGCGAGCAATTCACGCTGGTGTATGCTTACAGGTTAGCCATCGGATCGCATTCGTCCTCGCGCTCGCCCACGCGTTCGCATTCGTCTTGATGTGTGAAGTCCTTATTGTGTGTGGTTAGTGAGGTAAAAAAAATTTAAATTTTCAGGCAGCTAAGGGGATCAATCCAAATAGTTATAAAATTCTTAAAACCTTACATTTTTAAGTGGGGCTGCAGGAGATAGGGGAAGGGGCAGTAACATAAACAATACTTTTGGGTGTGGTAGAAAATTATGACGTCACTTCTTGGAAAAATCACCGTGCTTTGCAAGCAAATCAACGCCACTACCGTTCCACTCATACTAATGACCCACTCAGCTTCGTTCTTGTTTACCGGCCAAACACCTTCAGTTAGGGTTACCAGATTACAAAATGAAAAAGGAAGACACTCTAATCTAAAATTGAGAACATTTTAAAATAAAACAAAATTTAAAAAATAAACTTTTATTATAAACAAAATTATTAACGTCAACATTGAAATAATCTTATAGCATAGTGCTGATATACTCTATACAGCCAACACTTTTAAAATGTGCACGCCTTTCTACTGCTGGGATTCAAACTCAAACTTTTTCGTCACTAGCAATAAAGTCTCTCGCGAGTTTTAAATAGCAATATCTGCAATAAGCGCCAGCAATAAAGATATGATAATAAATTAAGCCATTAAATTAAATAATTATGTTGACAAAGTGAACGCCTTTAGTCCATTTAGATTAGGGATGCTCAACCGGTGTGCCGCGGCACTTACGGTTAAGGTCGCTAGATCGGCCAGGGGTGCCGCAAGATTTTGTGGGAGGGAAATTGTGGGGAAAATATAACAAAGAAAACATATTACCACAAAATAATAAAAATAAAGAAACAGAAGAAAGTTTTGTATTTTAGTGTTTCTCTGAATTGACGTGACACACGATGTGATACAATAACTGTTTCCCTTTTGATAACTACATAATATTTACTTTTTTTGGTGTTATTAATTTTAAGTTATCTCACATTGTGGTTAGTTAGTGTGCCTAGTTTATTGATTTCCAAAGCTATCTTACTTTATAACTGTATTTATATATTTCATTCAGTGTTCTTGCTATTTATATACAGGCTATTTCATTTAACTGAGTAAGGGAGATTTTTTTTTATTGATTACACAATTAAAACACTCTGATAAGTTGTACTTTAGGTAGCAAGGGTGTCACGAGACTAGAAAGGCTGAGAATCCTTGGCTTAAAGAGGAAAAAACAAATTTATATTTTATTTTATATTTCATTGTCTTAGTAGGGGAAGGGTTTCTTGGAGGTTTTTTTTACAATCATATTTACTCATCTGGAACTCAATTCGGCCCATGAACAATTTATAACGTGAACAACTCCCCTTAAGGGTACGGCCAGACTGAGCGAGCGAGCGACTAAAATATAATAAAATATTGGTTGTAATGAGAGGTGGCCAGAATGGAGCGAGCGAGCGAGCGACGAGTACGCGCGCTTGAAAGAGCTTCGCGCTAGCTCTACCTGGTACAGTATAGTTTAAGGAGCTAGGCAATATTAGTATATGTGTGTTGTTCATTGAGTGCTAGGAAAAACTTTCATTTTGAACATTTCATTTATTATCGATAGGCATACTTGTTACTAACGGCCTAATTTAATTGGTAGATTTATAATATATATATATAAAGATTCACCACTAGCACGGATAGAGGATGGGAAAACCACAATGATAAATCACTTGTCGAAAACCACCCTCAGTTCACTGAGCCAAGATTCGAACCTTTGCTTCTCGTCAACAACTATCGAGAGTATCTGCTAATCACGCGCTCGCTCGCTCTCACGCTTGTCAGTCTGGCCGAACCCTAAGCGCTATAAGACCATAGATCAATAATAAACTATTGTAAAGAATATCCATCTCTTATAGAGTTCCTTAGTCTTTGAATTGTACTCTTGGAATGAATGGATCGGCCAGAAACAGAAGGGTTCCCTTACAGCCGCATGGCGACCGGAAGTTGTAAACACTGTCACACAACAAGCCACGAAACGGAAGTATCTAGTCTGTTGTTCGCAAATTACTCCAACAATCACTTGCTACCGCACTGGCGGACAAAGGCGTCAGTCCCAGTTTGTCTAATTTGTTTGTGACGGGGAGGGTCGGGTCTCGAATTCCGGTTGGGCGCACCAAGAATGGCTTTTCACTAGTGGGTTTTCACTCTACCTCCACGTAAATGTGTGTACATTTCATCTAAAATTATAACCTTATACTTACACGATTAGCGCAATTTAATAATGAAAGCATACAAATACCGTGAAAGTCTGTTTTCTTTTTTCTTAGAGGAAAAGCAATGGTTTTTGGGTCTGGTTGTTGTGTTTGTCCTGTAATTAAGTTGTAACAAACTGCAAATAGGCTGGTTTTCATATGAGAAGGTTTTAGGCTACATATTCCTACCGACATATCGTTTAAGTGAGAGAGAGACCCTTTTCTCCCTCTATTAGTTTTATCATCCTCCTCCCCTTCGCGTTATCACGAGGAGGAGGAAGTTGTCATTGTGTGGACCGGATGTGACGAGGGCATGGTTTTCAAGGGGGGGGGGTCTAGGTCAGGGGGGCTTAGGGAGGACCCATAAGGACCTGCCTCATGTGTTGGGGTAAAGAGGGGAGGGAGAGGTGAATAGCCCTCGGAAGACCGCGCGGTGATGAGCACATGGACTTCTCATCCAGTCTGGTATGTCAGCATCGAGGAGGTCAGGGTTTGAATTCAACCGGGTGCTCTGAGATTTTTTTCCCTAAATGGTTTTATACTTACCCCCACAAAAACGCTTATTAAAATAAACTTTAAATTCTACCTTTCCCGCCCCTCCGCCATTTTAGTGATTACACACAAAAACCCGAACGGGAAACCTGGATGGAAAAAGTATTCGAGACGAAATTTTTGCTGCAAAAATACGTATTTTGGTTCCTAAAAGTCGACTCAGTGATTTTGGGGTAAAGTGCTCACCTTAGGACCCGATGTCCGTGGGTTGAAACCCAGCCTGAGGTCGATTGAATTTTCTTGAGCGATAAAAATCTGTAGCACGACCTTCTCTTGTAGGACGAGTAAAGCCGTTGGTTCCATGTCGATTGTGACATATAAAAGAACCCTGGAAGGTATATGATAATACCTTTCCCGGCAAAATTAATAGACCCTCTCACCTATAGAAATTTTGTATGCTGATATAATCAGTTGTTGCGAAAAGTGCACTTTGAATACCTCAAATAAATAAAATAATAAATTTCCTAAAACAATTAAGAGATCACAAGGGAAGGGTTGTAAAGGCTTTAATTATAATATTGTAATATTACCATGTCTGGTAAATGGCAAAATCAGAGGAACCCAACATTAGTGATGCTTTTGCATTCAACCACCAAACGCTGCAGTCGATTCATGAATCTTAGAAAATAATTTAGTTTCTGTTCCTAACAGTCTTTATGATAAATTTAATTATTTTGAAAAATTTAAAACTTAAGATATAACTGCATTCGTTCCATTTAAATAGTTTGAAAATTGTACCTAAAAAAATTCGAAGAAAAATCTCTCAAATTTAAGATTGACCATTTTATCTCTAAAAACACTAAATATAATTAAAAAGAAAATTAATGTGTGATTATATTATGCAAATGGCCTATAGTTGTGTAGGTGGACACGTTAACAAAGGCGTCAGTATCGCCTTGTTTGATTTCTCGGTTACCGAAAGGTCTAGTTTCGAATCCCACCTGAGTGTAGGCTATTAAGGTATTTTTTTTCCTAAATGTTTTCTTACGTCCCCTCTTCAAAAACGCGTGTAGATTATATATAAATCACTACTTTCCTCATCCTTAAAATTGAACTATGATAACCCGGACGGGTTTTAAGACACATAAGATGGATTAGATACGTAAATTTAACAATTTGTTTTAATTTGTAAATTATTCTCTACTGTCAATACAGGATGTCATCAACTTAAATTAGTTAACCTTAGGGGCAAGGACATTCTTGCGACCTAGTAGCCGCACTCAGGACTCTGTACTGCGATTCAAACTGCTTTAGGATCCGCGTGGTGGGTAGGCTGGGGAGCATAGTTGCCACATAGCGGGAATTTGCGCGTTGCTACTGTGCAAGCAAACTCAGTGACTGTCAAGAAATCTGGCAACGTGCATTGGTTGCTATGACATCTACCCTTCTCGGATTGGTCGAGCATGTGACGAGCCTCCACTTCCCACACCGGCTGTGCTGACCTAAATCCTAAAGCAGTTTATAAAGCAGTATAGCACATACATCCTTGTTATATATGAGGGTGTCTTCAATACGCGATCACTATCTTGCAACTATATTTTTTGTTGCACCGCGTCTTACTACCCGTTCAGGTTTTACGCCAATGTAGACTATTAGGGATAATAAGGGTTTAATTTAGAGGAAGCGTACCTGCATTTTCGTGGAAGGAGAGTGTAAAACCATTTTGTAAGACCACCCTCAACACACCCGACCGAGATTCGAATCCCTATCTTACCGTCATCGGCACTTTAGCGTAGTTAATACAAGCGTATAACCCGAACGGTTAGTGAGACGTGGTGCTGAAAAAAACGGTCTAGTGACTTTTTCACAAACGTGAGCGACTTCGGGTCACTATACCCCATCTACTGTAGGAGTGTAGGTGACGGCTAACTGAACGTTTTCTATTACAAACATTGGCTGAAAGTAGCTAATGTACCACTTAAATAAAGTCTGTTCAGCGTAGGAATTGTTTTCTGAAAGACCATTTTCCCTACCAGAAATCTATTATATAGTAGGATATTGATAGGAAAAAAGAACTTTCAGAGAGTAATTCCTACCGTGAATGGAGTAGTCAATCAAAACCGTTGCTGCATTTTTTGGACTGAGGAAAACTGTGGCTAAGTCGCGCACACAGGGCCACACAACTGTTTACGGCGAAGGACAGCTTAGTTGAGGGGGACATGTTGCAAATATGGCTAAAGCGGAGTGTACCCTATGACGTATCGCATCGGCTCAGAAAATATTTTATACTTTGGTTTTATCTCATTTCCACCTATTACCGTAAAATATAATTAATAATTATGGTAGGAGTGTCATACGAGTATTTAAATTATTGTTCCTCTAAAAGATTGTTTACTAATGACCTTATCTAATTTAAACATCAATCATTGCATTCTCCTACAAATCTTAGAGAATTTAAGTTTTTATGCGACTTTTCCTACATAGATAATTTTGTGCTCAAAGGAGTAAAAAATGGGCTACAAACCAAAATCGGGAATATTTTCTGAGCTCATGCGGTAAGCCATAGTGTGAGCCTTCCTTAAGTATCTTCATACCCCCATATCTTTAGACCGATTTGTGCTTAACGTACAGTACTTATTTAAAATAAAAATATTTCCGTCTACTTGTTGGCCACCACTTGATTAAAAAATAAATTAAAATTATTATTTTGGCACCGTTGCAGGGCATTGCACTACTAGGAATACTTTTTATTGGGAGAAAGGCACATCTTGAACGTCAAAGCTAATACTTTTTCACCCCCACCCCACCCCCTCCCCCCAAGTACTTCGATGAAAACGATGAATGACTTTGCATCTTGCGGTTGAAATATTTGCTCGCTCATTCCACGATTGAATAACTGCCTTGAACTTTTAAAGGTTGACCGGGACATGATTGGGAAATTTATCTTGGGATGACACTGTTCCTGATAGTCAAGCATAATCATTTTCAAAATTTTAATCACAGTCCTTAATTAATTTGAAACTCCGTAATGAAATAATCATAAATTAATAATTTCCTCATAGTAAACTATGATTAAGGCTATATAAAATTTTGTCAAATTCATTTGAACTTAAATGTTGGGAAACAATTTTAGATAACCTTCTTATATAATTAGTTACCTATATAAAATATGTTAGAACATTTTAAAATGATAATTGTAATGGTGTGAGACCTCAATTAAAGGCATGACAACATTGACCACGGCAGTGTAGTTAAATTATTTTTATCACATGTTGTACTGCCCTTTCGGGCTAACAGTAACGTGAATTAATCAACATTTGTTTCCACACTAACTAAAACCCTATTAAACGGAGTTAAATTCGTCAATTGTATCAAAAGCTTTAAGGAACATACACAAATGAATGGACAGACAAAACAACGGGCGAATGCAAAATAACTTGATTCTATTAAATAGATTAAAAAATAATAATGTAAATACCAAATTAATCAAGGCACAATCTAGGATTGAACCAAGTTTCCCCTAGATCGTGAGGCCCCCCAGAACATCTGTTCACGCTAACTGGTTACAATCCCCTCGAAGAAAAGCTCAACCTATTATGATCCGACAATACATAAGGTGTAATCTCTACATCGGTATTTGAAGGTTCCACGAGTCGGATGTCTAAACTATACAGTATTTAGTCTGAGGTTCAATGGCATCGCAATCATCGCTTGTACACTATAAGTAGCTGTCGAAATGAATGATGGGTATTAAACTAAAAGCCTCTTTACGAAACTGCCGCGATCCGCGACTTACTAACCATCCGGGCTATCCGCATATTTGCTCTAAATGTGTGAGGGATGTGCCCGCACTTGCGTGAAAGCAAAAGGGGAGGGGGGTAATACTGAGCAGAATTAAAATGCGGATAACCCTGACAGGTAGTAAGACGTTGAGGAACAAACAAAACAAAAATATAACAATAAATAATAAAGAAGGCTCATGTGACTTGAGAAAACACCGATATCAAAACCCTTTACAAATTTGTGACGTCATTCAAGAACCGACGTAAGTCACCTATTTTACTGGGTCGTATCCTTGTCGGGCGATGTTGTCATGTTCACAGGCTGACGCAGATTTTACAGGTAAGTGATTTCCCTCCTTACGGGAGCTCCCACCACTGTGTCTCGGCCTATTTATTTTTTCCAATCTTCTCTTTTAGCACGTTTCTACCGCTACTTGTTTGTATTTCCGATCGCAGTCTCACGAGCTGTTTACGAGTACTGTATGCAGTAGCCACGTCTTGATCTCCCCACATAGGTAACTACTTGCCAAGGTCATCTCTTATCACTCTAGCGTTATGTCATGGCTAAAAAAATACAGCCTTTATCCTTTATACTTTATAGTCTATAACAACCAGTTCCATTTTCAGAGGAAGAACCTTGTCTGACGGCTAGAAAAGCTACTAGATTATATCACATCGGATTCATACGTCAAGTCATGTTATATGCAGCTGGCACTTTTTTTTTAAATCATATCAATACCTGTAAAATAACGCTAGTAATATAATTAGAATAATGATTATTATTTTTGACCGCAGAAAAAAAAACTTATTTTTTCTAAAAGAATCTTTTCCACAAAAAGTTAATATACTTTTACGCTAACGTAATGTACATACATTATTAACGTTATACTTATTGTTTCGTTCTTAATTGTCTCTATATCCGTCCGGGCTATCCTCTTATTACAATAAAAGGGTAGGTATGAGGAGGTAGAATCTAGGGCAAATGTAACTTATTTGCATGGAGGGAAAGTGGACTCAATTTAGAAAAAAAAATAACCTCAATACACCCAATGTATCAGAACCCTGACCTCTACGTCACCGCAAACCAGACAAGACGATACTGATGACTTTTCTCCGTGCCCACCAACTTGCGGGTTTAAACTTTCAAAACAAAAGTAACAAATTATGAGGGAGCTTTAAAAAGATGTAAAGAGTCGTCCGAATAAAATATGTCATGATGATTAACCACATCGCAGACAAAATCACCTTCAATGTGCCGAGCAACCCGCTACGTTGGTCGCATTGTCTAAGGTGCTAGCTACTCTTGCAATATACTGGCTGAGGGCGGGGAGACTGGGGTTCGATCCCGATTGAATGTACTGAGGTGTTTTTCCCCTAAATGATATTCCACTCTTCCTCACGCAAATGTTGGTGCACATACTCTAATTCAACCTTTCTCCTCTCTAACATATTAGAGTAATCAGTGCTCAGGCGTACTACCAAAAATAAAATAGAATGCAGTGATTAAAAAAACTTTACTGAGCCAAGCCTTGAAATCCAATTTCCCAGGTTAGAGTCAATCAAGCACATTAGCTTTGAGCCAACTCGTCTTGTGATTTATAGTTTCTTTTTATAGCGTCTTAGTATTCCGTTCGGGTATAAGCATACATTAATTACGCTAATAACCGCTTTTGTGGCTGCATGTTCTCAGGCGTACTCTCTCAATAGATGCTGAATTACGGAGAGATCGGGGATCGAATCGCTTTCTGGTGAACTGAGAATGTTTTTTTTTCCTAAATAGTTTTACACGCACCTATAAGGAAAATGCAGTTTTTTTAGCACCGCATCTTACTACCTGTTCAGGCTATACGCTTATGTACTAATTACTCTAATTATTTTAATAATTAGAACGTTTATGTTTAGAGGAAGTGTACCCCATTTACATGGAGCGAGAGTGGCTAAACCATTTTGGAAAAAACAACTCTCACTACACCCGACCGAGATTCGAACCTTTATCCTCCCGTCATCAGCTGTACAATTCTACTGTAAGAGTAACGCGTTAAATACCATGCGATCACTGAAACGGGTAAAATGCAGTTTCACTTCCTCTAAATTTAACCTTCTTCATCCTTAATACATAAGCGTTATTAGTGCATATGCGTATATCCCGAACAGGTATAAAACGCGGTGCTACAAATAAAAATAGCATAATGATTACGCTAAGGGTAGGCATGGGTAACTTAGACCTTAGAGGAAATGTACGCTGTCTGCATATGCGTAGCGGTATAGTGGGAAGCCATCTAAGTGAAGGGAGGTTTTAAAACTCTACCCACCTTCACACAACACATTTTGGGGAGTACGCCCCATTGCCATAGTTGGCCAACAACGACTTAGGGCCAGTTTCATAGTCAGATTTAATACGCCTAAAGTTCGGCGCTATACTAAATACAGGGCGCACCTACCTGACAAAATGGAATGGGCCAGTTTCGCATATGAAACTGGCCCATTCCATTCATTTCAGGTAGGTGACGTCCCTTGTATTTAGTATCGCCGCACTTGAGCGTACTAAATCTGACTATGAAACTGGCCCTTAATCTAATCAAAGCGGACTAAATTAGAAATATGAATTTGAAGAAATTCCATCAACATTTACAGTTAAAGGATGGAAATCAATTCGGTGGTAAGAAGGATCGGGGAGTAATGCCCCGATAGGAAAAGCGGACTTTCATAACAAATCCAGTCATGGGAACTGCTTACTTCACCCTCAATAATCTTCTTAGACACACATTTATATGACGGTTTTGCTTGTGAATCGATCTTGCTTTATGATGCGGTCGTTGGCACCGTCCATAATAGGACTTAATAGGCGGCCGACACGGATGCTATAAACTGTTCTATTAAGAACATACTTATTACACAGGCCTTACATGATACACTAACATGTATACAAGTGTGTTGTAGCTCAGTATGTAAACACAACCTCTGATCTCTGAATTAAGACGAGGGGTCTATAAAAATGAACACAACATCATAACATGTACTCTTCGTGCACTCTACCTTGGACCACTCACGCCGAGGGGCACGTGGACAAATGCGTCAACTACCTTGTGTCTGATTTACTAGTGACAGGGAGGTCGGGATTCGAATCCCATACGGGTAAAACTGAGTTATTTCCCTTAAATGTTTTCCAAGTTTTCCTCAATGCAAAGTCGCATACGCTTCCTCTAAATTCTACCTTCTTCATCCCTATATCATTAGTTTAAATATGCGGGTATTCCGGACAGGTAGTATGACGTAGAGCACCGGGGTAAAACGCACCTTTAGCTTCATTTCTAAACTTTGTTCATAGCAAAAGCTAATTTCTTTTATTATTTATTAATCTTAAGGTCTGATGCCTTAGCTCAGTCGGTAGCTTACTGTCTTAAGGGTTCCGGGCTTGGTTCCCGGCAGGGTAAAAAATTAATCACTATGTGATTTGGGGAATTTATTTTTACGGGAAGCTAAGTGTATAAGTCGTGTGATGATATAATCAAGTTGGTTCAGAAAGCGCACGTGAAATACCTCAAATAAATTTAAAAAAACTTAATCAATAACAAAGGTGGAGTGCATCTTTCATGTCACCATACCAAAGATCACTTTCTAAATACAATATTGGGCAGTGGGGCTCCCAGAAATGGGGGCGGGGGGCGGAGGGGGAGAGGTCAAATATTCAAAACTAATACTAAAACTACGTCTTGTGATGGTGAACTAAAATTTAGCTAGTAGGTTAAGAAACTATTCCAAATAAACTTAAAGTTCTGAACATTTTAAATTTCAAAGTGGAAGTCCAGAAGACGTATAAAAAACTTTTAGGGAATATGGAAAGTTAGATTTGCCAGTAGTACCTCAGTAGTGTTCTCGGAACTGCATTTCTGCTCCACTGACGTTATGACGTCACTTCTTGTACAAATCACCGTGCTTTGCAAGCAAATCAATGCCACTACCGTTCCACTCACACTAATGACCCCTCAGCTTCGTTCTTTTTACCGGCCAAACACCTTCAGTTAGGGTTATCAGATTCCAAAATGAAAAAGGAGAACAATCTATTCTGAAATCAATTGAAATGAAGAACATTTTAAAATAAAACAAAATTTAAGATATATACACTTTTATTACGAAAGAAAACATTAACGTCAACATTGAAATAATCTTATAGCATAGTGGTGATACCACGTGGCGGATACAGGCAGGGAAAACAGGGAAATGTCACGGAATTTAATCAAAAATAAGGAAAAGTCAGGAAATTTAAATGTTTGATTAATTCTGCACCTAAACATTTAAAAAAATTGAGTGTTTTTTGATGTTAACAAAGTGCATTGCCTGGGTATTTTATTCTAACATGAGATGGTTGTACAGGATTTATTTTATAACAATTCACACAGGAACACAAAAAAATACCTGATTAAATAATATAGAATTAACAAGAACCTATAATAATGTTGATTTTGATAGTCTAGGATTTTTTGAAAATATGTGATCAATATAATAAATGAAAAAATTCCCATCAGTAAGAAAAACTGTAAAAAGGTTAGATCTTGAATTTTTTTTAAATGTTGTCTGAAAAACCTGGAAAAGTCGTGGAATTTTATAATAAAAGTTTTGTAGCCACCCTGTACCACACCATATGACCACAAAATAATGAAACTAAAGGAACGGAAGAAAGTTTTGTCTTTTAGTGTTCTGAATTGCACGTGCCATAGGCACACGATGTGAGACATATTATTCAATTTTTGTAGTATTATTAATAGATAGTTATCTCACATTTAGGTTAGTTGTGTGCTAGTTTATTGGTTTCCAAAGCTGTCTTACTCTATAACTGTATTTAGGTATTTCATTCAGTGTTATTGCTATTTAAGTTATATATTTCAATTATATAAGGGAAGAATAAAAAATGCTTATTTTAATTTTAAATAATTACAAAATTAAAACACTCTGATATGTTCTACTTTGGATTGAAAAATAAAACATGTGAAAAACAAAACGCTAACGAAAATTCTCACAAGGATGCCACGGGATTCTAATCACCTTCACAAGGGTGCCGCGAGACTAGAAAGGATAATAATCCCTGATTTAGAGGAAATAAACAAATTTATATTTTATTTTATATTTCAGTGTCTTAGGAGGGGAAGGGTTTCTTGGAGGAACTCAATAAACTCAACATCTGGAACTCAATTCGGCCCCATTGACCAATTGTAGACCAGCTATTTGGCACATCCTCAATGCTCTATATTTTACCTATATTTCCCATGTTTTAAGATTCGATTAACCCTTTTTGCAATTTTTAGAGGAAGGGAATTGGCAAGTTCATCGCCTACTCCCCTGGATGTGCTACTAATACCAGGTAGAACATCTACCGTCAATCGTCCATGGCCGAGGCTTGTGTTGTAGACTGACGATCGGTCTTTCTGGCCGAAATCCAAGGTCGCCCGACTACGAGATAGTTGACCGGAGGGACTTGTCGAAATATCTCGCTAGTGAAAGTTGTGAAATGTTCTCTTCGATTGTCTGTCGAAATATACAGTCTTAAAGTCTTTCTAGTCTTATGTCTTAAATATAGAAATACGACTAGAAAGATCTGTTATCTACTGTGAGTTAAATAAAACAGACTATGAGAGATGACTCAGAAATAATTGACGATTTTGAGTAGAGGTTAGAGCAGTGGTTTTCGAAGAGAGTACTGTGTGGCACCCGGTGTGGCTGCGATGGTCCCTTAAGGGGGCCGTGTAGACATGGACACATTTATATTTAAGTCCACAAGTATTTAATCAATTATTTTTAGTTTGAGTTAATATCAATTTAGTGTTTATACAATAATATTTTAGTCACAAATAAAGTATTTTTAAAAATTTTCAAGTACGGCCACTAGTCCCCGGACGCCTTCTTTTGGGCGATAAGCGGTGATACGCAAATATATCAGACTAAGGGCCGGTCTTATGGCTACAGCCTAAATATTGCTATCGAGAGGTTAAAGTTAGCAACCAGTTAAAGGTTATCAGCCACTTTTAATATTTTACGCGTTTTATGAAATGAATTTATCTGCTGGATAGCTATCTGCAGTATAAATATATTTTTATGTAGAAAAGCAATGCTGGTACTGTTTTTACTGGTGCGCGCATGCGCATAAGCCCAGACGCTACCGCTACAACCTAGCGAGTGGCGAGAACGTTAAACATTTGTTAAATAATGGCGGCTAAACGAGTGTGAGGAAACAGTTGGCGTGACGTGGTCGCAGAAGCTAAGTTATCCTGCAAGTACTAATTTCGGTGTTTGCCAAAATGTGGGCAATAATTTGGTACAACGTTTACAAAATTTCATTTAATGTACTCACATTTAAATAATTTGTTCTTATAACTCTACAAATAGCTTGTCATTTTTTGTAAAAGTGTGAATTAAATGTTCTAAATTTATATATAGCTTGAACCTGGGCCTGTGCTTATTTAACACGCGAACCAAGATTTTTTTTCTACAACGCTCAACATTTGTTAAATAATGGCGGCTAAACGAGTGCGAGTAAACAGATGGTGTCACCTGGGCGCAGAAGCTAAGATGGCGTGTAAGGACTAATTTCGGTGTCTGCCAAAATGTGGTCAATAGTTGGGTACAACGTTTAAAAAATTTCATTTATTGTACTCAGATTTTGATAATTTGTTCTTATATAAATATAACTCTACAAATAGCTTGTCAGTTTATATAAAAGTGTGAATTAATTATTCTAGAGCTAGGTCCTGTGCTCACTATACACGTGAACCAAGACTCTAACCTAAAAACAGATTCTGATAGGCGAAACCTCATTAAAAACATCGCGTCACTATGGCAACAACAATTTTAACTTTCAGATAAAAGTTATCAGGTACTTGAACCTCCATAAAAATGTGATGAATAAATACATTTTATCTGACAGATAAATGCTATCTTGCAGTCACAAGACGCACTTTTAACTTATCCACTAGATATAAATATTTATCTACCAGATTAATATTTATCAAGGAGTAATAAGACTGGCCCTAACTTTGTGGCGCTTCCAGCTACAGCGAAACTATCGTAGGCTAAGTAAGTTTGTAAATTGTAACTTGATGTAATGACCTGTTTATTTATAACGTGCACACTAAATGAACAATTGAGATATTAATTTATTTCACTAAACCCTTGGAGCAATCTGTAAAGTTCGACACCGGTAGTTTTATTTAATTGTCAGCGTGATCGACTAACATGCTCAGCTCTGAAGGGTCTAAATTTGGTTTGTATCCCGGCCGAGTTTATTGGAGGTGATGTTCCACATTGTGATTACCATTTCTTTATATTTACCGTCCTCATCCTTTGTCCTTACATTTGTGTGTGTTTAATATAGCCTACCCCGAAAGGGAAGAAACGTAACACAAAAATAATAACAATGGATTATATAGCCAAGCAAGGCTTAGTTGTTAATTACGGCTATAACCTCATCTAAATATCCTATTCTTTAGACTGAAAAATGAAACTTGGACACGGGAATCGAGCCCGGGACCTTTGGCAAAGTACTCCAATACTCTCTACTGGGCTATCCAGGAGTCGCGTTGTGCCCAACAAATGTTAAGGCAGAGTCTGTAATGAACGCGAGGGAATCGTCAGCTACAGCAGTGCTACTCAAACTTTACCGTGTGGCGGACCGGTATATTTTTTCGGTGGCACACAGGGACCGACTTGGTGGAAAGTTAATACCTTGCGGGGTAGGTACTAAAAGTAATATTTTCCATGGAAGCACATTTTTATTGATATTAAAGGAAAAAACATAATTTAACACTTAATTGAACAAATTAGCCTGTTTATTTTTGCACATTCTACCGAGCCTTGGATCTATTGTGGACAGTTTAACTTGTAATAAAAACAACTTTTGTCTTGGTTGCTGGCCACGGACCGGTTCCCACGGATCGCCACCGGTCCGCGGACCACCATTCGAGTAACACTGAGCTACAGTACATATGAGCGATCGATTAAGATCGCGAATTTTAAGATAACACATCCATCTTTGACTCGGGAGGGCTTTATGATGCCAATAGTACAATGACAACTGTACGAATGCGTATATCATGATGGATATTAATTTATCGCGCATATGCAGCTGACGATTTCTGCACATCTATCATAGACTCTGCCTTAAAATACGAGTGAAGAATGACCCTGGGCACGGGACAACTGCTGGATAGCTCGATGGTAAGAGCAATGGAAAATTAAACCAGAGCTACCGAGTTTTATTCCCGTGCACAGGTGTCATTTTTCAATTTCAAGAAAACAAAATCAATAATCTATTTTTTTAAATCCTGGAAATTGAAGCATTTGTTAGACTTACTGTACATGCGAGTATAAATTTCTTTCTTTCTTCTTTAAACTAGATATTCGTTCTTATAGAACTCGTCATACAAGGACTCTCAAAATTTAATTCATGATAGCTATCTCGTTCTTGGTAAGTTATTAGAATTTTAAACCTCTTTCAAAGTAAACAAACATCCGGCATAACTCATAACTAGATCTACTTAATGCAACCCTATATACTTATCACATCCGTTTGTATAAGTTATGGTAGATTCGTTTTTCATAGTCAGATATGCTATCTTGGATCTCACATCCATAAGTTGACTGCTTGTATTTTTTGTTTTTGTGGTTTTGCTAAATGACGTATTGGCATGTTTTACATGTGATGTCACGGTATCTCGTTTGGTATTCTGTGCGTTGAGTCATTTTGTGAAAGGAAGGAGGGTCATATTATCATGATATACCAACAACAACAAGTTTATCTTGTTAACACTTGAACAAGTTTCCGTGTTTCTACTTCTTGTTCACTTTTAAGACCGAAAAAATGCCGAATTCGGAATAAAAAATTGATTGGTCAAACATACATATTTAATATAGTCTGTAACGAGATGATAAATAAAACGGTAAATTAAAATAAATAGGCCGGAAATATTTTTAATATTAAAATCAAATAATATTTTTAACGTTATTGTAAATTATATTTTACTTAAAATGTTAAGAGGCGTCTTACTATTCGTTTGGGTTGGACGCATATGTACTAATTACTTTAATGAGTTAGGGATGAGGAAGTTTAATTTAGAAGAAGTGTACTCGAATTTACCTGAAGTGGGAAAACCAATTAGGAAACACTACCCTCAGTACATCCCACTGGGATTCGAACCTCGATATCCCCGCCATTGGCAGTCTTTTGTATTGGGAGATTGACGACTTAGACAATGCGGCCACTAAAGCGGGTTAGAGTTAAACTAAAAAATTAATTTGTTATACAATTGAATAAAAAGAGAAATAATACCCGCTTCAGTGATCTCTTTAAAAGCGTGACTCCCACAATAGACTGGTCTACCTATAACGGGGAGATTGGGGTTCAAATCACGGTTGAGTATACGGAGGTTTTTTTCTAATGATTCTCTACTCTCCATCCTCACACATTCTGGTACACTTATTCTAAATTCATCCCTCCTCATCCCTAACCCACTATCTTAATTAGAACATAGACGTACACCCTAACAATTAATGTTAAGACGCGGTTATAAAAAAGAGAAAATAAAACAAAAGAATGATTAAAATTTTATTTGAATAAAAATAACATGAAGATAAAAACAAAATGTTGAATAATTCAGTCTATTTAAAATAAGGAACAGGCGAAAATTCATTTTAAATTTTAATCAATGCTGTCGCACGAACAATCGATAGAAAAAGAGCGTAAGCGTTTTGTGTGTGAAGAAGCAGAAAAGGGAAAGTATAAGTAGAAACTAAACAAGCTCCTTTGTACTCATAGCTCTCGGTAAAAAATTTTTTTTTTACTTGTTTTGAATTTCACCAATGCACTGTTAGCTGGTTATCCACATTTTGATTTTTAATGTGGCTTTCCTATCCTCTCTCCAGATAAATGTTGATCCATTCCCCTCAAATTGTCTTCTTCATGCCTACTAGCTTAATTAAGTTGTTAGTAACCCTTTTGTTGAACGGTCTCCAGTTTTAACAAAAAAATAAGTATGTACTGTACATAATACCATCGCCAGAAAATGTCAGTTGTCCCCGCGGAGCCAGCACTCACACATGTGTGGTCATCTATATGTAAACTCTTTTATTTCTCTCATCACAATTTGGTGGTGTACCATACATTACACACTTGTGGGTCGTCATAATTCATTCGGTGAGGCTTATATTACCACCTGTAACGTATACCTCATAAACACTTCTCCGCTACAAGGTGTTTCAAAATAACATCTGTGTAAAATATATTATTTTAACTGCCAAGCCTTTAATACGCAGCGTTATCTTTGTTACTTTGACATTAGAGGTCGTAGCTCAAATCCTTTTCGGATGCACTGAGGGATTTTGTGTAGTATTTTATTTATTTGAGATAGTTAACATACACTTTCTGAATCGATTGATTAGATCAGTCCACTAGAATTTCTATTAATGAAAGCGAAAGATATTAATTACCAATTTTCCGAGAAAGGTATTTTCACAGGGTTCCTTTACACGCCATAATCGACATGGACATACGGCTTTACTTCCTTTCCGAAAAAGTTGTGCTACAGTTTTGTATCGATCTTCACAGCATTTTGTTAGCAGTATCTAACCAGATGAAGCGATGGATTTACTTTAAATTCACTCTCAGTATTAAGTATCCTTGTACTAATTAATAAAAGTTTTGGATAGCTCAAACAAAAGCTACCACAACGCAAAACTTTTCTCCATCTGTTCCCAAACTAGCACAATTCTCCTGCCGAAGCGCCATTGACCTACTCCACCGTTAATAGAACTACGGCTTGTATCGATGAACACGCGGGCTAAACGTCAAGGCCTTCTAGTCTGGTTATTTGGAGAAGGGGAGACTAGGATTACAATACCATACGGGTGTACTGAGGGTGTTTTCCCCTAAATGATTTCCCCCATTTTTCCTCCGCTGGCCCATTTAACTATAATTTTAGTGCAAAAGTTAATTGCATAGAAACATGACGTAATTTTTACTATGATATTTAGTGTGCTCTTCATAAACACACACACTTTTATCCAAAAATGACTTACCGGCTAACTTAACATAGAACATAAAGATTAATACTACTTTCTTATACAATACGTTATCGGCCGAAGATAGGTTACGGCCAGATGAGCATTAAATAACGCCCGCTACAAATGTCGCAGCACATGGCCAGGCGGGAGCGTGAAATGTCGCTTGAACTAAGCTATCCTCACGGGATTCCTCAGCCATTAATCTTGAAACGAAAGGTGCTTTATCTTAATTAATATGCAACGTCGGTGTCATCGAGAGCGAACATTGGCTGTGGAAAAGGGAGGTGGCACTGCCCCCCCCCCCCCCCTAGAAAGAATTTCTCCTCCGCCCTGGAATAAACTTGCCCCTTCTATATTATTTCATCCACTAAGATATTCTCGAATATGAAGCTGAAAAATGGGGGTTCGTATTTTCAAACATTTACCAAAGAAGGATCACTCCAAATAGCTCCTACAGGCACCAAATTTTAAAACATTTTCTAGGAGAGGACCACTCCAAATACCTTCTAACGGCATCTGGCCAAGCCTCTCAAATACAACTTTTTTTGGGTCAAGTTACACAAATTAGGTTCCGTCACCACTGGAAGCGAAGGAAGTTGTAGATTCATCCTAAATTTCGTTAAAGGTCAACAAAGAGAATTTCTCTAGTTCGTAAAAATATAAAACAAAAAAAATTACGGCTCTCATTCCGCGATATATATCGCCACGTGTAGCCACTGTACAGCACTATTTATCTCTCGCTCTTGAAATGGTTTCGATATTCGACAATACCTTGAAGTCGCGCCCCGCCACCCTACTCCGCGACACTTAATTCGCTGCCTGGCCCGTCACACTTGAGCACACCGGGTCCTGCGTTATTGGTAGCTACAGTAGCCCCATGGCTTCTTTGGTGCTTACTGACAGCTCACAGCTGAAAGCTGACGGCTTTGAAAAGCTACCAGACCAAATTATGTATCCCTACACCGAACCATATGATCTGCAAAAACATATGTTTAGCAGATGTCCCTTCTGACAGTCAGCTGCGAGCTGTCAGTTAGCACCAAAGAAGCCATGAGGCTACTGTAGCTTCATGCGTTATTTATTTACCGCTCTTCTGGCCGTAGCCTAAGGGTACGATAAAAGCTATGAGCTAGAGGAATTAAGACAACAGATATATATATATATATTATATATATATATATATATATATATATATATATTATTTATACTTCTTATATCATCATATAAAATCAATAACATTCGACCATAACAGAAAACATTCGAATGATAGGAAGCAGCCAGGATTACATAACTTGAACTGCCTTCCTATTTCACCATGTGTGAGTTTTCACATCTAGAGTGGAATCGTGGCAGGCTTAGGTACAGTCAAATTCAGATAGGAAGACAGGTTTCCCCCAAAATTTTCTGAAACAATTTTCACATATTCATACGTTAACAGCGTGTACAGTGACCTGGAAAACAGGGAAAAGTCAGGGAATTTGCTTGGTCAGGGAAATTTAATGGAAACGTCAGGGAATTTTATCAAATTTCTGGAGCTTTTACATATTTACTAAGTAAAAAAAAAACACTACTTTTATTTACAAGAGTCAAAATAACATTTTTCTCGCAGTTAATACGCAATGCAAATCTATTTTAACAAATCTGTCTTAATTGAGCATGCTATCTGTTATTGTTGAGGATACTAATCTCAATTCTTAAAGTAAACATGTGATGTATGTGTCTCACCCCTCTACTGCGCATCTTTAGCCAAAGTTGAGTCATGGACATGTGCATGTGTGAGAATTATATTACATTATAGGAAGAAGAAACTAAGAAAGAATGTGTCCCACAACAATTTAAAATTTACTGGTTTAAGGTGATCTCTTAATGTCTCAATATGATCTAAGTGAAATCAATCTTAGATACTCAATAACCCATTGCTTTAGGCTGAAATCCTTTAATCCTTTCTTAGACTGACACAGTTTTTGAATGTGTATGTGTTAAAAAATATTATTACATAAAGTTGTGATCTTAATAAAATAATGTTTGTAAGATATAGTGGCTGGAAAAGTTGGAAATTGGCTCTGGAAAACCTGGAAAAGTCAGGGAATTTTAAAATATAGTTTGGCTGGACACCCTGCAAGTCATGTTATTTGCAGCTATCACTTTTGATGTATAATATCGATACCTATAAAATGTACTAAAAATGAAGCAAATAATATCAATGTGGGGCGCCAAAAAAATGTTCGTATTTTATAATACTGTCTTCCTACCAGTATCTAACCATAGAAAAGTATCTGACAGATTCGAAAGCTATGTTCATATTTCTATATATTTACATGTTAAAAATATGTTCGGAAACTATCTCTTTTGACACATCATATCAACGCCGATAACAATAAAATTAATAGAATTACACTTTGAAATTATTAAGAGTAAAAAGGTCATCCTATATATGTTATAAACTTAACTACCTACTGCGATTTCTATATAGTTGAATATGTGAACAAAGACGAAGGAATTGAAATCACTGTTTCAAAATGTGAAGCGTTTTTCTATCATGTTACTTCAACAAAATTATCCGACCGGAATTCAAACATTAGCTCCTTGCAGACAATCAAGTGTCTTGGCACTTTCAACCACTAAGAATACTTTACCATACTGATCAACAGGGTTCGATTCCAGACTGGACGCACGTCCCTCCGCCCACAATGGAGCTACCCGTCGTATATCCTGGCAAATGTTGGCTATCGCCGACACTAATGTGTTCACATACCCTCATCTCTAAAACTTCTCATCCATTCTTTGAAGTGAGTCACTGGTCGATGACGCTGTTTTGTTCATTTCTGTGAAATACCGAGTTTATGGCAGTCATTCTCTACCTACGACGTTTTTGACCAAGAACATAACTTTCACAGGCCTTGGAAATAGTTGACGATTTTCAACAAGGAAGAGTATGTCCCAGTGATCAAGGCTAAGAGTCCTAAGAGGGCTATAAAGAGGTTTTTGGCCACCATGGCCGGTAGATGGCTCCTGTCCACCAGGTACCACTTGTCGGACATCTCCACCAAGGCTGGCAGGACTATGCCGAGCAAAGAAAGACCCAGAGCTCCGAGCAGAGAAATGAACAAGTCTAGTTTGGGGACAGCTACAGCCAGGCAAACTGAAACAGAAGGCACAGAGTGATTTCTTACACAAACATCGACATTGCACCGATTATTAGAGCACAACGAGGGAAGTATGATGTGGGTATAAAGCTCGGGGGAAAAATATTGTGTCTGGAGAAATGAAGGAGGGGAAGGGGTGTGTGGAAAAATAAAAATAAGGAAAGGTGGTGTGTGGATTAATAAAAAGAAGGAAAGGTGGTGTGTGGATTAATAAAAAGAAGGAACAATGGTATGTTGAGAATTAAAAGGAGGGAAAGGTGGTGTAATGGGGATTAATAAAAAGAAGGAACAGTGGTATGTTGAGAATTAAAAGGAGGGAAAGGTGGTGTGTGGATTAATAAAAAGAAGGAACAGTGGTATGTTGAGAATTAAAAGGAGGGAAAGGTGGTGTGTGGATTAATAAAAAGAAGGAACAGTGGTATGTTGAGAATTAAAAGGAGGGAAAGGTGGTGTGTGGATTAATAAAAAGAAGGAACAGTGGTATGTTGAGAATTAAAAGGAGGGAAAGGTGGTGTGTGGATTAATAAAAAGAAGGAACAGTGGTATGTTTGAGAATTAAAAGGAGGGAAAGGTGGTGTGTGGATTAATAAAAAGAAGGAACAGTGGTATGTTGAGAATTAAAAGGAGGGAAAGGTGGTGTGTGGAGAAATAAAAAGAGGGAAAGGTGGTGTGTGGATTAATAAAAAGAAGGAAAGGTGGTGTGTGGATTAATAAAAAAAAGGAAAGGTGGTGTGTGGATTAATAAAAAGAAGGAAAGGTGGTGTGTGGATTAATAAAAGAGGGGAAGTTGGTGTGTGGATAAATAAAAGGATGAATATATGGTGCTTGGGGGAGTAAAATTAAGGAAAGGTGTGTATGGAGATAAATAAAAGAATGAAGAGATGGTTCTTGAAAAAATAAATAACGGGGCTAGGTCGAGGAAGAAAAATAAATGGAAAAGTAATTCCAATAGTTAAATTACAACATACAACAAAAACAAACACATAATATATTTATTTTTAAATATATAGTTTTTGCTTATTTTGCTAAACCCAGACTTACCTATATATATGTAAGTGTGTAGAAAAATTTCCTGTGGCAAACTAATTTTGATTTAGAAAACACTCTTATGTCATTTCTATACAGCTCATTAAACATACAGATTTTTTTTACTGCATCACAATAATAAAATATTAACATTCCCACATTTGCTCATAGTTTCTAAAACAAATCCATAACATTTCCACATTTCAAAATAAGCTTATGTTATTTGTTAAAACTGCATTCTTCATGTCTAGATAATTATTATGATTCAAACCCCCACCAGTGAATGACTGAGGATTTAAACTCGCACTATACTTGCTCGCCATTTATGATCGGCTCCATAAGAGTGTGTCTTTCAAAAAATATTATTTTCATTTTGATTTCTCCGTCTTATTTGCATGTCACTGTGAAACAGTTTCCCCTAAACTATCCTCATCACCCCATTAATAAAAATACAATATAGACTAATTCAATTGCCGTTTGACTAAAAAACTCAAATTCAAATTGAAACACTTTATTGTTCCTCGAGAAAGACAAAATTATATTTTGAGTAGGTTTTGAAATAGGATTTATTTTGATAAAGCTGTGTACTCCGAGTAACATAAAATTCGATATTTTAGAATTGGCCAAGTAGGTGGTGGCGATAGAGTATTTGAGAGCCCGTTTCACTCCAAAGATAGCATTCAACTTCAGTAGGCGATACAACTCGAACCAGGTGTCAGTTCGGAATGTAGAAACCGGGAGTCCTAAATTTAAAAAAAATGGGCATTGATACACTTTTAACAAACACACCAAATTGAAACTTAATAAATTTAAAGAAAGCAGTTTACCTCGTCGTAAATCCATCACTGGGAAAGGTTTCTCAGTGTTACCAAAGCTAATTTTTTTTTGCCTTGTCGGAAATTGAATCCGGGGCCCTCAAATCAGTAGTAAAACTCGGTATTGACCGTAAAGGTTTTGGACTCTACCGGAATATAAGTTATGGGACTAACAGAGGGATGTAATAAACAATAATTATTATCTAACATACCAACATTTGCACATAAACACTCATAAAATGTCTAGCACGTGTAGTCTGGTTTGTAAGTGATATAATTTCTTACGCTTCTTTCCACGCAAATAGGGGTACATTTCCTTTGAATTGTACTTTACTACTCCTTACCTAATTAGCGTGCTTAAAATGTGCGTAGCCCGAACGGACAATAAGACGTGGTGGAAACCAAAATTGCACACATTGTTAATGAAGTTTTATCCATCCCTCAATTTCTAAACTATTTCAAGTGTGCATTTGATGCTGAATAAAGATGGTTGGTAAAACAGGATATGACGCGATGGCACTTTGCATATAATCTAATCTATAGCACAGGAAGGAAGTATAAAAAGCTAGAAAAAGTATTATATCTACTTTCAAGTATTCATAAATCAAGTGATATAATATACAATTTTCACTTTTGATAGATTTTATTAATACCTATAAAATAATATTAATAAATAAAGTATTAGAATGTTATCAATTTTATTCGCACAAAAAAGTTTTCTATTTTCTAAAGGGCCCTTTCTATTAAAATTGGACTGTCTGGGATATTGAGCACGTACACGAGATAATGACTGGTCCAATCCTGATAGTGTACTCCACCAGCAGACGATATCTCTTGATTATCTTGGCCAGGTAATTGTCCCACACGATGTTCACCGTAACTATGTTATGGAGTACATGTGTCACGACTATTGCTAGGCACTGCATGATGCGCACGGATTGGGCCAGCCTGGAAAAACACGACATTTTATATCAATCATCTCATTAGTTGGCATCTCTCCCGCAAGGAGGATTTTCTGGGAAGCAGTGGTTTACTCACGTGGACCGTGTTCATGGCATTCCCCAACCCATGTATCCTAATTGTATTACTCCTCTACGTGCCCAAGCGCGTAGGACGTTAGGCGCAATATGGGATTATCCTAGCTGAAATACACGGGTCGTTTGGATCAGGTTGGTCATATGACGTTTGGCGCAATCTGGAATTATCCTAGCTGAAATACACGGGTCGTTTGGATCAGGTTGGTCACATGACTTTGGCGCAATCTGGGATTATCCTGGCAGAAATACACGGGTCGTTTGGATCAGGTTGGTCGTAGGACGTTTGGCGCAATCTGGAATTATCCTAGCTGAAATACACGGGTCGTTTGGATCAGGTTGGTCACAGGACTTTGGCGCAATCTGGGATTATCCTGGCAGAAATACACGGGTCGTTGGGATCAGGTTGGTCATAGGACGTTTGGCGCAATCTGGAATTATCCTAGCTGAAATACACGGGTCGTTTGGATCAGGTTGGTCACAGGACTTTGGCGCAATCTGGGATTATCCTGGCAGAAATACACGGGTCGTTGGGATCAGGTTGGTCATAGGACTTTGGCGCAATCTGGGATTATCCTGGCAGAAATACACGGGTCGTTTGGATCAGGTTGGTCACAGGACTTTGGCGCAATCTGGGATTATCCTGCAGAAATACACGGGTCGTTTGGATCAGGTTGGTCATAGGACTTTGGCGCAATCTGGGATTATCCTGGCAGAAATACACGGGTCGTTTGGATCAGGTTGGTCATAGGACTTTGGCGCAATCTGGGATTATCATGGCAGAAATACACGGGTCGTTTGGATCAGGTTGGTCATAGGACGTTTGACTCAGTTGGAAAACACCATCCTCTTAATCCTATCTTGAGTGTTTGTTAACTTCTGACTAACGTTTCTATAGCAGTATCTGTTAATTAGGCTAGGTTCGATTAGATGTGCGAAACTGATGGTTAGGCTAGATTATATGTTAGGCTAGGTCTGAAAAAATGAAAGTATATCGGCTTGTGGCTATATTAAATTAAGTTATGTCAGGTTGGATCTGCAAAAATTGAAGGAATCAGCTTTATGGTAAGGTTAGGTCTATATAAATGAAAAGAAGAATTCTCTATATCCTTAGTTCATACGTCCTATCTCGGTTGGTCCAAAAGACCCCCATTTACCTACTAATACTGCGCCTAAGTCCTGTTCAGTTTGGTTCTAAGCTGGTCGCTTTTCAGGGTAATGTACCAAACGTCGTACGGTCGTCCCCACCTCTCTCTGACTGAAAATTCAATAAATTTTTTATCTACAAAAATGTCTATGTCATTTGAAAATTAATGGCAATGGCTCAACATAGTTTAAAACCATTGGACTTAAAAACATTGTCTAACAACAATAAATCACGAAGGAATAAAACAACAAAAAAAAAGCGCTAAAAACGTCAACATGAAAAACAAAACGAAAAAACATTATTTAAGAATGAAAAAAACTATAACAATGAGGCAATTTTTTACCTTGAAATATTGTTTTCTGTTATTAATTTATTTTTGCCATAGGCCTACAAAGTAAAACTTTCCAAATACTTTTGAACACGTAAAATTTTCCTAGTGATTTTCGTAAAATTATTTATGAAAATAATAATAATTATATTATTACTACTATTATTATTGTTATTAATTAAATGTATGTGATCTGTCAATGATGGCCTTTTATAGGCATTCAATTTAAAAGTACTCCTAGAAAAACAAGAAAGTAATACCACCATTAAGGATATTGGGTTCAAGGTATTTGTTAAAGTATCACTCCATAACCTATGTTCTTAACTCATTCAGAATAATAATTCTAGGTAAGTTACTCAATAGCTTTAATGCCATTATTTTATGAGCCATCCTGTATTTATAACACTTGCATGAATGGCCGATGATTCACCTCTTTGAAATACTCTTATTCTCTGGCAATAAAGAATACATTAATCAGTATTGATATGCATTTGGAAAGCAGAGAAAAGGTGGATAAGTCAGAGAATTTGGTGCGACAAGGAAATTTTAGCTACTGGACTTTTCGGATATTTTTGCAATAATTTTCGAAATAGTAAAGTGTGTAAACAAACTATTAGTTTTATTTCCAATTATTACAATTTTTTGAAGATCAATGAAATATTTATTTAAGTGTTTTTTGTGTTAGAAATGTAACAGAAAACATTAGAAATAGCAAGATTTTCTGTAACTATAGCCTATAGTTTTGCATTTAAAATACTGAAAAAATGCATAATATTTTGTCTTGAAATCCTATGAAGTCAGGGGGATTTCAAAACCTAAAAAGTGTATCAACCCTAATTAATAGTTTGGGGTTATATCTTTGTATCTACGCTATAATTAAGCTAGGAGCCGCTTTGTGGTCGAATTATCTATGGCGTCTCTTTCGCATTAGATAGAATTAACGATGATCGGGGCTTGAATCTCGGTCGGGTGTATTAAGGGTGGTTCAATCTTCCTCATACCTAACACATTAGCGTAATTGGTAGCCTACATATGCATTTTAAGAAGCGGTGCAAAAAAGTACATATGCGTATAACCCGAACGTATAGTAAGATGCGGTGCAAAAATAAAAGAAGCTATGTTAAGTCGCTGATAACCATCAAACTGGTAATAAACTAATTTAGTTACTAATATTATTATTTTTAAACATGAACTTACGGTTCCTCGCCTGGCAAATTGAGGGTGATGCTGCTCTCTATGTCCGAACCATACTTCATGTATCCGAAAAACCCCATCGCTATGTAAAGCACCGTGAGGGATACCAACCCCTGGTTGAGTACCCCGAACATTCCTCCGTAGGCCTGGGGATGTTTCATCTTGTGTTGAAACGTCAGAAGCTGAAAATAATTATTTTTTTAGCCAAGTTAGTTATAAAGAATAGACCACAGTTTTGTATTTTAATCAGTTAATATTTTTGACGTATGCAAGAATTTGAGTACTGTAAAAGTACAAAATACAATATTGTTTTTTACTTTTTAACCTATTGAAGTTGTTATTTTTGCTACCTCGGGATTATGAGGGATATTTACTTTGAAGTGTCGCAAAACTTGAAAGTTTGGGTATTAACATTCTATTAGTTTCCATGTCTGTCTGTTTGCATCTGGGGCTAAAACCGAAACGATTTGATGGATTTAATTCAAACTAGGTCCAAATCGTGACTTTTATTTCATCCCTAAGATGAAGGGTAATTTACTTATAGGCCTAGTAGATTTTTGAAAACTCGAAGTGTTAGGAAAATGGTCTTCAAGATTTTTTTTCAAGGGTAATTAATTTTGTTTATGATTGAAATGAATCTTAAGAGTGTTTTACACAATAAGGCTTATTTTTTTTAGAGAAAAATAATTCAAGGACAGTTTGATATTTAAACATTATAAATATTTCTAAAATGGCTCTAAACGCTGGAAACGCGGTCTAAATTGAAGCTCATTTAGTCTGGTTTGGCGCTGATCGGTAGTTCAGGGTTATAACTTATAATCCCGCCCTTGTTTACTGAGGTTTTTTTTCTAAATGGTTTCTAACTCTCCTTACAAGCAAATACGGATACATTTACCCTAAATTATTTTAACTTCCTCATCTATAATATGTATAATACATATGCGTATAACCCGAACGGTTAGTAAGATATGGTGGAAATAATGATGATGATGATGATGATGATAATAAATGATCATAATAATAATAATTTGAAAACAGTTCTACGACAACATTCACTGCTAACGAATACATTTTGTATTGTGTTAAAGGGTTGTCAGTTAAATTAAAATTTTAAATATCTAGGTGATAAGACTGGGCCTGTAGTATTAGACACACTGTTTTATGTTGAGTTAGTTTTAGGTCGTGTGGCTAGATTATTTGTATGTTTAGAAGGTACACGTTAATTACACCGGAATCAATAATAATTTAATTTTGACATCACTGCGATTAAAACCAAAGTATCTCATGTGTGCTTTCTCATCTGCTGAAGCTCAACGCCTCAAAGTTCTTGACCTCGACTGCGGTCTGGTTGCTATAAAAACTCACATAAGTGACGGGCTCCAGCGCAAAAACGGCCGTCCCAAAGAAGAGCGGCATGTTGGCCAACTCCCCGACGGGCTCGATGCGGTCCAAGGTATCCAAGTCCACGAACACGTAGTACAGGACGATCCCCAGACTGACGATGGCCAGCGCGTTGGCGACCACGGAGAAAGGGACCAGGAACTTGAGATCCCGCACGCAGTTGATGAGGATAATGACGGGAAGGGCCATAAGCATGTAGAGTCGCTCGTCTATCTCTTCGATGTACTGGCTGCACACCTAGAAACAGAGGGCGTGGGTGGACTCTCTCTCGAGAGATAGATATCGAAAATTGTTAGCTTATCTTCTTTAAGGTGGCCGCCTCGGTCAGCGAGAAAGTATTGATCGCTCTCTGGCCACACGGCTTAGGGGGCGGCCAGACTGAGCGAGCGACTAAAATATAAAATAGAACACATTGGTTGTAATGAGAGGTGGCCAGACTGGAGCGCGCACGCTTGAAAGATAGAACTGGTTCTATTTTTCAAGCGCACGGCGCTCGACCTGGTACAGTCTAGTTTACAGACGCTAGGCAATATTATTGTATGTTAGTTCATTGAGTGCTAGGAAAACTTCTCATCTTGACATTTTTATTACTATCGATAGGTTTGGCACACTTGCTACTAACGGCCTAAGTTAATTGGTAAGATCATAAACCATACCTATTATGTATGTATGTATGTATGTATATATATGTATCTATATATATGTATTTTATGATGTTGTATGTATATTTTATGTATGTATGTATATATATATATATTTTATAACTGATATATATTAAAATACTTCAATATTATCAAAGTAGGCCTTTACAAATAAGAATCACCATTAGCGTGGAGAGCGGATGAGAAAACCACAACAATAAATCACTTGTTAAAACCCCCCTCAGTTCACTCGGCCAAGATTCGGAGCCTCTTCGTCAACAACTAACGAGAGCTATCTGCTAATCACGCGCTCGCACGCTCGCCAGTCTGGCCACCCAGTCACTTGCGCGCTCGCTCACACGCTTGTCAGTCTGGCCGAACCCTTAGACTACAATGGTTTGCTTAATTTTCTGAAACGACTCCTCTATTCCGTCTAAGACTATACCCCCTTTAACCCTTCACCTACAACCACCTTTGTCATGCCAATAAGAAAGAGGGGAAAGAAAACTACAAAACCTCTTATCAAAAGGAAAAGAGGAAAGTTCGCTACTATCTCTCATGTATTTTAAAATTTTCTATTGTGAGACTATAAAAAGTTAATATAGCCTATATGTTAAAGAAAGGTTAAATCTAGAGTCCATATTAATCGGCCTAATATCTCAGCAAATATGATTAAAAAATAGTTGAAACCAAGCTATTGTCAAGTTTTCACAAATTATTTTTTTTAACAATGAAACTAAACTATAGAATTTTTAAGGAAAAAGAACCCTGTTGAAATCTTTCGACTTAATTTTTTAGTATGCCCCTTAATCTCACTTTTTCTAGACCGGAGCCGCTACGTTTTCATTCAAGTAGCCCCTCAATTGTCCTCACGAGGCTGAGTTGACCCCAATTTTAGATCCACTGCTTCACAGAATATCTTAAAGTTCCTGAGATCGAACCCGGTAACTCTGACCACTAGACTACAGAGGCTGTCGAATATCTGATAATGTCTGACAAAATTTTAAAGTAGGATTTTGGTATGAAGAACAGTTAAAAAGTTACTAAACTACTTTTAAATTATATTTATGCTTTAAGTAATGTTATATTGAGGTGTCATTTTTAATAGTTGGTATAAAGGGCTATAAAATAACAATAATAATATAGTAAAATGTTTTCAAATATTATATTTGTATTTTTAAACTGCCCTTCCTTCCAGAGTCCTACTATACCTAACGTGTAATAAAATAAGAATATTCGTACCGCTCTCAGGTTGGCACCTATGAAGACCGTTAAACCACCAAGACGCCCGTCATGTAGACACAAATAGTGACTTTCACCGCACTCCTGAAAGATTCACAACGATTAAATCAACTATGGCATATGCCACATAGGTTTTTTTAATAATATATTCATATTAGATACTAAAGTTGCTGCCCAGGGAGTGCATGGGCGTAGAAAGGTGTGGGCCTTAGATATCTGGACCCCCATTTAATCCCCCTTGGAAATTGTTGAACGCCCTTTGAAATAGATGGACTCTTAAAAATATATAGGTTCCACATATGTTCATACAATTTAAATACGGTATATTTCCTAGTATATTATTCAACATTTGAACACACAAAGATTGAAAATTATACTAGAGTGTGTAACATGTCAAGAATTCCAATCTCCATTAAACCTTATTTTTTTAATATACAGTGGCTACGTTTAATATGGTAAATGTAAAATTATACTACTATGAAGCTGGCTCATTCACTCTCTCAATGACATTAATGTTTACCCACTTCCAGATGAGATAGACACTTGAAATTTGGCAAACTTCTAGCTTCTAGCCTATAATCGACGGGGAAATTCAAAAAGTTAAAAATTTCAATTTATAACCCCAGAAAAAAATTCAAAATAGTGGAGCAACTTTAAAGTCGGTGCGGTCCTTTCTTCGGAGGTCTCTTGTGGCTAAACGGTAAGACCTATCAAAAATTGGATTGTACCAGCAACTACGGATTTGGCGAGATCCACAAGTTTGGTCCTATTACTTTTTGTCGTATCTCATCGGTTATACCTTAGATAGAGCTTGATTTTTTGATTTTAGGTAAATTTGTACATTTTCATACATTTTTAAATTCTCTGACACACTTATGGAACAGCTAGAATCATAAAATTTGACAGGCATATTGGCACATCCAATTGCCATAAGCGTGCCAAATTTGATGATTCTAGCTATCCTATAATTATGGAGAAACTAAAATAATATGTGAAAAATACAATACAATACCGGTAACTTTTTAAATTGTTACGTTGAAAACAACGCTGGAATTACATTAGTTTACATCCACTTGCAAAGGAGACTCTCTGGGGGTTTGGGGGCGGAGCCAAGTGAGTATTAATATAAAACCCACCCACCCCTTTACACACACACACACACACACACACACACACACACACACACACACACACACACACACACAACTCATCTACAAAACAATATAGTTATATACTCAATTATTTCAAGAATTAATACGTCAATTTTCTAGTGGACTCCCTTAAAATAATTATAATTTTACCCCTTTAATGGAATGGTTCCTAAAGAAAAGCCTTATTACTCCTAGATCAGATGCGTCCAACATATCTCTGTGGGTGGTGACTTCATTTGGGCAACTCCACCTGCGTAAAATTGTATCTACTAAAGAGCGCATGCGTAACTACGAGTAGTTAATTTGCTCCGGACTCGATCACTATTGATCTATGATCGTGACGCTAATTGAGGACAGTGTGTTTTAGGTCGCAATACGCTTTGAGCCAATAACCCTTACACGCTGTCTTGTCTTTTAATAATAAAGCTATTCCTTAAAAATATCAATTTGAGTGTACAGGGAAATAGACGTAAAGTACAATTTTAGCTCAAATAAAGCTAGGGCTGCCATCTGTTAGAAAATCTTGAGACCTTTCTTATGCACTTTAGATTATGGTTAAAAGAGGTCTGTGTCATATTTGAATTTTTTAAACGTATTTTTTGTGGTTCTTATGGGGTTTGAGATAAATAAAGGTTGTCCTATAAAATAAATGTAATTTGACTTTTCCTCCCCCTCCCTTTTCCCTCTGTACCCTTCAATTATTATGTTATTTTTATAGTTTGTCCATTGATTTTTAACTCAAGATGGGCTTATTATAATGATATATGAATTATTTAACCCCCCACCCTGATAACTAAATTTAGACCCAACTGGGACTCTAACCAGAGATTACTGTTAACCATCTGAAGTTAAATGTATCAAAGATTTCGATCATATCCTAGGTTAGTTTCTAGAATTGATCTTGGACTATCTTAAGTTACCATGGGGTATCTTCTCCTAAAATTATTTTTGGAATGTAAACAGCGGCGAAACGTTTAACTTTGCCAGCTTATCTGATGTCATAAAAATAAACTCATACAACAACTCAATGCTACTAGATCTACTTAAATGTAATCATACGTCAAACCAGTGGCTCTACAGGTTTCTCATTAAAGAGAGTGATAATTTTGTTAGATGTAAAATTTTTTGTGGTTGTCAGTTTGGACTAATCTTATACACTTTCTATGAAGATCGACTGTATACAAAACTTTATTTGTATTAGTGCGTTACCGCAAGGGCTTTCAACCGATTGATTTAAGCGGCAGGAATTAGAAAGGAATTTTAGAGAAAGTGCACCAATAATTTCATAGAGAGAGGATGATAAAACTACATTGATAGATCACATGTGGAAAATCACCCCCAGTTGCTCCAGGCTGGGATTAGACCCCATTAATGGCGACGTTCATTGATAGTAAAATGTATTAGACTGCTTGGATACCGCTGCGGGTGATCAGCTGGTTTTATCGAGCTGGCAGTTTAAGTACAAACCTCATATATGGCGCGCATTTTTTGAAAGGTAAAGGACCTTCAGCGAAAGCGGCGACGACGGTATCCTCAAATGTTAGTAGAGGGACCCTTTTCTTCTTGCAATGGTAGTAAGAACACTTCAGCTGAGGACAAAAAAACAAAACACTGGCATTGATTTTGCAGGTTGCATCTGATAAAATGAAGTACTGTATTTAGCAGATAAAAATATTAATAGCGTTAGCTCATTGTTTTTATTTTATTTATTTTGGTTTATATCTATTCATGTTTTTATGTCATATTATCATTGTGTAAAGTTGAGCTTCAACTAAATTTATAGATTTTATTTTGATTTTTGTTTACCTTTATTCTTTTAAATACTCTTTAACCTAAATATTTATATAATTATAGTTCCTGAGACACAGACATAGCAAAATATTATGTCTCTTTTGTATTGATCCCTATTTTTTTTTTTTTTTTTCATTTTAATTCTGCCCCCACCCTCCGTCTCCCACCTTTCCCACCTATTTCGAATTTATTTTTCATAAATGTTGTAACCCAGGCATTTATTATTTTACTGTAATGTT
Source organism: Timema podura (assembly GCA_033556935.1). NCBI lineage: Eukaryota > Metazoa > Arthropoda > Insecta > Phasmatodea > Timematidae > Timema > Timema podura. The sequence continues at coordinate 38,977,851 of JAVRXN010000004.1, read as the reverse complement.
TTAGTAAACAGCCTTGGATTATATAAACGTCACTTGATAAATTAAATTTTCAAATGTTACCCAGGCTGCATAAAGACTTGATTTTATTTATTTCGTCTTAGTTTACACTTGATAAAAACTTACTATTAATCTTACGCCAAGGGAAATGCAGTCCCATTTTCATATATAGGATCTTTTAAAAACTACAAACTTATTTTCTTGCGGCCAACATTAATAAAAAAAAATCTATTAATTTGTTTTATTTAATAGTTATTGATGATGGATAACAAAAGTGACAGCTGCATATCACACCACTTGGCGTATGAATACGTAAAAGTAGATCTGATAAATTCTCTAGCAGTCACATAAGATTATTCCTATAACAATTTTACTATACATGATATACACTGAGACCAACCGACCAACGCTAACACACCCATTTACATTCGAATGCATGCAGACATGCATGACGAATAACTTGGGCTTGTCGTATACGTCACAGTTTTCGGTTAACTTGCATGTATTTTAAATGACATACGCCCTCTTCATTTGGTAAAACTAACCTTCTAAAAGTGCACTTTCATTCTTTCATTAGACCACATCGACAAACGTGTATCGTGCAAATATTCAGATAAAATATAGAAAAAAAAAAAAGTGAATTGTTATATAATTTGAAAAATAGAAATATGTTTCTGTAGTTATGTCAACTAGCAAACTTTTTTTATTATTTTATTAGTAATATTATATTATCAATAATTATTTCCGATTAGGTTGGTATTAGTTATTTTCAGCCAATTTTTGTAATAAAGAACCTTATGCTGGCTGGCACTTACAAACTCTCCTACCGAAGATAGGGCGTACTTTTTTTTTAAATTCCACTCTACTTGTACAAAAAATAAATGTTGACTAAAATTAATTTTTCTTATGAATATTTGTTTGATGCATGTATACAGATTGCAGACTAAATAGTAAATAATATTTTTCATTAGCTTTAACTTGGTTCATGTTTTTAGTTAAAGGTTGTAAATTTTCTATGCCGTTTTACTGTCTTTTGTTTATCACCTACACATAATCTTAAAAGTTGGGCCTATTTTATAAACTAAAGTAACTCTGGTTGCGGATACAGTCGAATCTAAATACCTATTTCAATTAATCAAATATAGTCTGGAGCTAGTAGCTTGTGATGACTAAACACATGTTTTTGAAACGGGTTGGACACATTTTCTTAGCCATCACTGAGTTTAAAGCGCGCAGTTATAAAGTCAAGTTTGTGCCAAATGAATGTGGCTAGCGGAAATGTTGTACTTGAGAAATCCCTGTGAGGGTAGGCGACCACACTTTGTGTTAAGTGCTGCGGGTTGTCTATCCACTCATTATGCAGGCTTCTTCGACTTTGTGGCAATGTGGCTTGAAAGAACGCAATATTTCTAACATGAATATTTAACATGCGATTTCAAAACCGGCAAATTATATCAACTAACAACTTACAAAAAAGTTAATTATATAACAGAAACAACACCAAGTATTCTTGATATCAATTCATTACGAGAAGAGAAGACCCCGATCTGATCAAATATATATATATATATATATTGCCCAGGTTGAAAATAAAACCTGGGGCTCTTTGTTCAATAAATCGACACATTAATGACTGATGTAAGTAGATTAACAAATTTAAACTAAAACAATCTTAAGATGTAAGCTCCCTTAATAAAATAATTACTGCACATGAAAATGACTTATTTACAACTTGTTTTAATAATATAAACTACAGAAATAAATTTCACTTGAAACAGCTACATATTATGACTAAACACTTAGGGCAACCTATATCACAACGGCACGAAGATTTTTTTATGGTGAAATTGGAGTTCGCGCTTGTATAACGATAAATTAATAGCTTAAAAATGGGGTGTTGTGTCTTATATAATAGTGTGCTTACAAACACATTTAACACTATACACTTGTACTGATGGCTTCGGAATTTAAAGCGTTAGGCTCGAATTGCACTTAGTCGCCGTCGATTGACATGAAGTTTGGAGTTAAAATCCTGACCGGTAGCTCTAGGAGGTGGTTTTTCACACACTAGTTATCAATATAGTTTTATTGTTATTCCTTTACGCTAATGCAGGTGCAATTACTCTAAAACTATCCTCTTCACCTTTACCTCTTAGACTAAACCGTTACTAACCTTTTTCTCATTTTAAAGCAATTTCTGGATAGTAAATATTAGTCATCCTGTGGTTCATATAAGTTTATAATAAGTTAACTAGTATGCTTCGGGTTATTAACGCCTGAGACAGGAACTATAGTAAACTCCGAATCGCTTGTGGACCAACCTGATTCATAACTATACAAAGAATTTAAAACTCATGCCCCACCGAAATTTGAACCAAGTCTTCAGAGATGGCTGGGCAAACCCATACATTACAAATAAATGACGCCTTAACGCTCTTGGCCACGGTACGATTCTAAAATTCAGGCTGAGACTCACCAGCATGTGTTTGCAGTAGATGACGACGAAGCTGACCAGAACCATCCCGGCAATTCCTATGGCATAACCTGAGTAATAAAAGGCGTTAGGCATGGCAAGGATACCCGTACCAAGAACACATTTCACGAAGTTGAACAGCGTCCCGCAATTACTGGAACATCAAGTTATTACAAAGTCACCACTTGAATAAATAAATATAAATATATGTCACATGTATCTCAGTTTTGTAGGAAGATTAGCCGGTAGTTATGTACCGTTGCCCAGGGGACGCCCGAACATACTAATCGTAACATCCATTCCGTGGAGGCCCTTTATGTCCCAATGAGATGTTGATAGTGAGTATGAGGGTATGGAACCAGTGAAACTCTTAAATCTAACTTATGCCTAGCTAACTAAAACCTGGTGATAATTACCCCTTCGGGAAAAATACCCATGGGACCAGCCATGTATCGAGCCCGTGACCCTTAGATATGTATCCAGGATCGCTGACCACTCACTATATACTAAGGGGCCGGTTTCCACTTAAATAATTTAAAGTAATCAGAAATCAATGTCTACAAATAAAATGAAGTTATTTTAATCACTTTACCAACACAACACAATGCATTTTGATATAAAATTTAAACTAATATTAATTATAAAACAATGTATGATGCTTTATAGGGTATTCTTGTCATCCATTCTAATTGAAGATTTTTGGCTTCAGAATTAATTTTTAATAAAACATACTTGTAGACATATTATACCGCTTCAAACTCTTCATTTCAGACACGATCCCAACTAAATTGCACACGAAAATGGAGAAGGAAGCATTTTAATAATTAACTTATGCGAAAAGTATTGATAGGTGAGATGAAGCGAGCGGGGAAATATTTTGATTGACTTTTTTTTTTCAAGTTTAAATTAAGTTCATTTGAAACATTTCAGTTTTTTTCGCTAAAACTTGTTGGCACTTCAATTTGTGCTATGATTTTTTTTATAAGATAAACGATATTAGTTTTAGATTTTAAAAAATGTTATAGTCCAGCTTTTTTTGTGTTGAATTTTTCAATCGCGTGTGCAGGTATAAATATTATTTCTTACCATAATGATTACACTGATTGTAAAATAATAAACATGCCAGTTAATAAACAATGGAATTATATTTATTACAATATTACTATCGAAGTTACATAAAACATATGATCATGACAGAAAATTAGTAGCTGTGTATATGCACTTTTTACTTCAGATATGATTGCGTTGTTGATAAAAATTATTTTTTTTTGGCACACAATCAATCATGGTCTTAGTTTAATCCGATTCTTGTCTCAAAACTTGGACTTGATTGGAGACTTAAATATGGATAAACCAAACTAACGTACGTTGTTAAAGCTATCTTACTTATGTTCACAAATTTATAAAAAAAATAACAGGAATTATGAATATTATAACGGTGTATGCGTGTATTTAAACCTAAGTTTAGTTCATTCATATGTATCACAAAATTGATACGTGATGGTTGTTTACAGGAATCAGTCCTGATACTGAATTAAATTCAATTTAGGGTCAAAATGAGACAGGAATCAAACCCGCATTCCTTGGCTCAGCGCCCCAATGCGCCACCACTGATCCATCCATATTCGTCACGTTCTAGGACTACTTGTTATAATGAGTCTGTGGTCGCTGCTAAAAGTATTGACCATCAGAGTTATTCTTAATTACAGCCACGGTGAGTCTTATCTGCCTTTAATGTGCCAATCGCTTATTATAAATCCATATTTGTCACACAATGATACTGTCCTGATCATTGTAGGTGAGTTGCGGCCTAATCTTGAAATCGTGAACTAGTTGCGGCCCGGCTTTTTGATAAACGTACAATTGTGGCACACTCACTTGAGAGAGAGGTATGAATTGCGTCCACGTACTTAGCAGTGTGCTTTCTATCATGCTGCCTTAAATTTCGGATAGGAACTAACATCGTCTCATGTAGACATCCTTCGTAATATCCAATCTTCCTCAGTTCTTGTGTTCAATGATTTTGGCAAAAATTCGAAGGTTTTTTTTAGGTTAGGTTAGGTCAGTTCGTACGTGGCTCCAAAAAATGTGGGGCCGCAACTCACCTGCAAACGTCCTGATAGAATTATCTAATTCAATTAATTGAAAAATGAAAACCTGGTCACGGTAATTGAACCCGGATCTTGGTGATTTTTTGAAAAATCAAAATGGCAATGTGGATTACGACACACTCATAAAATTAAGGTTATCCGATAGTCCTTATGAGTGTTGCAAACACTCGACTCCTCCACACCAGGAATTTTTCACATTTGGTTTGAGTAAAACACAAGTTATGTCGGACCGCTATAGGAGTAACCTTTAGGAGATATATAAAATAAATATAGAGTAGCCAACATAATGTTACTCATATTATTAAAACTCTCATGTCGTCAGCCTGCAATCGAGCCATACCGACCGAGCGGCTGCCATCTGTTGGCGAAGATAGTGCCAACTTTTGCGGATATAGGGTGTCATGTGTTCAGCACAATGAACCCTCCGGCCAATTTTTTTTAGATCGGAGCCTCTACCTTTTCAATCAAATATCTCCTCGTTTGTTCACATATCTTATACCTGTACATTATTATTATTATTATTATCACCGCGTCTTACTACCCGTTCGGTTTGTACACACTTACGCTAATGTGAATGGTAGGGTGATTGTGAGATGAAATGGAGGACCTACAGTTTAACGTGGAATCCGAAACCAAGGTGGAGATCCTGGCATTCCTGACATTCACAAGTTGTGATTAATATAAAATCTTGTCAGAGGTGAAGGAAAGGGTTTGGCAATCAGATAATCTGTGCCGGGACGAGGATTAAATCCCGGACCCTCAGCACAGAAGTCTGACACCTATCCCCTAGACCACCAGGTCACCTATACCTGTAAAAATTGGTACTATGGATCAATAATGACAGTTGCAGACATACAGCTTAGTGTGTGGTTATTATAATTATAATTACTATTTTTAACATTCGCTCCGGTAGGCACGAGGTTAAGAATTAATGTCAAGCTAATATAGTCTTTTTTGCCGGCGAAGGAGAGGCTGGTACTAAAATACCGGCCGAGTGTCGAGGGTAGTTTTTCCTTAATGGTTTTCAACTCTCTCTTTATGCAAACGAGGGTATATTTCCTCTAAATTCAATTTTTTTTCATCATGATACCTATGCTAGTAGAGTAAATAAACGCGTTTATCCCAGATGGTTCCCTGGACTGGAGCAATTTTTTTTAAACCGTGTATTGCTTGCAAGGGATATATTCGTCTCATAGTAACTTCATTCTAGAGCAGTCCCAACTTAACAATTATATATTTTGATCCCTTCCCGAGAATTGAAAGACGTGCTCCAAGATAGGTAGACAGACGCCATATTTATTAAAGTAAGGAGCTAGATACCAAATGCGTGTAAAATCATGAAATCGCTGTATAAGGAGTAATCCGTAAACCACGTAACGCTTTATCTCACTTTTTTTTCCTCGCCTCCTTCCTCCTCCCGATGTAACAGCTTGTAGACATTTAGCCTGACACAGACCCTTCCCCCTCCAACCCGTGTTACGTAATTTTTCATATCAACAGTGAATGTCATTTAATGGGGAAGCTTTATGTGACAGTAAGAGATGGACTCAAAATTAAAAAACTCTCAGAAATGGAAGTTATCTATGATATGTATACTCCCAGTAAAAACATGAACAATATTTTTTTTCCTCAATATTAGAAAGTATAAGATAATTCCGACAGCTTAGCTCAATCAGTAGCTTGTCTACCTTCTGAACTAAGGGTCCCGGGTTCGATGCCCGTCATGGCCGAAAATACATCATTGATGAAAATATCGGTTTAACGTATCAGATTGATAAATTTACGGCCGATGACTGGATGTTGTGTCTTGCCTTAAAGTTAGATTATAAGGCATATGAAGCTATAGCAGGCTGAAACAGTAATGGATGTTAAATAAATTAAAGTATAAAATCTGTGTATTATAAAGCACTACCCTCCTCAAACTGTGTCACATGGTTTATGGATGAACTTCTAATTAGTCGTAATATTATTACTCACGTGGTCGCGTTTTCCACCTTTCTCTCCTTGAAAGGTTCGTACTCGTATTGAGAATCGTGGCTACCTTCCCGCTTCACAGGGCCGCGCCTCCGGGTCACTGGAAAAGAAACAAGTAATGGTAGTAATCTGTGTAGCGCTGTTAGTGGTGTTCTACGAGGTTGTTTTCAAGCAATCGTAGTGAGGCGGTAAGATTATCATCGTTTAAAAAATAGGCTGTCATTGTAGATTTGCCGAATAACTCCGGTTTCAGGTATTTATAGCTTGTCGAGCTGGAGTTAAATAAGCCGTAATTAATTCACTCCGGTTTCAACCGCGTATTCTGCGGTTTATTTTTTAAATACATTAAATCATATTTACTGACAAAAACTTATTTGGATCTAGAGGAATATATATTTAACATATATAAAAACTCTTTAGATTTAGGGAAAGCTATTAAATATGACACAACCTCTTTAATTCTAGATGAATATATTAGCTATGACAAAACTACTTGAATCTAGAGGAATATTTAAAATACGACACAACCTCTTTATAATTAGTGGAATATATTAATACACATATTTGGACCTAAGGGTATCTATTAACATTACAAAACCTTTTTAAATTATTCAGAGTAATCTTTTAAATAAGTAAAAACCTCTTCAAATATAGAGGAATCATTTGGATATATCAAAACATCTTTGGAGATAGGAGAATCTATAAAATACGAGTAAAATCAAATATGTTTTAATATAAGGGAATCACCGCTTCTGTGGCCGCGCGGTCTAATGAGCTACTCTGTGTTAGACTAGGCTGCCGAAGACGGGGAGATCGGGGTTCGAGTCTCGATCGGGTGCACTGAGGGTGGGTTTCCCTGAATGGTTTTCCAATCTCATTTCACGCAAATGCAAGTGCACTTCCTCTCAAACAAACCTTCATAATCCCCAAACCATTAGTGTAGTCAGTACATAGGTGTATAACCCGAATGGGTAGTAAGATCCATCCTCACTAACTTTCTCCACACTTCCCTATTCTTGAATACTCCCTTCGCTTCAACAACATCCATACACCGAGTCATACATGCTCTTCTATTCTTGAACCACTTAATGCTTCTCTTTTTTTTACATGATCTACCCCTTCCTTTTCATCCACACACTCTACCTTAATATATTCTCTTCATCACTCAACCACACTCATCCTCCCAACATCGCTTTGAATCTAAGGGAATTTATTAAATGTATATTCAATTTATTGGGATATTTCTCTTTTTGGTCGTTTTCATTGTTTGGTTTTATAATAATGAAATAAGTTAAATTGTACCTAGATATATGACTGGGTCTAATTTGTCACAAATGCAACAATAGCAATCTATACAGTAAGTGTTCCCTAAGTATAGACAAAGCTTGCATTTGAAATATATTTTAATACTAGCGCAATTTTGAAAGGTTGTATCCTACTATTACGGAATTACTTACCTTTTGTATACTTCCACATTGTTTGACTCGTTTGTCATTGATATTCTTTTTTCTGCCGAATAGTTATCCATTTTCTGCAATTATACTTTTTGTGTCGTTTCCAACGGTTTGGATATAGGTTATTCCTGATGTGTTATTCTAGCATTTAATTGAAGATAATTTATGTTCTAAGCATAATCTCTAAAGATTCATCCACAAACCATGTTTTAGTATTAATATTTCGAATTAAATAAATTTTCAAGCTTACATTTTTTTATGCACCACTTGAAGCAACGAGTATTTACTTGATAGTCCTTTCCAATTAAACTACGTCAAACGAATATCTGAAACTTAATAGTGACTGTCATGAAACCACAACTGAAACTTTAATTGATTCCTTATCAAGTTAATCAAGTGGATAAGATTATACTTATTATGTGTCAAGTGCTTTGAATTGTTTGAAAGGTATCATAAATTGGGTAATAGGTTAGATTCAGCCGTAGATCCAGGGGACAGGGGTTAGGGACGACTTTCCTCCTCGCATTGAAAATAATACAAAATATTGAAACCCCTTAGTGTTGTGAATAATGACTGACTTAACACCTCCTGGCTCTATCTCTATAACATTACCATTTCAACTTAGCTCTAATGTGCAAGTGGTTTAAAACTAAAATTCTCCAGTAATTAGATTTACTAAGCTTAGTATTATAACCAGGTATTTGTATTGACATACATATTTTTTCTATTAATACAGAAACATTTTAGGACTATGCACATTTTTACTGCTTATATTATGACAGTGACTTTTTGATTTATGTTACCCGCCTAGGTAGCGTAGTTGGCTAACGCGCTAGTTTCATGTTGAGCTAGACTGCCGAGTACGAAGAGATCGAGGTTGAATCTCGCTTGGGTGAACTGGGGGTAGTTTTTTCTAAATAGTTTTCCACTCTACCTACACGCAAGTGCGGGTTCACTTTCTCTATATTCAACCTTCCCAATTCCTAACCCATTAGCTTAATTAGTACTTAAGTATATATCCCGAACAGGCAGTAAGACGCGGTGCCAAGTATATGTTTTAGTTTTTTATGTTAAAATTACAAATTTGCTAATCAAAATTTTATTTTTTCTTACAGGTCTTCTTTTTATTAATACAATTGGTTAAAATTATTTTATAAACTTGCAATATTATTAAATTAATGCTTATAAATTAAAATTATTAAATTTATGCTTGAAAAATCCTTATGAAAACCACCGCCCCCTCCCCCACACTGACAAGAGGCCTTAAATATCATTGTCACGTTTGACACTTTATCTCTATTTTATCTCAAAATGGTTTCCAAGATGGTGTCAAACTAATTGGGGAAAACCTAATATATTCATCACTTTTCCTGTTAAACTGATACGATATCAATACTAAACAACTCTTAAATGATCAAAAGTAGTATTTTTATTTTATTATTATTATTATTATTATTATTATTTCATCATCATCAAATGATTTATAAATATACTATAGCATTTTCAACTGGAAGCATGTATTATTACGTTTCAGGTAGGAAGGATCCTTTAGAAAACACTTTTTTTTTGTCAGCAATGATAACATTTTACTATTTTATCTTTATTATTTTATAGTTATTGGTATGATCTATCAAAAGTGACAGCTGCAGGTCACATAACTTGAGGTATACATATTTGACAATTGTTTTAGCAACATAAATAAATGTAAAAAAAAAATCCTTTTCTATCTAAATTTGGCTGGATATATTTTTTGAAATAATACTTACATTTTGATTAATTGTGAATATTTACGTTCAGTCTCTGAACCAGCTAATTATATATCGACACACGAACTTACAAAACTTACTTACAAACCAACTAATTTCTAAAGAAGCCAAACTGCCATCCTCCTGGCCATCAAATTCATCATTGTAAATGGGCAAATCCCAATTTCACTAATAGTCACATTTTGATTATACGGGAAAGGAACCCAGAACCCATGGATCAATAGGTATACGCGCACTGGCCGATATAACGTATCAAACAAATTTTTAATCAACATCCTAAACTAACCAAATGTTTTTGAATAAAATAATTTTCGCTTTCCAAATTTGAACATTTTTTATCCAACCATTTCTACAGTTTTCTTTCTCATCTAAAGAAGTTGTAAGTGTGAAATTTTTCGACCTTGATTTTATTATAATATTTAAATTTCATATATCTCCGAACCCCAAAAAAGTGGATTTACAATGCTGGTTGACCACATGTCTGTCAGGTCACAAATCTGAAACGGTTCGATGAATTTTGTTCAAACTTGATATTCAGATTTTTATTTAGTTTTAATTTGTTGACTTCTAGCCCTTAAATTAAGGGTAATTTAACTATAAATGATTTTTTGGATTAATATTTTTAAATGGCTCTAGCGATTTTGTTTAAAATGTATATCTGGAGAGTGTTTGACATGATAAATAAAACTGCATATAATAAGCCTTCTTGTTTTTAGGGAAAAAAAATTGTTATTGATGACCTTTAAAAAAAATTGCAAATAGTTGAAAATGGCTCTAATAATTTGGTTCAAAATGGGTATCTAATAGGTTTTTTTACAATATACATAATTGTACATATTTTTTCCTTAAAAATAACTATTAAAACATTATTAAATAAAAAAAGCTACAGTTATTTTGTTCAAAATTGGTATCTGGGGTTTTATTTTACATGATTAATAATAATGCATGTCAAAATAAATTAATTTTGAAGGTAGTTTATGACAAATTTTAGAAAATTTTAAATTTTTCCGAAAATGGCATTGGAAATTTGGTTCAAAATAAATATCTGGGAATTGTTTTTCATGAAAAATAAGAATATGTCTTTATATTTACAAATTAAAAATAATTTGAGATTTTTTATAAATAACTAATTTTTGCTCATTTGAAATTTGTTAAAAGGCTTTTAACGATTTTGTTTAAAATTTATACTTTAAGAATGTTTATTGTTATTAACAAGATGATGTGCTTGTTTTCTGAAGAAAACTTACTTAAGGGTAGTTACTATAAACCTAATTTTTGATCACTTTTATTCCAATCCATAATACACCAAATGATTAAGTTTGTGCGAATGTGTCGTACCATTTAATCTTATTAAATTCATCACATTACAATAGGCATATTAAAAATGGGTAAGCTAAACTTTTTTTTTCTTTACTCGATAAGATAAAGTGAATGTAAAACTTCGAAGAGAGAGAAACTACACAGGCTATTGCGATAAATCAAGCTGAAGGCCCTAAATGTTATATGTTTTAATCCGCAGATAAAAAATACATGGACAATCCATGTCAAGGTATGATTTATAGCGCAGTAAATATTCCTTAGACGTAGGTATAAGGTTTATCATTTGTTTAACGATTTATTATATTTGACAGTAATATGCTGGTTTAGTAAAAAAAATCTAATTCTTAGACATATATATCCCAACACAAATTCTCGGAAATAAATAAATTATGTCTCACAAAAATATTAAATATCTAATAAACATACTTTTTACTGTTATAATTGGGCACTTCATTGAAGAATCAAAAAACAATTTAAGGAAAATTACCCTCAGTACACCAGCTGGGCTTAGAATCCTCACCTCCACTTCATCGACAAACCAGCCCCCGCCGATGTTTGTCATACATAATTGAATTTTTTAGTTTTAACTGTGGAATTTTTTATTTGTTTTATTTTATGAGTTCTGTTTAGGTCAGTACTCAATATACATCCCATTTGATAAATTTTAAAAGGTTGGAAAGCAGGAATGGGTTGTATTTCACCATATTCAGAAGACCTGAGTAACTCAAATCGCTCGCTACTGAACAAATTGAACCATCCAACTCAGCCATAAAAACACACGTCCTTTTAATGCATTTGTCTTCAATCTTCCGATTGGTTTGCTACATCTTGGCTTGGAGTATGAAGATATTAAAGTATGTAGTTACCTTTTGAATGGTTGGATAGGCCTGTTACTATGGTAATTCTAACTGCAGTAAGGTTGCTATACTTGTACACGTTACTAGATCTACTTTTATGTATTCATACGACTGTAGCTGACACTTTTGAAGATATTATCAATTCATATCAAATAAAAGAGAATTTTTTTTTTAAAATTTTTGACGTGTTTAGAGCCTCTAGGCATTTACTCCACTATAGGTTCCTAACTTTAATTCACCCTTAGAACCTTCTCTACCCCCCACATCATGCCTAGGGGCTGTGAAATTCAAGGCATTTACTCCACTATAGGTTCCTAACTTTAATTCACCCCTTAGAACCTTTCTACCCCCCACAACATGCCTAGGGGCTGTGAAATTCAAGGCATTTACTCCTCTATAAAGTTCCTAACTTTAATTCACCCCTTAGACCTTTCTACCCCCCACAACATGCCTAGGGGCTGTGAAATTCAAGGCATTTACTCCACTATAGGTCCTAACTTAAATTAAGCCCTTAGCACCTTCCTACCCCCCACAACGTGCCTAGGGGCTGTGAAATCTAAGACATTTGCTTCTCTATAAACTCCTAACTTAAATTCACCCCTTAGCAACTTCCTACCCCCCACAACGTGCTTAGGGGCTGTGAAATCTAAGACATTTGCTTCTCTATAAACTCCTAACTTAAATTCACCCCTTAGCAACTTCCTACCCCCCACAACGTGCTTAGGGGCTGTGAAATCTAAGACATTTGCTTCTCTATAAACTCCTAACTTAAATTCACCCCTTAGCACCTTCCTACCCCCCACAATGTGCCTAGGGGCTGTGAAATTCAAGGCATTTACTCCTCTATAGGTGCCTAACTTAAATTCACTCCTTAGCACCTCCCTACACCCCACAACGTGCCTAGGGGCTGTGAAATCTAAGACATTTGCTCCTCTATAGACTCCTAACTTTATTTCCCTCCCACAACGGGACGCTTCCTACAGCAATTCCTCAATATTATCATGAAGTGTCTATTGTTTGGGTTCCATGGGCTGGCTACTGTTCGACTTGCTGATACGCCGCAACTGAGTAGCTCAGCTGGGGCCCAAGTGCCGGGTAAGGTTATGTATGATCTTCTCAGGTCTGCACTTTGCTGATGCCCGAATGCATGTTCTGATGCTTCCAGGTCACCTACTGACACTAAGGTTACACCATAATTTGAACAGTAGCAGTGGATTGTCACATTTTGCGAAACATAGCCTACATGAAAGAAATTAACATAAATTAAATAAAACAATGGCCTACATGAAAGAAATTAACATAAATTAAATAAAACAATGTCAAACCAGCCCAAACATACAAGGGTTTTTAGAGGTATTTGAAATAACCTTACTCTACAAGGAATTGGGCGAGAGCCTCCCACGGACCACTGGCGTTCGGTATCTCGCTTATCCGAGGAAGGCTTTGGAACGTTTATGGGGCCCTTACGGGTCGATCATATAGTTTCCTAGTCTCTGGATGAGAGGATTAGTGGAACCCGGACTGCGCAACGTGGACTTGGGGGAAACTAGACTATACATCCCACCTGCTCAAGGCCGTAGCCAGCCAATAATTTCAGGGGGGGTTTGGTGGACCCATTCCACAATTGACGGAGGCTAGAAAAAATCAAAAATAAAAACTGTTCTAGAAGCTATCTGAAGTGTTTTTATTGCAACACTACCCCCAACTATCGGAGGCTAGGACAAATTCTAATTATTAAACAGATCTAGAAGCTATCTGAAGTGTTTTTTATGGCAACATAACCCATTAACTTCTGGAGGCTAGGACAAATTATAAATATTAAACGGCTCTAGAAGCTATCTAAAGTGTTTTTATGGCACCATAACCTCCTAACTGCCGAAGGCTAGGACAAATTCCAGATATTAAACAGCTCTAGAAGTTCTCTAAAGTGTTTCTTTATGACAACATAACCCCCTAACCGCCGAAAAATAGGAACAATTCTAAACATTAAACACCTCTAGAAGCTATCTGAATTTTTTTATGACAACATAACACCATAACTGCCGAAGGCTTGAAAAAATTATAAATAATAAACACCTCTGGGAGCTCTTTGAAGTGCTTTTACACAGCCCCCCTAATTTGTACTTGTACCTTAATTTTGATATTGTTTGAACCATAAATAAAGCCATGTATATTTTGTTCATAAGATTTCGGGGGGGGGGGGGGGGTTGAACCCCGAAAACCCTCCCCTCCTGACTACGGCCTTGCACCTGCTTGAAGATTGGTTGCAAATTGAGCGTTCTAAATAGTACCAAGATTGCCTTTATTAACATTAATCACCCTAATAAAAATACGGTGGTCATAGGTTTAATTAGTACGTTTAACAACAAGGCTATTAACGACTTAATCTAAGGACTATAGATGGCTACACGGTGGCCGCACGGTCTAACGCGCTACTATCGTGTTAGACTAGACTGCCAAAGACGGAAATATTGGGGTTCGAGTCTCGGTCGGGTGCACTGAGGTTTTTTTCCTTACATGGGTTTTCACTCTCCCTCCACGCAAATGCAGGTGCACTTCATATAAATTAAATATTCCCCAATACCTAACACATTAGTGTAGCTAGTACATAGGCGTAGAACCCGAACGGGTAATAAGACGCGGTGCTAAACATAATTAGATGGCTAAGGCTAAAGGTGCACCGGCATTAGCATGCTTATAGGATAGAATACCCAAAGTAGAAAATTAAACCACAGTGTACCCGAATGAGATTTGATCCATGACCTCCCTTTCATTGGTAATAAGTCTATTGTGAGTCTAACGCGTTAACCCATGGAAGAGGGTGGTAGCCATATAAAAAAATTATTTATCGCTGGTAGAAACACTAATGATAAAGATGGTTGATTACTTATGTTATTTTAACTGTGTATAATATTTTAATCCCTAATTTTTCCAAAACTTTTTCAACTTACTGTTTTTCAAATATATATTGTATCATATTTGTCAACCCCTACACTATTTTCTGACTACTAGTTAAAGTTATCATATTTATTACTATCCAAATTTATAGCAAATTTATTTTCAAATCTTATCTTATATAACTCCCCTTACCTTTAAACCTTTTCAAATGTTTTCCAAAATACAAAATTTAAAGTAAACATCAGGATTAAATCCATACCGATAAAGAACAGATAACATATATTAATAATTGTGTGTTTGATTTCTCGTGACTCTTTCCAAGACTTGATCTCCGACTACTGTACAATTTTTGTAGGAAGAGCCTTTTATAAAATACAAACTTATATTTTAAATTTAGGTATTGATGTTATTTATAAAAAGTGACATCTGCAGATCACATTACTTGACAATTGAATGCGTTAAAATAGGTAGATCTATTAAATGCTATAGCTGTCAGATAAGGCCCTAATTAAAAAACCGCCAACTGTATATCCTAAGCTAGTTAATCTTATCCGGTCAGCATAGATTTTCTAATTTATTCAGTATGTAATTTTAGTAAATAGGTATAGAATTATTGATCGTAAACAGATACACTTTTAGACGTCAAAACATACAAATAAAATAACTACTGCAATTGAAATGATTTAGTGACAGACACAGTGATACTGTAGTTGGAGAAGTGAGTAATAATTTAATGATCGTCTTGTTCGGCCTTTACAGTGCGGTGGTGGTCTAATCATTGGAAGATAAATCAGACGGTAGGGAACCTGAGAACATCATTATTAATAGAAACAGCGGGACCACACAATGAAGACATAAATTACAGCCGTCTTAAGTTGTGTCCGGGGGGGGGGGGGGGGGGTGATTTGTAGACCCCTTGTCAACGTGGTACGCTCTGTTCGTGTTACGTTGATATACCCCCTCCCCCCATTTTGAAACAGTAGCGCGTGGATTAGACACAAACCAGAGTCAATTTTTTTTTTTTCGAAATAACTTTTTTTTTTCATTTATAAACATTACTAAAACTATTTTTATATATATTCGTACTTCAAGCTATGTGATATTTAGTGGTCACTTTTGATTAGAAATCACACTAATAGTAACCCGCTTCTATGGCCGCGTGGTCTAAGTCTGACACGCGAATCTCGTGTAGGACTAGACTGTCGAAGACGGGAAGATCGGGGTTCGATACCGGTCGGGTGCATTGAGGGTGGGTTTTCCACTCTACCTCCACGCAAATGCGGGTGAATTTCCTCCAATTAAGCCTTCCTAATACCTAACCCATTAGTGTAATTAGTACATAGGCGTATAACCTGAATGGGTAGTAGGACGTGGCGCTAAAAAAACACTAATAGTAAAATAAAAACTTATCAATTATAACCATACAAAAAATTGAAATTTTAAATAGGTTATTCTAATCTTACTTAGGTTTTTAAGTGTATCGCAGTATCACTGATTGACGCAGGGGTAGCTCAAGCTGTCCCGCAGAACATAAGTTATCCATCTCAAAGCCAATTAGCCGATAAACTAGTTACAAGATTGAACTTGAACTGGAAAACTTATCTAAATGCTGTTTTCTACATTCTTCAAGTGAAGATTTCTGCTCGTCCATCATAGACTTTTTGATTCTCCCATGGTTTTATAAAAATCCACTTTTACTATGTTTTAAAAACGCTTCTTCACAACGCAACCCATTTAAATTATTTACCCCGCGTATCGGATTGAACACACCGGTGAGCAGTAGTTTGTCCATCCCTTCTGTCGACTTAACAAATCTGAAATTTACTGCCCGGGCTATGTGTGCTAACCGTACAACCAACTATTAAACTAAGGCTATTAGGACCAATCTACTAGCTCTCACCTTTTTGGTTGGTTTATTTAACGTGCACTTTCTAAATACACAAACATGTTCTCTGAACATTAATTGTAAATTAACTTTACAGTAAATATTTTTATCAGCACTCTCTGGTATCGAACCAGTGTTCTCCAGACTTGTGGCCGACCAATCTACACACTAAACCACGGAGACGACCATGAACCCTTATTTTTCCAAGCTTTTACCCGTACGGCCTGAGAAGTGACCAAAGGCGTTAAACCCGTAATACACGGGGTCACTGTTGACGGTAAGGTAAGGGTTCTAATCTCGGCTAGTTTCCCTTAGGCTGATTTTATAGACTTGATTCATAATTGTGAATTTGCTTTCCTATTCCCACGCGAATGTGGGTGCGCTTCCTCTAAGCTACTCTCCTCATCCGTACCCTTTTATAAACAGTCGTTAATGACCTTCTTTATATATTTTTTAAAATCTTTACGTCTTAACACAAGGCTTATTATATTAACTGCTTAAAATAAGGGGTATAACGTTAATTTAGGATAAATGTATCCGCATTAATATATAAAGATCACATGTCAAAAACTATTCCTTATACATCCGGTCGAGAATCGAACCTCTATCTCCTCTTCACCCGGCAATCGTGTACATCGCGAGAGTGACGTCTTAGAGCAGGGGCTAGCAACCTTTTTGGACTCAGATCAACTTAAAAACTCATCAAAGGTCACTCAATCACCCATAGTGTCTCCATTATACGTTGCTTTTTTTTTTTCTGTACATCTTAGATTTATTCCTTTAAATCAAACTTCCTCAAATTCGTATACATCCAACCTTCTTAAAATATATTAAAAATAGAAACATTAGAAAAAATTAATATATTTAGCACTGCGTTTATACCCGTTCGGTTATACGCTTAAGTACTAATACTCTAATGGATTAGGAATTGGAGGGTTGATTTATAGGAAGTGAACCGCATTTGCGTGGAGGGAGAGTGGCAAACCATTTAGGAAACACCACCCCATTCACCCGACCGAGATTTAGAACTCGATCTCCCCGTCTCGGCGGTCGAGCTCAACACGACTAGCGCGTAGCAACTCGCCACGAGGGGGTCGAAAACATTAGACTTAAATGTAAATTTGTTATAACAAATATTTTCTTACATTACGGTTATTACCGATCAAGGTAATTTGTGAACTCCATCACATATTTTAGACGTAATTGAATATTTGCGACTCAAAGATCAACTTTTAATGACGATGTAGCTTTCTTATACAATCGATTGAAAATTCCCGCGAGATCGACGGTCGATTTACGATCGACCCGCTACGACCCTGTCTTAGAACATACGACCAACGATGAGGATAACTGCGTTATCATATATATATATATGTATGCCTATATTGCCTATGTTGGTGATGGTGATTCGTGAACGGATCTGAACTTCAACTCTTTCTCACTCGCTTCAGTGGCTAAGACTAAAGGTGATTTCCTAAGGTTTCCCACTCTCCTTCCACGCAAATACGGTTAGATTACCTATATAGAGTTCCCTTCCTCCTTTGACTAATTATCACAAATGCGTACGACATGAACAGATAGTAAGATACGGTGATAAAAAACCCAACTCTTTCGCCTCCTCGTGAACCAGGCTGTATAGATGCTGTCGTGATGTCTTCAAGTGGTACAGCGGGGTCCTCCATGTGGGGTCCTTGTTTGTTATTGTTTTCCCCCCACGATTCGAAGCCATCTGGTTCACATCTGTGCCCGTATTGTCCTTCCAAAGTATAATAGACGCTCCGACTCTTTTTTGAAACAATACCACACTGAATACCACTATAGTATGATTTTGGTAGGAAGAACACTAATTGTTGGTTTCTAAAGTTACTAGAACAATTTTAATATATTCATACGTCAAGTCATGTTATCTCCAGATATCACTTTTGATACATACTAAAAATACCTATAAAATAACACAAATAATAAAGTAAAATGTTATCAATGTTGGCCGTTAGTAAATATGTTTGAATTTTCTCTACTGTTCTTCCAACAAAATCAGAGTATATAAGGAACTGCAGGTCTTACGAAGAATAAAGGTTCTCTCTGAGCGCTCTCTCGGTTAACAGCTGTTGCCAAACATCCTCGCTTTCGTCTCTGTCTGAAGGTGGTGTGCTGGGGTAAGAAGGAGCTACTGGCAACATCGATGAGCCAACGTTGCAAAATTTATCTTATAGTTAAGGGTAAGATCGACCATACGAAAACAAAATGACAACGCTGTTTCCCTTGAAGTTATCTCAGAAATGATATCGAGTATAGTGTTGTCGTATCCGTGAAAAGGAGGGGGGGAGGCGGGGTCGCCTGGCTCCAAGGCCAAGTGGGTGACCTAATGTAAGGTCAAGCCAGACAGAGACAACTCATTTTCTGTGACCCGTGTATGAGACAAGTTATGTAGAAATATTACTTTGTGAACTAAAAAAAAAAAGCTGAATTTTTTTGTTACTATAGTTCCCTAAGAATCGTATCAAATCATTTAAACCTATAAAATAACTATAAATCTAACACTAGGCTAAGCTAAATATTTTAGGGGCGCTTTAAATACTTTATATATATATATATATATTTTATTGTCACCCGTCTCACTAAGCTGGTAATATGCACTAATTACGCTAATGTGCAAGGGGTGAAGAACGTTGAATTTTAGCGGAAGTATACTCACATTTGTGTGAAGGAAGATTGGAAAACCATTTAGGAAAAAAATCACGCTCATTACACTTGACCAGGATTTGAACCCTGATTCTCCTGTCGTAAATGTTTATATCGATAGATCTTTTAACGTTGATGTACTAAGTTTGTCTTGAAATTCAGTCCATGGATTCAACCACATCTTTAGTTATTTTGATTTATTTTAAATTTATTACGTTTTTTCTGCCTAAGGGGAGGGGTGGCAAGGTCCCCTTTTGCTCCATCTGGGTGTGTCACTTGAAACTTAACCCAAACTCATACACGTTGAGATTAGGTTGAGATACTTATGTTTATTGTAGTAGTTTTCTCCTCCCCGGTGGGGGCGCGCGGACTAAACGCCAATCTCGTCTAGTCCTGTCTGCAGCTGACTAGGAGATCGGGGTTCAATCCCGTCCTGGGGTACTGAGGGAGGTTTTTACTAATTAATTTCTACTCTCCCTTCACGAAAATGCGAATATATTTCCATTTAAATTCTACCTCCCTAATACCATTAGCCTAGTCAAGTGCGGATAGCTAGGCATGGTGTTTTTTTTTTAATGTTAAAAAAGGGCATGTGTCTTGTCCCAGGAACGTGTGTGTTCTGTCATCATCACATTGAAAGCTCCTCTCGTCTATTGTACCCTCATGATTGACACGCATCATACGCTCTGTGATGTTCACTCTACACGCGCGCATTCCTTAGAATGTCGCATCGCGTCATTGTACTTATTCTCCGGGGAGGGAGCAGCCATAGACATATAGTGAACACTTCTAGTCTGGCTGCTTTCCAAGTCGAGCTACATCTTTGTATTGCTTTATTAGCTTTAGGGAAAATATCATAGACGTATTGTATATATTATCTTTTCTCATGTCTTTTTTTATGTTTTGCGTTACTTTGTGGAAATATTCCAACTATAAATTGACGGTGAGATGGGGGAGAACCACATCTAAGGGCACGTGTGTAAAAAAGGTGTCTAGTTCGGTTTTCCGGGGACAGGAAGGTTGGGGTTCAGATCTCGGCTGGGTATACTTAAGTGATAAGTTATCCCCAAATGGTTTCCCATTCTTGCTCCACACAAATACGGGTTCATTACTTCTAAATTCTACTTTCCTCATCTCTACCCTATTAGTATAAATATTCAGATAGCTTGGAAGGATAGTCTATTAATTGACGCGTAGCACATTACACTGGCGTTTGACCCGTTCTTCGCATCACACTAGCGTTTGACTCGTTCTTCGCATCACACTAGCAGTTTGACCCGTTCTTCCCATCACACCAACCTTTAACCCGTTCTTCGCATCACACTAGCAGTTTGACTCGTTCTTCGCATCACACTAGCGTTTGACCCGTTCTTCGCATCACACTAGCGTTTGACCCGTTCTTCGCTTTACAGTAGCGTTTGAACTGTTCTTCGCATCACAGTAGCGTTTGACCCGTTCTTCGCATCACCCTAGCAGTTTGATCCGTTATTCGCATCACCCTAGCAGTTTGATCCGTTATTCGCATCACACTAGCAGTTTGACTCGTTCTTCGCATCACACTAGCGTTTGACCCGTTCTTCGCATCACACTAGCAGTTTGACCCGTTCTTGGCATCACACTAGCGTTTGACCTGTTATTCGCATCACACTAGCAGTTTGACCCGTTCTTCGCATCACACTATGAGTTTGACCCGTTCTTCGTATCACACTAGCGTTTGACCCATTCTTCGCATCACACTAGCGTCTGATCCGTTTTTCGCATCACACTAACAGTTTGATTGGCTCCTCGCTCATGTAAGCCGCATCAAAACTATATCAAATTAGGACGTTCAACATACCGGCTACCAACTTTATATATAGTTCATCTTTGTACAATCTTGAACTAACTATGGTCATCCTAAACTAATTATGACATTCATTAAATCAAAGTACACAAAATCTTTGAACCAAACTCTTACCTAGCCAACAAACTCACTGGATTAACTTCATATATCATAAGATAAGTGAAAAGAATAAATACACATTATTACATAAAAATATTGACAAAGAGAGCAAAACGGTTTACCAAAGAGCGTAAATGAATTAATATACAATACTCTGTAACAGAAATATATAGATTAAATCGTCATCATGGTTTTTCAAAGGTAATGCGGTTCACCGAGTTATGTCAGTAGGAGTTGTTTATTTTTTTTATGTTGCTCCTGGATAGGCGCTAGCTTATCATTCAATTTTTAGCTATATCATCGAAAAGGTTGATGGATCCCCTTTAAGATAATCTTTGGTTTTGGTGTTCATTTAGTTATTGTTTATTTTCGTCTGCCTATACAAAATTTAAACTAACATATTGAGAAAGTTTGTTTTTTCTATTTGTTAAGGAATTTTGAGGGCCACTCCAACTTTTACCCATTTCTCAGATCTTGAGATTCCAAACTTTCCAACTTTTATGTTTTCTTGGGTAGTTCTTTTACTAATTTGCCAAATTTAAATTTCCTTCTGCGCTAAAAGGTAAATTTTCTAATAATTTTGGAAATATTTCAAGCTATTAGCCGCTCCCTTATCCCTGTACTGTTCTCATATTCCCATTTATAAATTTCAATACCTAATTTGTTATAAGATATAGTTCTTTTACACCCTGCCAAATTTAAATTTTCAAACACACCGAAATTGAGGGTTCTACATTAGCTGTATCAATTTCGAGTAATTCTATTTACCAAGATGTTCTAACCCCCGTTTCACCCCCTTGAGGGTTGTATTTCGCATAGCCCTTTCTTATCGGATGCCTACAAACTGAAACGAAACTTTCTGCCGAATTTAAATATTCCAGCTCCAGGAGTTCTGGAGATACGGTGATGAGTCATTGAGTCAGGGCTTTCGTCTTTCTATATTTAATTTAATATATTACTCGCTTTTGAATTAATTTAGTAAATAAATTAAATACCAAACACTTAAACGCGTTTCAAAATAAAATTGATAAATTATTTTTCGCATCTATAACTATTACTACCCGCCTCGGTGGCGTAGTTGGCTAACGCGCCAGTCGTGTTGAGCCAGACCACCGAGGACGGGGAGATCGAGGTTCGAATCTCGGTCGGGTGAACTGGGGGTGGTTTTTCCTAAATGCTTTTCCACTCTCCCTCCACGCAAATGCGGGTTCGCTTCCTCTAAATTCAACCTTCACAATTCCTAATCCATTAGTGTAATTATTACTTAAGCGTATAGCCCGAACGGGTAGTAAGACGCGGTGCTAAATAATGATAATAATAATTATATAAATATTACTTATGTTTTAGAAATACCGTCAAAAGGGATGTTAATTTTTTTACGTTTTTTGTTGTGCGTTTGATTTAACAACAATATAGGCTGTACAGTGTACAACTTGCTTGTCGGCACAAATGAGATTCTTCATGTCCGTGAGCTGCAACATGAAGTTAGCAGCCAGCATACAACGTTTCTTGGTGTCCTAACGAAAACTATGGCGGTACAAATTATTCGAATAGGATATTCTTCTGGCTACAATTCAGCACTAGATATTGCCTTAAGTTTCCGAATCTGTGCCGTTCTGGGTGCTTCCAACTTCATGGACCCGGAATCTTCAAAACGTTTAGTCGCCAAGCCTGTTCGTTCATTTGTCCCTTGACCTACGCTTCCCATATCTCAGCGCCGCCTTGCGTCATCGCTCAATATTTACGTCTCCACGATAATGCGCCTAATGTATTAGTGTGCTTCAATAAACAATATTAAGAACGTTCATCAGCTCCCGGCCTGCGCGACGTATGGGAGTAAAAGGGAAAATATAGACCCACGACTACGATTTAAGAGTCAGAAATGTGTGCAGTGAAATCGTATTTGAACGATTACTCGAAATTTTCCGTCGTGACGATGGGAAACAAAGCGACAAAATTTCTTGTTAATAACTACAGTATGTCACCCGCCTCGGTGGCGTAGTTGGCTAACGCGCCAGTCGTGTTGAGCTCTACTGCCGAGGACGGGGAGATCGAGGTTCGAATCTCGGTCGGGTGAACTGAGGGTGGTTTTTCCTAAATGGTTTTCCACTCTCCCTCCACGCAAATGCAGGTTCACTTCCTCTAAATTCAACCTTCCTAATTCATAACCCATTAGTGTAATTAGTAATTAAGCGTATAACCCGAACGGGTAGTAAGACGCGGTGCTAAGTATTATTATTATTATACAGTATGTCTCTATTATGACAATGAAGTTTTGTGAACAGTGCTTATCTGTGAAGCCATTCTAAAATAGTCAAAAAAGGTCTTTTCAATGCAGTTTTTATCCAAATATAATTAAATATTTCAACAATGTTCAGTTTTAGGAGTTTCTATTAACTCGTTTATCTCCATTAATGAATGTTTAATCATAAGTGATCCGCGTGCAATAATTTTGGTGTAAATCTACGATTTCTAACTGACTGTATCACAAAGTTGATTGGCTTAAGCGCTTGTCTCGCCCGTTAATTGTTTGTTATTTTAAAGAAGATCAGCTATACCAGCCCTCCATTAATTACCTAGTTTAAAAATAATCTGTATATTCAGTTATTGATACTATACTAGGTCCAGAATAGTTAACCAACTAGATTAAAAATAGATTATCAACTATACACAGAATAGGTTACCGACAAGACCCAAAATGGTTACGGACTAGATCCAGAATAGGTTACCGATTAGATCCAGAAAAGATTACCGACTAGATCCAGAATATATTACCAACTATATCCAGAATAGGTTACCGACTATATCCAGAATAGGTTACCGACTAGATTCAGAATAGGTTACCGACTATGTCCAATATATGTTATCGACTAGCTCCAGAAACTATTGGTTTTATAAAAATATGTTTCAAATAAAAGATTTTTATCGTAAACAGTACTACAACTTTACAATAATAAGATATTTCGTATTTCAGATAGTTGCGGAGAAATAGTGAAAATTGGAAAATTTCCTTCGTGTAAAGTACCCTCAGTCATTTTCTTGAGACAATGAGAATTTCCATCTTGTTTATAATAATAAAAAAGTGTCTAGATATAAAATGTAATCAAAATCGTTAAAGCGAATTTCGAGAACATCGATTTTTTTTCTCTTTTTGCCCTTTAGTAAACTACCCTTAAATTTAGGGTTGGACATCTAATTCAAAAAATCCCTCGGGGAAGCCTTATGAACACCCCAGATACCAAGTTATAGCCCAATCTGTAAAATAGTTTTGTCTCAAGCCCGAGGTACAGACAGACAGACAGACAGACGGCATCGTGAAAACCACTTTTTACTTTTTCTCAACACCTTTGAGAGAAAGTATTGTGTGATCGTAAAAAAATCGAATCTGAGATTTTGATGAATGTCGACGTTTTATGACCCCCTGAAACAAAAATAGTAGTTTTCGTATTGCCGTCTGTCTGTTTATTTGTCTGTCTGTAACTCGCACAGCAGCTTCAAAAGGTTAACAAAGTTTCTTGACTCATCAAAGTGCACACGAATTGCGAGTCTTTGAAACTTGAGGGATTATAGTATCTTACCAAAGCTATCCTCTTTTCTTCCATCTATGTTTTTCTAGCATTGGAAAGTTGACATGAAACACTCACGACAGTTTTCATGGACTCCAACTTTAAGATATACTTTCGGTGGCATTCCGATCTTTCTATTTTTTTCCACGTAATTTTGCAAGTTTTTTCCCCAGTTTTTTCCAGTTTTATTCATTGAAAGCCAACTCTAATTTTGATAAGAAAGTAATCCATTTTTGATTTCATGCTTATTTTCAAATCTTATGGAAAACTTTGTCTTTCGATTGTTCATATTCCAACAATGGGTAAATTTTCAGCCAGTAATTCTGGAAATTTCTTTTATGATCGCCATATCCTTGTTCTTCAGTAGTGTATGGTTGAGAAGGAGGCTTATCTACTTCTGTTGTTGATGTCCGTGCCGTAGGTTCGCTTTGTTCTTGAAAAGTTGTTTTCGGACTCACTTTCACTAGATTTTTTTTTGTTTCTTAACATAAACTTATCCATTTTGGTGTTTTTTACGTATGCAATAACTATTGTTTCTGAATCTCGTAGGTTTACATACAGAAATTACTGTATTCTTCTTTGAAATAGATCACATTATAGTACATTAGGTCACTCAAAACACATTAATGAGCATATCGATAAAGTATAAACAAATAAAGTTTTGCACGTTGATATTCAACTTAACTTAACTAGCGCTAGCAGAATACTCTGGTATAATATAGATAGCCATAAATTAATCACAAAAATGTTAGATCTTCAATCGATTTTGGTTTGGTTTTATCGAAACATTCTATTTTATTTATTCATTTATTTACACTTAGTTAAGTCTATACTTATTGTCCTTTTATTCCTCACTTGGGGAAGGGGGGAGCGGACCGTCTAGTATATATATATTTTAGGGGAGCCAATTGGTTCAATCCCTTAAAGTTGGCGCCTATGGATGCATATACAAAATACGTGTAGAAACACATTCCCAAAATATAAAAAATAAATAAAAATCTATAATATAATTTTCCTTTTAATACGATCACTGCGTATAACCCTAACGTATAGTAAGACGCGATGCTAATAATAATAATAATATTAATAATAATAATAATAATAATAATACTAATAATAATAAAATGATCGTTGAAAGCTCTAAATAAATCAACTTTGTCAATCTCGAATGCCTAACCCAATTTACAACTATTTACTTAGAGAAAAACTGGCGCCTTTATTTTCGTTATGGCACATTATGACAGTCGCATCGTATCTGGTGGGGTAAATATATTCAGACTGTCCGTTACTAGCCGCCTAATCATTGTGTCCTTGAACCACATGTCCACATATAAAATCTCTCAAATTAGTCATCAATAGCTTTGTAAGTTTTCTTAGGCCGTGTTTTTTAAACAATTAAATCGTGCTTCCTTTTTTTAAATAGTGAATTAAGGCTCCTGCCTTTTCTTACACTCGACCAAAATTGACAATTAAATGAGCTAAGATTGCAACTAAATACATGATATACATACAAAAAAACTTATGTGACATAAAAAGAAATGGAGCTAAATAAAATTATGTAACGAAACAATGAATTACAGTAAAAAGAAACAAGAGTTGTTTTTTAATAAGAGGGCGAATTACCCTTCATAAAATACTTGTCGTCAATTAAAATTTACATAAAAACTTCACAGTAAATTTCTAAGTTAGAGAAAATTTAAAAAAATAATTATTTTAATAATCTTTTGATATAAAACACAATGTGCAGTATTCGAATTACACACATACATTTTATATTATATTGATACAAAAATAATTCAAATGATTAATTGAGTGCAATGAAACAATTCTTTCTTATTTGTTTGACATGTTTGGACCATTTGAGGTTCTCATTTGTCTGCAAACCGAGATTATTAACTAAATATATATTTAAAATATAGTAAAATTTGAGTTAGTAAGGTTTCCAAAAGAAGAATGTTTTAGAGCATAATTATAATAAATAAATGTAGAATAAAGCCAAATATGAAAAATAAAGGTCCCTAACTTATCTTATAGTAATTTAATATCTGTCAAAAATGACAGCTATAAGACGCATGACTTGTCGTATGATTACATGAAACGATCGCAAAAGGTTTTTCCTATGATGCTCTGACTATAAATAATATCAACTTAATAAATGGATCGATGCGTATAACCTGAACAGGTAGTATAATGCGGTGATAAAAAATATATTTAATTAACGAGCTACACTACTCTTAACCTAAAAGAACAAGATTAATTGTAAGGAAATGCACCTATTGTTCACCTGAAGAACGAATGGTATTCCACATTTTACCCGAGCTATGATTAAACTTGCCATACACGATATATGTTTATGTGTCAAACATAGATGACATTTTATTATTTGGATTTTATTGATATTTTTTTCTATCAAAAGTGGCAGCTGCAGATCACATGGATTGACGTATGAATACGTTAAAATAGATCTAGTAACTTTTATATGTGTCAAATAAGGTTATTTTTATTAAAAATTTAACTGTAGCTTGGGGTTGTAGGGGTGGGGAGAAGATACAGTTGAGTTGGACTCAAGAGAGCAGCTCGGTTTTAACTATTTTTTGCGATCACTTTGTTTCTGTATTCAAGATCGGCCAAAAAATAATGATTTTTTTATGTTACGCCGCCTTCTATTATTATATAATTAGCTTTATATATTGTGTGCCCCATCAACACCATTTTCCGGCCTGCATACTGGCACCAACATAAAATATTGTTTTAAAATTACAGATTTGAAAAATGACAAAACT
Organism: Timema podura; assembly: GCA_033556935.1. NCBI lineage: Eukaryota > Metazoa > Arthropoda > Insecta > Phasmatodea > Timematidae > Timema > Timema podura. The sequence continues at coordinate 38,950,143 of JAVRXN010000004.1, read as the reverse complement.
TATTTAGTTTTACCACCCATCCATCACACATGATGTCATTCACCCTACCACCCCCTAGGACTCGATACGTGCCACGTGGTCTGGTAAACACCACCCATGATGTCATTCACCATACCATCCCCCTAGCACTCGATACGTGTCACGTGGTCTGGTAAACACCACCCATGATGTCATTCACCATACCATCCCCCTAGCACTCGATACGTGTCACGTGGTCTGGTAAACACCACCCATGATGTCATTCACCATACCATCCCCCTAGGACTCGATACGTGTCACGTGGTCTGGTAAACACCACCCATGATGTCATTCACCATACCATCCCCCTAGGACTCGATACGTGCCACGTGGTCTGATAAACACCACCCATGATGTCATTCACCATACCATCCCCCTAGGACTCGATACGTGTCACGTGGTCTGGTAAACACCACCCATGATGTCATTCACCATACCATCCCCCTAGGACTCGATACGTGCCACGTGGTCTGGTAAACACCACCCATGATGTCATTCACCATACCATCCCCTTATGACTCGATACGTGCCACGTGGTCTGGTAAACACCACCCATCCATCACACATGATGTCATTCACCCTACCATCCCCTTATGACTCGATACGTGCCACGTGGTCTGGTAAACACCACCCATCCATCACACATGATGTCATTCACCCTACCATCCCCTAGGACTCGATACGTGCCACGTGGTCTGGTAAACACCACCCATCCATCACACATGATGTCATTCACCCTACCATCCCCTAGGACTCGATACGTGCCACGTGGTCTGGTAAACACCACCCATCCATCACACATGATGTCATTCACCCTACCATCCCCTTATGACTCGATACGTGCCACGTGGTCTGGTAAACACCACCCATCCATCACACATAATGTCATTCACCCTACCATCCCCTAGGACTCGATACGTGCCACGTGGTCTGGTAAACACCACCCATGATGTCATTCACCATACCATCCCCTAGCACTCGATACGTGTCACGTGGTCTGGTAAACACCACACATGATGTCATTCACCCTACCATCCCCTTATGACTCGATACGTGCCACGTGGTCTGGTAAACACCACCCATGATGTCATTCACCATACCATCCCCCTAGGACTCGATACGTGTCACGTGGTCTGGTAAACACCACCCATGATGTCATTCACCATACCATCCCCTAGGACTCGATACGTGCCACGTGGTCTGGTAAACACCACCCATGATGTCATTCACCATACCATCCCCTAGGACTCGATACGTGCCACGTGGTCTGGTAAACACCACCCATCCATCACACATGATGTCATTCACCCTACCATCCCCTATGACTCGATACGTGCCACGTGGTCTGGTAAACACCACCCATCCATCACACATAATGTCATTCACCCTACCATCCCCTTATGACTCGATACGTGCCACGTGGTCTGGTAAACGTTGCCAGCATGACGGAATGAAATATCACTAGAGATAATTACATCCTTATTACTTTACTGACAGTTCCAGCAGTTAGTTCTAGTTCAAGTCTGCGTGTCAAGTTGGTGTGGACCCGAGGCGTGATGGAATGTTTGAAATATCGTGAGGAAGGACTGTATCTGACAGTTACAAAAGCTACATACTAAAACTATTTTCATATATTCATACGGCAAGTCATGTGATTAGCAGCTGTCACTTTTTATGGGTAGTAACAAAACCCATAAAATAATTCAAGTAATATAGTAAAATGTTTTCAATGTTTACCACAAAAAATATGTTTGAATTTTCTTAAACGTTCTTACGACCTAAATTCCACAATAAACGCGTCGTTGCCCCCAGTATAAAAAATATTGGCATGGATGGTCTTTACCTGTTTCTCAGGATAGATTTTGTGGAGAAGAAAAGGCAATTTACTGAAATATGATAACTCTTATTGCATCCTGCAAAACTCAACATTTCCAATTAAAGTTATAAATTGTTATGCGAAGGGACGAATCACTAATAAACTGTAGTTCGCGAACTATTAAACGCTTGATCTAGACAAATTAACTGCTAATTTCATTGAAATGAATCAATCTGAACTATTCCCAACAGTGAATAGTTCTGCCCAGCTCTAAGTAGTTCTACTCCGCCACTAGATAACAGGGACGAAATATACGGTGCTTAAATTACTGAAGGCTTTTTTCCCCATGATTTTCGGCCCCCTTCTTTTCTATCATACGTACTTTTTACGATTTGTTAATTAGATTATTTTAATAGTTTAATTATTTTTAGACATAAGGATTGGTAAAAAAGCGAGGGATAAAAAATTTTAGAATCCTTAAAATGCAGAAAGTAAATTAAATATAAGTGAAATTTTATAGTTAGTATATTTATTTTGTGATAAAAAGTGTTGATTAAATGTTATCTCCTATAAACATTAATAAAAACACTCTTAAGTAAGATGGATTTTGACCCATCCCACCCCTAGAAAGGAAACGTGAGAAAATACTAAACCCCTCTTCCTCCCTCAAAAACTCTTACGTCATTTAAGGATGGCCCCAAATGTGAAGGAGCCTGGTAGGGTTTCTTGCAGAATTTGTAAAAATAAAATAATGTGATGGGGCGGGCATTGAACACGAGGCTTGCAAATGGCGTTACTTACAGTAAAGTTGCTCACATTACCATGAGATTGTTGACGTAACGCGATGATGATAGTTGATGACTGATGGGCGGAAAAAGGATGCGTGGCAGTTGAGCCAATGAGATGCCGCCTACCAGGGAGGGGTCTTGCGGGGGATGCCGGGTAATGAAAACAGCTGCAAACTAAAACAGTTGACAGTCGTGGCGGGAGTTTGTTAGTTAGCTCGGAAAGTTTTGCTGTATTTTCATGGGTTTTTTTTTCCCTCCACCCCTTTTCCTCGTTCGCTTGACAGTCGCAATGTCTCGTGTGAACGGTTTGGGTGGGTGCTGTAATGTGTTTCTGTGCAACTGCTAAGGAGTTGAATCTGTGCGTGTGTGTACTGCTTCTAGTGGTATCGGCTTTCTTGGAGACCTAACTGGTATGTGCTGCGCGATTATAATTGCTATCTTATATCAAATACACGTTTTAATAAACTGGGGGGGCTTACAAAAAATGAAAGTTGAAAAAATCTTGACTCCCAGAAAGTTTAGGAAACCTAAGTTTTTTAGGCAGCTATCCCCTAACCCAAATATATAATTTCCTAATGTGTGTGTGTGTTTTTCCACGCCCTTAAGAAGCCCCTAGATGACCAAAAAGCTTAAACTCTGTACACTTATATAGATCAAGAGACAGAACCTAACAAAACTGGATTTTCAATTATTATTTTTTTCTGTCCGATTGAATCTTTTTAAAAGCTTTTTATTAATTAAAAGAGCGGAGTGAGGGATTTGCGTTTTCCAGCTTAAATTAAGATGATAATTTGCATCCTAATTATTCAAGCTTAGTTCGCCTGTTGCTGACAGGTTTATATACTGGTTCTGTCTACCACTTTTGTGATATCATTTATAATATATGAGTAATCTTATTTTATTTAGTTAACTCTATTTCTGACACCCTATATTAGTGTATCTTCATATTGAATAAAGGCTCCCACGTTGGATTCCCGGCACAGTCGTAAAGTGGGTTTTTGGTAAAATTAGAATTTCACTTTTTATTGTGATTGATTGATTGATTGTTGGTGAACTGGATTCTGTGCTTGGGATTGATATATAAACTGACAATCAAAAGCCCGGTACATATGACAGAATTTATTGTAGAAAAAATATAATACTTAGGTCACATCTATTGAACACAAGTTTTAACTCAACACATTTAACACGGCACATAAACCTGCTTCGATGGCTGCATGGTCTAAACCCAAAGGCGTCAACCTCGCATTAGACTAGACTGCCGATAACAGGGAGATAGGGGTTCGTATCCGTATGAGTGATTTTTCCTAAATGATTTCCCACGCTACCTCCAAGAAAATGCAGGTACACTTCCTCTATATTCAACCTTATTCATCCCTAACACATTAGCTTAATTATTACATATGCGTTTAACCTGAGCAAGTAGGGAGTGGGATGCAGCGATAAAAATAAAATAGTAAAATTACTTGGCATATAAATATTGGACACAATACTTTCAACAGTTTGATAACTTCTTTGTTACATAACGAGGAACTTCGTGGTTTGTGTGCATCCCCAAACATCTTAATGATAATCAAGGCCTAGGCTGACGTAGGGTGGTCATGTGGCATGTTAACGAAAAAGTACGTTGATGTAAATTGTACTTTGAAATCGATACTTTTCTAGCGAATTGAAGTAATATTATTACTAGGTTCTTACTACTTCAAATAATAATTGGACTAACTATTAGTTCTGTGAACAATAGACCTCACTTCCTTCATGTTCTTGTCTTTAATAACGTCTTAAGATTTATCTTTGGATTTTGAGTTAATATTTTTCCTTGCTGATCCAACTAGACAGAAAACAAATTATTAATATACGGTCTTCAATAGTACAGTTTGATTTTAATAGGAAGCTTGTTTTTAAACTGGGAACTCATGTTGACACAGCCCACAATGGCGCAAATGTAAATATTACAAAATTGTATTTATATACTTCGTCTATTTAATTAATTATATAAATATAAATTATACGATAATACATAATAAAGTATTATCGGAAGATTTTAATAATTTTTTAATTAATTTAATCAAATAAAAGATATTTCTAGAAGGCCAAATTATAGAGACTTTCAATCAGTCTTGGTGGTTGAAAATATTCCTCCTACAAGAATCATGGCCTACATTATATTCTTAGGGCAAAACAGCTGTCCACGTGGTTTAATACATCAATCCATCAATATAGATCAAAATAAATATAATAGAATAAAAAAGTTGTTTGGTCTAAGCTCAAAGAATGTTTCTGCCAAATCTCGTTAAAGTTGGTCCCCGAATCCGGCGGTAATCGTGATTCAGACAGAAGAAATGCCATGCAATTGAGATAAAACAGGACAAAGCTACTCCCGGTTGGTAATAATAATAAAATTAATAATATATTTTTATTTTTAAAATATTTTTTTAAATCAGTCCTCTGCGGTACTGCTAAATTAAACGTTAAAATCCCAGTTAGGGATTTTAAAACAAACTTGATTGAGGATTGAACCCATATCATCTTGGTCAAAAAAAAGTCAGTAAACGCCACAGGTTCTTTGTTTTATTTATTTTTCTTTACAAAGTATATAATTAAATTTTACCTGAATAAAAATTTAAGTTTTTTAGTAATAAACTTTTAAAATAAGAAGTTGGCAATTAGTGTTAATGACCTTTCTTGATGGATGAAATTGATGGTTGCGTTTGTGACACGTACAAAACAACAAGAAGTCTCTTTAAATGTGTTCCTCGTTGGATCGTTTGCCGCTTCTGTTCCCTTTTGTAATCCAAATATTTACTTCTCTATGGGATCACAAGAGGACTTTCATGTAAACGACGGTTTTGGAACTCGGGGGGTTTTACTGGCCCTATTTCTGAGACTGTACTATGCGTGTTGTGGTGGTATGGCGGGGAAAAGGGGAGGGTATTTAATTATGTTCGATCCTGCGACTAATAAACAACGAGAAAACATGAGAGAGGCCTATATTCGCATCTCTTACTGCGGTTAGACTCTCAATTAATGCGCCGTACACACGGGAGATATTTTCATACTTGATTCAAAAGATAAACTTGTATTGAAATAATCATGGCAACTATCACGAAATAACCAGAGAATTTAGCTATCACGTGATACTCAATACTTTTTTTTTCATCCTTGTTTTGTGAATAGATATTGCAACGAATGAAAATATAATTATTTTCAAAAAAACTGTTAGTATTTGTAAAAATTAAAAGCTTAATATATATATATTGAAACAATCCATCTTATTCTTTTTTAAATTTAATTATTTTTAGACACATGTAATTATTTTTGTTAGCACCGCGTCTTATTACCTGTTCAGGTTATACACTAATGCATTAATTACGCTAATAGCTTAAGGGATGAGGAAGGATATATTTAGAGGAAGTGTATCCAAATTTGCGTAGAGGAAGAGGGGTAAACCATTTTGGAAAAAACACACCTTCGGTACCCGAGATTCGAACCTTAATCTCCCCGTCATCGACATTCTAGTCTACTGCGAAATTAACGCATGCGACCACCGAAGCGAGTAACTTTTTTATCAGCACTTCTTACTACCCGTTCGGGTTATTCGCTCACATTAAATTAATACCACCGAATATTTCGTTGCTTATGTTAGCTATTTCATTATGTTTGACTTAGTAGTTGGTCATTCACACGGTAATAGCTGACTTGTACTTATTTCATTTCTGACTTAAGCATGTAAACATCGCTCGTATCTAGAGAACTTGCGAGGTACGACGTACTATAATCGATTACTCGCAACTCGACCCAAACTCTGGACACTCAGCCCGGGCTTGATTCCTGAGTCCAGCTGTCATTTTTAAAATTATTTTTAAATAAAATAGTATCAATAGGTACCGTAATAAAAAAGTGCCCTAATTGTTATGTGTGCGCAAGTGTGCCTAATTATATTCAAGAGATCAAGGTTAGATCTTAAGCCATATGGATTGAAAATGATTCTATCCATACTGTGAATTCCCATCCTCTCTCTAGGGAATATATTATTAGTGTTCTGTCTCACGACAGGTCCATTCCGTTTGTTAATGAATCTAGACTACCAATGTGCCCTGTCCTCTACTTCCTCCGTCAGCTCCCATAATTTTCATTTTTCCTTCAAGTTATCAACTATTTGAATCCTCCTTCTTTCTAAACTACTCTTTCCCTCAATCTTTCCTTCTATGACATCGCGCAGAAGACAATTCCTACTAAGGATGTGTCCGAATATAACCGTTCATATTAAGAAGCGCGCTTTAATTACACAGAATAATATAAAATAACGTAACTTGATGCGGTTGTATCAGCTGACCCCTCTTCTAGAAATGTATCTCTCATCTCTCAAATAGTCCAGCAGACATATCTTGTTGAGGAAGGCTGACCCCACTTCTAGAAATGTATCTCTCATCTCTCAAATAGTCAAGCAGACATATCTTGTTGAGGAAGGCTGACCCCTCTTCTAGAAATGTATCTCTCATCTCTCAAATAGTACAGCAGACATATCTTGTTGAGGAAGGCTGACCCCTCTTCTAGAAATGTATCTCTCATCTCTCAAATAGTACAGCAGACATATCTTGTTGAGGAAGGCTGACCCCTCTTCTAGAAATGTATCTCTCATCTCTCAAGCAGTCCGACAGACATATCTTGTTGAGGAAGGCTGACCCCTCTTCTATAAATGTATCTCTCATCTCTCAAATAGTCCAGCAGACATATCTTGTTGAGGAAGGCTGACCCCTCTTCTAGAAATGTATCTCTCATCTCTCAAATAGTACAGCAGACATATCTTGTTGAGGAAGGCTGACCCCTCTTCTATAAATGTATCTCTCATCTCTCAAATAGTCCAGCAGACATATCTTGTTGAGGAAGGCTGACCCCTCTTCTATAAATGTATCTCTCATCTCTCAAATAGTCCAGCAGACATATCTTGTTGAGGAAGGCTGACCCCTCTTCTAGAAATGTATCTCTCATCTCTCAAATAGTACAGCAGACATATCTTGTTGAGGAAGGCTGACCCCTCTTCTATAAATGTATCTCTCATCTCTCAAATAGTCCAGCAGACATATCTTGTTGAGGAAGGCTGACCCCTCTTCTATAAATGTATCTCTCATCTCTCAAATAGTCCAGCAGACATATCTTGTTGAGGAAGGCTGACCCCTCTTCTAGAAATGTATCTCTCATCTCTCAAATAGTACAGCAGACATATCTTGTTGAGGAAGGCTGACCCCTCTTCTATAAATGTATCTCTCATCTCTCAAATAGTCCAGCAGACATATCTTGTTGAGGAAGGCTGACCCCACTTCTAGAAATGTATCTCTCATCTCTCAAATAGTACAGCAGACATATCTTGTTGAGGAAGGCTGACCCCTCTTCTAGAAATGTATCTCTCATCTCTCAAGCAGTCCAGCAGACATATCTTGTTGAGGAAGGCTGTCTTGAGCAGCACGTGTCAAAACACCGCTACTCCCCTTGCCGCTCAGTCGGTGGAGAATTGAGTGGTGTGCTAAATTTGGAGAACTCCACCACCGACAATTACGTGAGGGAGGTGCGGGAGGGTGGTTTCCGGTATATCCGTTCTCCCCACCCCAGCATTTCCTCCCTCTTCCTACTACAACAAATAGCTTCTTTTTTTAAGCAGATGCATCTTGAAATAAAAATTCATCTCGTTGACTGATTCATTTAATATTTCATTCTAAAGTTAGGAACTAGCATCATGCATTTCATTAATATGTATGAAAACATTAATTTCATTCATGTCATGTGTGTAAACAATTTAAAGTACCTTTCTATTTATTTTAATTTATTTGAGGTATTTAACGTGCACTTTCTGAACCGACTGATTATATCAGTAAACGAAAATTTTCTGAGCGCCAGTGAAAGGCTCTATTAATTTTGCCAGTAATTCGCATACCTGCTAGGGTTCTTTTACATGCCACAATTGGCATGGGATGGACGGCTTTACTTTCCCTCCGAAGGAAGTTGTGCTATGGATTTTTCTCACTGAAGAAAAATCCGTCAACCACGGCTGAGTTTGAACCCACGAACATCGGATCCTAAGGCGAGCACTTTACCCCAAGATCACCGAGGTTACAGTATCGTTATCCTACAAGATATTTACAACACATGTGTATATACTATACCTCAGTTTTAGCTTCTGTGGTGCTGACTGACAGTTCACAGCTGACTTCTGACAGTCAACATTTAGGTATATACCTAAATTTTGACTGTCAGAAGTGACAACTGCTAAAGACATGTTTTTTGCAGATCATATGGTTCGGCGTAGGGATACATAATTTGGTCTGGTAGCTTTTCAAAGCCGTCAGAAGTCAGCTGTGAGCTTTCAGTCAGCACCACAGAAGCTAAAACTGAGGTATACACGTTTTGACACACATAAACCTGTACCAACAAATTAATGCAATAACAAGGTAATGAGGCGTCCAATTTATGGCAAATGCACCCGCATTATTTTGTCTAAAGAGGCGCTCATATTACTAGTCTAAAACGCTAGCATAAAGCTAACATTGACGTTTTTATTCATCTTAACTTATGTCATAGCAAGAAATATACAGTACACTCTATAGATATAGGCACACAACTTACAAACTAACAAACTAGGGTGGCTTAACATTACTACATACCACTACTACTACACCGAACCTTTGCTACAGGAAGTATTTAATTAGGATACAAAGACTAATCCATTCAGTGTACCAGTGGGCACGCAGATAAAGGCGTAACTCTAGTCTGGTCTGGTTTGCCGGTGATGAGGAGGTTGGGGCTCGAACCCTGGCTGGGCTTACCGAGATTCTTTCCGCAGCCCCACTCCATTAGTGTAGGATAAATATGCGGATAGCCCGGACGAGTATTTAAACGCTTAGCACGACGTTTTTAGGTACTTCCTTCACCTTAGAATAAACCAATATTATTTTTTAGTGCACCTCGTCTTATTACTTGTTCAGACTAACCGTAAATTTACACTAATGGGTTAGGAATGAGGAAGGAAAAATTTGGAGTATTTTACCCATATTTGCATGGAAGGAGGGTGGGAAAACTATTTAGGAAAACCTATACCCGACTGGGATTCGAAATGCGATCTACCCGTCATCGCCATTTGTATATGGTCATAATAACGCCATAGACCATACGGCCACCGTAGTTGATCACTGGCCTTTAAGCCTTTAGTTGACCTCATCGTACACACTGAACGGGTAGCGAGATGCGGTGAAATAAATTAAACTGACCTCTCTAACCACTCGTCCCAAGAAAAGGACCTGTATTTACTTATCCCCTAAAACATCCCATTGAAAATACAGTTGTCTCATACATCTCAAGTTGGACACAAATAATATCTACGATAGCAAGGTCAAAGGACACAACTAATCATATTATTATCTTGTTTCCCGTGATCTGTTTATTGTTCTCTACAAGGCAATCTATGTATTTATTGATTTATTCTGTTTAACAAATAATACTCAATTCAATGATTTTGTTAAACCACTATTCATTCTATTAGCTTATATCATTTTAATATATTGTTTCAATTTAAATTAGTTGAAAAATGACACCTAGACATGGGAATCGAATCTGGGACCTTTGGCTTATCGCGTCAATGCTCTTACCATTGAGCTATACATAGGGTTACCATACGTCCGGATTTCGTCCGGACAGTCCGGATTTGGAACACGTGTCCGGTTTGGCGTCCGGATCTGAGAAATGTCCGGATTTTACTAATATGAATCGAAAACGTGGCCAAATTGGGGAATTTTACTCCGCGTCGCACCTTAGGTTGGTCACACTGCAGCATGAATAAAGTACTTGAAAAGTTCAGAATATAACATGAACAGTGAACACTTATGTTATCTACTGTATGTAAATATTTCATGGAATTTAAGTGATAGTGTATTAAAAAGCTTAATTATAATAAATTTGTAATTTATTAACCCCATAATACTTATTTTGTAATTTAAAAAGCTTATAAATCAAGCTAAGTTTGATAACATTTTTCACGTATCAGGATAGCTAAAAACGCAGATTTCAGTACCTAATTTTCAAAAAATTGGCCCCACTCCCCTGGGGGGTATTCCATACCCCTCAACCACCCCGGAAAGACCTCTGTCCGGATATGACCTCAATAAATTATGGTAACCCTAGCTATACAGGACTCGTCCCATGCCCAGGGTCATTCTTCACTCATATAGCTCAAGACTGAGTCTGAATTAAAATTAATTTAAATATGATCCCCTCCATGCGTACAGTGCCGTAATTACAATAATTTGCAACCCATTTCTTGATATGAATTGATATAATTTTAATTTTTTGTAAATGTATTTAACGTACAGTTAAATCAAATTAAAACAGAGCGGCCACATTCAGTAATAATATGAAAAGCATGGAAATTTCAGGACATTTTAAACTGTCAGGAATTCAGAGAAATATTAGAGAATCTTGTATTTTGTCAGGGAAAAAAGTATATCTGGCTGTCTATGAAAGATAAATTGTCTTTAAATACTATTTATTTCAATTTTTAAATGGGCTTTAATCGGGAAATTTTGATCTTTAGATCAGAGAAAAGTCGAAGAACTTTATTCTGAGATCATGAGGTCACTCTGTAAAACAGAACATGACTTACATATCAACTAAATATATGATTATGCTCTTTTTAGTACACACATAGTTCTAACGCGTAAATATTTTTATAAATTGGATAGTAGGACCAATACCCGAAAACAAATAGTAAATCTCCTCCTTATCATCACTTAAAATGAACCAGTCTCTCCTAGATTTGTTACTGACCACTGTAACTATTGATCCATATGGGTTTGGGCTTTAATTACTTTTAAACACTTCCTTATGTGATATATTTTGAAATAAATCTATATTTTTTTTAAACATGAATTTATCTATAAAACAAATTGCTTTTACAACTAGTTCCCCTGGTGACCTGGTGGTCTAGGGATAAGGTGTCCGACTTCTTTGCTGGGAGTCTGGGGTTCAATCCTCGGTCCCGGCACAGATTTATCTGATTGCTAAACTCTTCCTTCACCTCTGACAAGACGTGCATTAATCAAAACCTGTGAATGGGTGGAATGCCAGACCTCCACCGTGGTTCGGATTCCAAGTTAAACTTGTAGGTCCTCCGTTTCATCTCACAATCACCCTACCATTACACATTAGCGTAAGTGCGTACTACCCGAACGGGTATAAGACGCGGTGCTAAAATCATAAATCAACTACTCCCCTCAATGTGATTAAAAATTACTTTGTTTAAATACAGGTACAATTTGATAATGTTAGACAACTGTAAACTGCTTGGTGGCCACAGCGTCACTCTGGTGTTGGATTAGACTGCCGATGGCAGAAAGATTGGGGTTTGAATCTCGGTTGGGTGTACTGAGGGTAGTTTTTACTACATGGTTTTCTATTCTCTCTCCATGCAAATGCAGGTAGGCTTCCTAGTGAACTTAATTAGTGCATAGACCTACAACTTGAACAGATAGTAAGATATATGCTAAATATATATCTTCTGGTCATGCGTCTGTACTTAAAACACCGCAGAAAATTAGGACCTGAGCTGTTACCAAACTACGCACCCATTTCCATGATAGCCGCTTGTTTTACCAAGAATTACCATAACAGTTGGTCGTTAACTTGTACTGAATTAAGTAATGAAAGATGTATTAAAATATCGCCCGTATGTACGGGTAATAAGTGGCCGTAACTCTCACCAACTTAATTAAATAAATAACATTCTCACTGCACCCTATCTGGACTTAAATCCCGTCCTTTCGGAGCATAAGACCTAAACACGCTGGCGCTGAGCCAACTCTTTCGGTTATAAGATGATAGTTTAAAAACGTTAGCCTGGTGGATAAGTTTGCAGACTATTTCGCTGAGGAAATGTAACTGGGCGTGAAGCCTTATCATTTGCACTGTTCGAAACAACCGTTAGATAACATATATCGTAGAGGACTATCATAGGCTGCCACTGACATAAGACAGGGTTGACCACATGGCTACAAAGTACAATCCGGTTTTAATAGTAAGGGCCTTTAAGAAAATAGACCTACAAACTGTTTTTGTGGCAAACAATAATATAATGTTACTATATTATTATTATAATTAGGAAGATATCTGGCCGAAAAAAGGGATGAAGATACTGGGGAGTGGAAGAGGTTACATAACGATAAGTTACATACTCTGTACTTATCACTAAACATTGTTAGGATAGTAAAGTCTCGTAGAATACGTTGGACATGCAGCGCGAATGGACAATTCTAGAACCTTGTTCAAGGTATTGACTGGCAAGCACCCAAAGGGAAGAGAACATCGGAAATATCTAGACGCAGATGGGAGAGTAACATTAGAATGGACCTGAAAGAGAGAGGGTGTAATGAGGTGGACTGGATATAACTAGCTCAAGATAGGGATGGAGTGTAATGAGGTGGACTGGATAGAACTAGCTCAAGATAGGGATAGAGTGTAATGAGGTGGACTTGATATAACTAGCTCAAGATAGGGATAGAGTGTAATGAGATGGACTGGATATAACTAGCTCAAGATAGGGATAGGGTGTAGTGAGGTGGACTGGATAGAACTAGCTCAAGATAGGGATAGAGTGTAATGAGGTGGACTTGATATAACTAGCTCAAGATAGGATAGAGTGTAATGAGGTGGACTGGATAGAATTAGCTCAAGATAGGGATATAGTGTAATGAGGTGGACTGGATAGAACTAGCTCAAGATAGGGATAGAGTGTAATGAGGTGGACTTGATATAACTAGCTCAAGATAGGGATAGAGTGTAATGAGGTGGACTGGATATAACTAGCTCAAGATAGGGATAGGGTGTAGTGAGGTGGACTGGATAGAACTAGCTCAAGAGAGGGATAGGGAGTAGTGAGGTGAACTAGATAGAACTAGCTCAAGATAGAGATAGGGTGTAGTGAGGTGAACTGGATAGAACTAGCTCAAGATAGAGATAGGGAGTAGTGAGGTGGACTGGATAGAACTAGCTCAAGATAGGGATAGAGTGTAATGAGGTGGACTTGATATAACTAGCTCAAGATAGGGATAGAGTGTAATGAGGTGGACTGGATATAACTAGCTCAAGATAGGGATAGGGTTTAATGAGGTGGACTGGATAGAATTAGCTCAAGATAGGGATATAGTGTAATGAGGTGGACTGGATAGAACTAGCTCAAGATAGGGATAGAGTGTAATGAGGTGGACTTGATATAACTAGCTCAAGATAGGGATAGGGTGTAGTGAGGTGGACTGGATAGAGCTAGCTCAAGATGAAGATAGGGTCTAGTGAGGTGGACTGGATAGAATTAGCCCAATATAGGGATAGGTGGCGTACTTTTGTAAGTGCGACAGTGAAATTTCGAGTTCCTAATGCCATAGAGTGAGTAAGTATATTTTATATATAATGTGATCATATAAGCCCTTTTCTAGTCATATAAATTACGAGGAAATGGCTGAACAAATTTTAACAAACGACCTCTTACTTTAAAGTTTAGGGGTTCAGGATGTCGGGAAAAATAGTAGTTTCCAACGAAAATCTGATTTTTCCAGAAAATGTTCAACTTTTCGTTTTTTTTTTCACATCACCATGGAAATCCTGATAAGTGCATGAGTGTGTTTATGTAAATAAAATATTTCTCTCTGGCTACATATAATACCAACTAAACTCTTACTTAAGTGGTGTGGTACATACAATAAATAGAAAGATTACAGAAATGATTAGTATATTTATCAAATAAACCAATGATATTAGGTTAAAAAAAATTTTTTTGCCTTGTTGATTTTTTCCTCTCTCTTCATTTACCTCTTTTCTTATGTATAATTTGATAAGCCCTTTTCCGATAATTGAAATTGCGAGAAAAGGACTGAATCGATCTTGACAAACGACCTCTCATTTTTAAGGTCAGAGGTTCAGGATGTCATCAAAATAGTGGTTTCCAAAGGAATCTCTATTTTCCCAGCGGATTTTCAGCTTTCCATAGAAATCCTGATTTGTGCATGGTCTGTAAATATCTGTAGATAAAATATTTCTCCTTGGTTAAAAATAATAACTCAACTCTTTAAGTTGTACGGTACAACAAATATCAAAATTATGGCAAAATTTTGTATAAACACTAAACAAACTAATGATAATAGATTAGAAATATATCATTTTGTTTGCATTAATGATTTTCCTTCTTCTTTATTTTTGAATATTTACCTTTTATTACAAAATGTCCGTTATAATATCGGTTCTTAACACATTCTCTACATACATTATTTGACTAAAGTAATGCATTTCTTAGATTGGGAAAACATTTAATGATATTGGAATGTTGTTATCGTTAATTCCCGTTTAAATAATCATTATTGATTATAATTCACAAATTAAAGGCTGTCAATTTCGCGAAATATGTTCTTGCCTTTGGTTTCGCCTATGAACTATAAACTATAAACGAAACATCAATGTATACATATGTATTGGTATGTATAATACTTTCACAAATTAATAAAATTATCTTGAAATGTGTTTAGATAGCAATTTTAATTGTTTAAGTATGAGTTTTGTGTCCATTTTTTCAATTAATAGTATCAAAACACCAAAAAGCTCAGTTATGTTTCCTAGCCATAACTTTATTTTGAGTGTAAGTATTTAAAAAGTAATATTTTGTATCCCATCTATCTTCACACACACACACACACACACACACACACACACACACACACACACACACACACACACACACACAATCTCTCTTACACAATATTTATCACCCTCTCTTTCACACAATCTCTCTCTCTCATACACACACACTCTCTCACACTTTATCTCACAATCTATTTCTATACCACATCTTTCTCACACACCCACTCTCTCTCTCTCTCTCTCTCTCTCTCTCACTAACACTCACTCGCTCACTCTGGCTCTTTCACACTCACTTTCTCCCACTCACTTCCTATTACTAACAATCTCACACTCATACACTTACACAATCACACTCTCACTCTCCCCTTTTCTCTCAAACTCTCACTCTCACCTTTTCTCAAACTCTCACCTCTTCCTCTTTATAAATGTTGTATATAATTTGATAAGCCTATTTACGGTAAATTGAAAAAACGATAAAACAATTTAACCGATTTTGACCATCGAACACTCATTTTAAAGGTTAGATTTAGGTTAAGACAGAAAGAAAGGCTTCATAGTTCACTTATATTGAACTAATCTTTTATGTATATCAAATTGATACATATATGAATATATTATATATATCTATATCTGGTAGAATTGGAAGATAATTGGAAGGCGGGTAGTTATGTTATTTCTAAATAATAATAATAATACAAATAAATAGTTGAGGAAATATTATCGACTGTGGCCTTGGACCGTGAAACCGAGAAGGTTAAATATGTGTGGACGTTTGTGTTGTATTATCATTAACTACATACACAGAGGACAACCTAACAAACAGAGTCTATGGTTGTTTGTGCATGTGTGGCATCACCAAGAAGATAACATATGTTCGGTATGTGTTGTAGGGTGTTTAAAAGCATAATGGATTCTAATGAAGCTTGATTAAATAATATTATGAATTTAAATACATGCTATCATATACTTTATACAAATACATTTATATATTACTATATGTTAATACATTTATATATAACATACTATAAAATTGTTAACAAGATTAATATATTTAATATTATATTTATTAAATTAATAAATATGGTGGTTATAATGATTTATATATTATAATCCTTCAATAATTTAAGCAGTTTTTATCAAATAAATAACCATGAACCCTTATTTTAAAAATTAAATGAGAATGTTTTTCCCTTAAGGATTTAACCATAAAAACTAGTTTTTTAAGAATCATCAGAGCAGGTGATCACGTTATCTAAGGCGTCAGGCTCGCTGTAGACTTAACTGTCGCTGTCGGGAAGGTTGAGGCTCGAAGCTCAGACGGGTGGTTTGGGGATATTTTTTCACTTTTTTATTTATTACTATTTTTTTCCATCCCTTCCCCCACGCTAAAGCGAGTGCACTTTTTCTAAAACGACCTTCCTCATCATGATCCTTTAAATTAAGGCACTAGTAACTCCTGTGTTGTACGCTGTACAAATAAATTATTTATTTGATGTATTTAACGTGCACTTTCTGAACCGAGTGATTATATCAACACACAAGAATTTCTATGAGTGAGAGCGCTTTCTAATTTTGTCGGTAATCGACATGGGACCGATAGATATACTTCCCTTCTGAAAGAAGTTGTTCTATGAATTTTTATCGCTCAAGAAAAATCCGTCGACCCTGGTTGTGTGTGGGTTCAAACCCACGACCATCGAGTCCTGAGGCAAGCGCTTTTCCTCAAGACCACCGATGTCAACTGCCGTGTGTAATTTGAACGCAGAATATTAGTCTACCGTACTTCGCATCTTAAGTCCGGTCAATCCACATATCCACTCTAATGGGGTTAGGGGGAGGATGGTAGAATTTAGAGAAAATGTACCTTTATTTGCGTGTAGAGAAAGATGGAGACTATTAAGGATAAAACACCTAGGTGCATTGGTCCTGGGCCCGAACCCTGACCTCCCTGCTATCTATAAAGCAGAAGAAAAAAATGAGGAGACTGACAAATTTGCACGCGTGTCCATCGTTGTGGGTGGTATTAAATAACAAATGATTCAACTATCTTTACCAAAATTTTGTCTTGCAGTTCGAGGATTCCAAAGTCTTACTGTAATCGTAATTAAAACAACTAAAAATAATAGTATTTAAGGCGCTACAATAGTCAACACACAATGCCATAAATCAATGTCTTATAACGTCCCTGGCTGGAGCTGTCCGGCAGTAGAACAAATAGGGGAGAGGAAAATACCAATGTCACTACTTGTGAGTTGTGTTGTTAAATTACATCAGTCAATTCACAAAGATCCATTCTAGGCTTCTGTACCATTTTACCTTTCGTTTCCCGGCCATTTAGATCTTTGATGATAAACCAAAATACTCACAATTTTGAACTTTTCAATGTGGACAGTTTCAAGTTTTAGACTATGGGCCAGTTTCATAGTCAGATTTAGTACGCCTAAAACCCGCCTCGGTGGCGTAGTTGGCTAACGCGCCAGTCGTGTTGAGCCAGACCGCCGAGGACGGGGAGATCGAAGTTCGAATCTCGGTCGGGTGAACTGGGGTGGTTTTTCCTAAATGGTTTTCCACTCTCCCTCCACGCAAATGCGGGTTCACTTCCTCTAAATTCAACCTTCCCAATTCCTAATCCATTAGTGTAATTAGTACTTAAGCGTATAACCCGAACGGGTAGTAAGACGCGGTGCTAAATAAATAAATAAATAAATAGTACGCCTAAAGTGCGAGTCGATACTAAATACAGGACGACACCTACCTAGACCAAAATGGAATGGGCCAGTTTCGCATATGAAACTGGCCCATTCCATTCAATTTCAGGTAGGTGACGTCTTGTATTTAGTATAGCGCCGCACTTGAGGCGTACTAAATCTGACTATGAAACTGGCCCTATGTTTACAAGTCTTTATATGAATAGGGCCAAGAAAATAGTTTCGTGTTCATTACAGAAAACACCAAACTACTATACTGTTAAAGGTTCTGTTAGTATTTAACCTAAGCGCAACATCTGATTGGAGATATCTCAGCTACCTAGGCAGCCCCTTAAAAGTACCAAGAGAAATCTCACTCGCCAATAATTTAACTGGACTATCTACTTTCTAAACACGAGTTTATTTAGTCAAGAATCCTCTACAATAATATAAGCATACAACTTACAAAATCATTTAAACTAGGATGGCATAACTATTATATGCACATCCTGGAATCAAACCAAGATCCTCTAGACCTGTAGTCAGGCTATCTAAATATTCTCTCGGAAATGGGATCCTAAAATATAGATTAATGAAATAATTTATTTATATTCTTACCCAATAATACTTTATTAATTATATTAAATCCATTCATCCAGTTTGGGAGAAGGTCAAATTTGGCTCTTTCCTTCTTCATTGATAAGCTTTGGAAATAATCATAATTAACTAACTGTAACCCGCTTCGGTGGCCGGGTGGTCTAACGCGCCACTCTTGCAGTAGACTAAACTGCCGATGACAGAGAGATTGAGGGTCAAATCTCGGTGGGGTGTACTGAGGGTGGTTTTTGCAAAATGGATTTCCACTCTCCCTCCGCGCAAATACCAGTACACTTCCACTAAATACAATATTCCTCATTCCTAAAACCATTGGCGTAATAAGTACAAAAGCGTAGTAAGACGTGCTAAAAATCAACTAATTGTAACATAAAAAAATTCATATTCCAGGATAAACAAATAAGTACCTTAACCTTTTGGTCGCTGACATTCTAGTTTGTGAGCCTGACACTCTAGACCGTGCCGCCACCAACGCGGGCTCCAGTTTGTGTGGAACGGTCATCTAGTCAAGTGTGACCATGACACATATAATTGAGATGCGTCTGTCTTTAAAAAGGATGCGCCCAATAAAATGTTAACATGCGAAACAAGTGAATGTGCGATCATGTTTAGTGTTATACTGTATCAAAGCGTACAAAGAACCATCATTATAAAGATTTAACATGAAACATGCACAAAATGTGCTTTGCTTATTGCTATGATGTCGATGCAGGGTAAATCATCAACAAAACGCCTGAATGTGTGGGAAAAAAAACATAATCAACTAATTTGTAATTTTATTGGTAAGGGAATTTAACTTGCATTTTATATACTTCATACAGATTATATCAGCACATGATTTACAAACTAACTTAATAAAAACCCGCCTCGGTGACGTAGTTGGCTAACGCGCCAGTCGTGTTGAGCTAGACCACCGAGGGCGGGGAGATCGAGGTTCGAATCTGGGTCGGGTGAACTGGGGGTGGTTTTCCCTAAATGGTTTTCCACTCTCCCTCCACGCAAATGCGGGTTCACTTCATCTAAAATTCAACCTTCCAAATTCCTAATTCATTAGTGTAATTAGTACTTAAGCGTATAACCCGAACGGGTAGTAAGACGAGGTGCTAAATTAATAATAATAATAATAAACTTAATAAAAGGCATTACACCGCACCCAGTCGTCCCAGCCCAGCACTTAAAGCTATACCCTGATTAAGGTAGGCAGAACAGTTTCTGGTTGTTACTAAAGTGACTAAAACTTCAAGTCATGTTATTTGCAACTTTCACTTTTGATAGATATTATCAATACCCATAAAATAACATTAATAATATAATAACATGCTATCAATGTTGACTGCAAAGAAATATGTTAGAATTTTCTGAACCGTTCTTCCTACAAAAATCAGACTATATCTATTCCCTGGAGGCGTATAACCCGAACGGGTAGTAAGACGCGGTGCTAAATATTATTATTATTCCCTGGATCGTAGGACGGACCTGTATACAAATGGTAATCAATCATATTTGGGCCCGCGGATGAACGTCAAGCTCGACCTGTATAGCTTGTCGGTGAGGTTGAGGTTCGATTCTCGGCCGCGTGAACTTTACTTAACAATTTTCCGCTCTATCTTCACACAGATAAGGATGCATCCTATCTACATTCTAACTTCATCATATCCATCCCATTAATTTTACTACATGCATACATATATCCTGCACAGGAAGTATAACTCAGTGCAAAAAATAAGTATATTTGCAAGCACCTCCCGGCTTGAAACCAAGGTCACCATGAATGTAATCTTTGTAAAAGTTCTTCAACTAAAATATTTATTGTACCTAACAAATAGACATAATATTTTCTTATAATTATCTGGTTGGTTAAATATAAAGTGTACATTTAAATAACCAACACGATGTTGAATCAAATTCTTGCCATCTTTGATCATGAAACATAATTCAAAATTGATTTTCACCCCACAACTTTGTTTATGATATTTGGTCGATAACACCCTAGGCCAATACAATTCAATTTTTATAGGAAGAAACTTATCTGACTAATGGATAAGCTACTAGAGTTATTTAATACATCCATACGTCAATACACGTGATCTAAACTCTAGAGCTATTAATTTTGATATTTGAAGGGTACAGGGAAAGTTGGGAAAGTCCAAAAGTCCAATTTTAACTCAACTTGAGTTAGTGCTGCCATCTGTTAGACAATCATGAGACCTTTCTAATACCTTAGATTATGGTTAAATGAGGTCTCTGTCATATTTAAATTGAGTTATTGCTGCCATCTGTTAGACAATCATGAGACCTTTCTATTACGCTTTATATTATGGTTAAAAGAAGTATCTGTCATATTTAAATTGAGTTAGTTCTGCCATCTGTTAGAGAATCATGAGAACTAATACATTTATACTATGGTTAAAAGCAGTATCTGTCATATTTAAATTTATTCAGTGCTGCCATCTATTAGACAATCATGAAACCTTTCTAATAAACTTTTTATTATGGTTAAAAGAAGTATATATCATATTTAAATTAATTAAAAAAAGTGTTTGTTGGTTTCCATATGGCGTTTGAGATATAAAAGTTGTGGTCCTGGAAAATGCATGTAATGTAATTTTCCGCCCCCTTTCACCTTTGTACATTTCATTACCATCATTACCCATAAAATAACAGTAGTAGTAAAGTGGAATGTTTGTATTCTGGCCGCACAAGTAAGTTTGTATTTTCCCTGTGAAAATGAGTATCTTGTTTAGTTGGTGTGTACATGTTCCAGGAATGGCAGCGACCGGGATACGATGACTTGATGGACACGATGAGGCCGGACGAGAGGGCGGCAGGGGTCATCTCCGGAGCCGACCCTTACAGGGAGCTAGAACTCTATCTCGAGAAGGTCAACGTAAGTAGCTATACTAGAGTCATAATCATTAAATACCCTGATTTGCTGTCAATAAAATTATTGGATCTCGTTAGATAAAAAGTCGGCAATTAAAATATTTAAATTTTGTTTAAAAATGGTAGTCTAACAACATATCTTTTATATAAGTGGAATTATGTAACAAATATAACAAAACTACGTCTAAAATTGGTAGATTCCATACAAACCAAAATTAGAAGGTTGAACTTTTAATTTTCTAAAACATTGTTAGACAACACAAATGTTGAATAAAATATTTATTTGCCATCTTTGTCGTTGAATACAATTCAAAAGTAGTTTTCGTATTAAATGCCAGACTCATTTTTCTGTTTTTTCGGTGGCGATGAGGTCGATGTTTGAATCCCGACCGGATATACTAAGGTTTTTTTTTTAACTAAAATAATTACACACTCCCTCCACACAATTCCGGGTATGTTTATTCTAATTTCTTCTTTCATTATCTCTAATTCATTAGGTTATTTAAAATACGTATAACCCGGATGGGTAGTACGACGCAGTGAAAAAAGTATTTATTTTATCATTTTAGAAGTAAATTTTGGAAGAAAGTAATATTTCATCATTTTACCATTTTTGGCAAATTCTATCAAATGTATTTAAAAAAATGCTACTATCACAAAATATATAATTGTTTAGTTGTAATATGAAAATGATTGAAGAGTAATTCAATATTTACAAATCCATAACATTATCAAGTTCAACGCCTTAGCTCAGTCGGTAGCGTGTCTTCCTTCTTCGTTGAGGGCCCGGGTTCGATTCCCGAAATGATCGAACATTTGTTATTGATGAAAATATGGATTTACCCTTTCACATTGATACATTAACGGCCGGGGACTGTAAGTTGTGTCTGTCCTAGTCTTAAGGTAGATTATAAGACATATGAAGTTATGAGAGACCTAGCAAGCTGCTAGTGGAAAATAAATGGCTTGAATAAAAAACTGACCCAGGCCACAGGCTGGAAACGGTGATGTTGTAAACAAAATAAAATTATTAAAAGTTTCATTAAGATTCTAGAGGAAAATAGAATTAAAACTTTGTTTTAATATTGTATATCAATGCTGCACACACGTGACCTTTTTGGACGACGAAGAGCACCATTTGTTTGGTGAGAAGTAAACCAGCTTGTTGCTCCAAATTTATGACATTTAGTTTTTTATTTCTTTTGACATTAATTTACTCCCATGAGTAGAGACTAGCACTGTTCTTATAAACAACTTTGCCATGAATAAAAAAAAATAGTTTAAAAGCATTCTTCTTTATGATCTTTATACTTTTTTTTATGGTATGTGACGGGCTGAAGGATGGGGTTGGGCATCACGGCCGTACTGAGGGGGAGGGGTACGTTTTGGGGGTTCACTACTCCCTCCCCTGCCCTTCCCAAAAGCATTATTGATAATGTATTTTGGTATTCCTCCTCAATTCCTAGCTTATTGGAGTCTTTTAAATTCACACCTACAACCCCAATCATGTTAAAAATAAAACGTTTAAATTACTTTAAGTTTGTTTTGTTAAATTCTTGTCATATCATTAACTAAACAGCCAACCCCTTTCCCAATATATATATTTATGGGCCCTGGAGAGCACTAATTAGCACATTTTTTTTTCATAGTTATCGATGGTTCATGAATCGTCACATACATTGTATTTTTGTCGTCGTTGATTTGGAGGTTGTACTTCGAATCCCGATCAATTAAGAAGGGAAGGAGGAAGAAGTCTAAAATCTTCACCTGTGTTTTCTCATATCCTGTCTTCGCGCTTATGCGAGCTCGTTTTCTCTTAGTTACCCACCATTATCCTAACACCTAGATCCAGTCGTTAATAACGCTTGTTTCGGACGTAGCCCTACTATTCATAACAACAAGCCAATTAATATACAGGGTGTCTACCATGAGACTCCCAACATTTTAGGCATATACACTTCAGTACAGTGGAGTTTCATGATGGACACCTTGTACAATACTACTTAACAATGCACTAATAATCAAGTTAAAAAGTTACATTCTATGTTCCTATACAGCTCACACACACAGGAAGCTCCATTATGTTCTGAGAATTCTCGTGGAAAGAGAGGCTCCATTCTATACAACTTATAGACAGGAAGTTCCAATCAACGTTTCTGAACAACTGACAGCTACGTTTTATAAGCATTAAGGTCCGAGCTATCAAAATAATGCATCATTTCAAACATTTACGAAAACAACAATTCTACCTTTTAAACAACGCCTTTCAGTTGGAATATTAATTTTATAGGAAGCTGCTTCGGTGGCCGCATGGTCTAAGGCGTCACTCTCGTGTTAGCCTAGACTGCCGATGACAGAAAGATCGGAGTTCGAATCCCAGTCGGGTGTTCTGAGGCTTTTTCCAAAATAGTTTTACATTCTCCTTTCACGCAAATGTAGATACACATTTTTAAATTCAACCTTCCTCATCCCTAACTCACTCTCGTAATTAGTACATATGCTTATAACCTGAACAGGCAGTGGGACGGGGTATTTAAATTTCCTTTATAAATAAAATATTGCTCCAGTAGAAACAAAGAGTTTAATTTTCTTCAAATGAGGATATCAACAGTTGTTGAATATCTGTCACGAGCATAGCGGCATTAGATGAAAAACTTTTTAAATGGACAGAAAAAGTTGTCATTAAATTCCAGGGCAACCTTGGCAGGTGTTCAACAACTGTTGATATCATCATCTGAAGAAAATTAAACTAAAACTTGCTATTGGAGCAATATTTTATCTATTTTTGGACAAATAAATGTTTTGCTATAAAAACTGCAAAATCACTAGCCTTTTCTCGCGTCCCCTTCCACCTCACCTTAACTTATAAAAGTGTTCTATATTCAACCTCGAACTCACATCCAGTCAAACTTGTTATCTTGTTGGATACGACAGTGAATTTCGAATCACTTAACCTAATGATCCCCACATCGATGGGCACACGGCATAATCGTCAAGTTATTTTATACTGGTTTACTGGTGACTGAGAGCTTGGGGTTCGAATCCCTGCCGGGTGTACTGAAGGGCGTTTAATCCCTATAAAATTTCCTACCCTCCCTCCACGTAAATGCTTGTACATTTCCTCTAAATTCTTCTACCTTCCCAATCCCTACTCTGTTAGTGTAGTTTGGCCTAGTCGCGCCTAGTCCGAACGGGTAGTAAGCCTTAGCAGAAAAATACACCCGTGAGGATTATAAAATTTGACCTTGCTGGTACTTGAACCAGAGTATTTAATTTAATTATAAATAAATAAGTTGCAATAGTAAATATCATCGATTGTCTCTTAACATGTAAATAAAATGTCAAATGGAGGCAGCGTCGTCTCGGCCATGCTTGATCACAAAGCGGAGTAGGTCAACACAATAAACAAGTTAAAAACATTTTTACGACAAATTAGAATGTCGGAAACACAAGTGTCAACTACAACAAAGAATAGGGGGAGAGGGGGTAGGAGGTTTTAAAAGTCATCTCCCGTTTGAGGCCGTGGGAACATGGACGCTTCCCAGCGGGAGAAAAAAGAAACTGCTGGAGCTAACAAGTGCGTTGTGCAGTGCGGGGAACATGGGTTGGTCCTGAAGGGAGAGGGGCGTTTACAAGTCATGTTCACTTGAACATGTGGTTGCGTAACTTTCTCTCTCGCTCTGCGTATTTTCTCAGCCTTTCTTTCTTTATCCTATCTCATTATCTCTTTGTTGATTCAGAGATGGGTGTTAACGAAACATAATCTTGAAACACCTGTCAGGGACACACTTTACTTCCTAGTGTGGGTTGGTTGTTTTAACCACTAAAAAAAAAACTGGGTACATTATTCAAGTTCAGGAATGATTTCCACTCCAACTAGTAGGACACTTTAATGGCGGGCTTGACCCGTACTGGAGGTCACGTGATATAAAACGAGCTTGCGATACACAGCATAACTGGATGGCCGGGGTTAGAATCTCGGCTGCTGGTGATTGGTGTTTCGAATCTTCGCTGCCATTGATAGGGCTGGCTGAGTTTCGAATCACAGTCACGGTGGTTTCCCAAATGTGATTTATCATTGTGATTTTCTCTTCTCTCCTCCATGCTAAAGCGGGTGCACGTTCTCTAAACCAGTCGTTCTCAAACCTCTTATCCCTGTGACCCCCTTTACATACACATAAGAAAGTCGCGACCCGGGCCTCCCTTTTCCCCTTTTGTTTAGGGTGCTAGTTTTCTGGCATACAAATACAATTCACTTTAATTTTTTTAAATTAATCACTTGTTTAATGTTTGCTGGTAAAACCTTTTTCAAGTAATGTTTATGCTTGTGATGGGTGTGCTTGTTTCTGAACGCAAAGTTTACTAAAACGTGGATTAATATTAGAAAGAGAAGCTTTCAGTTCTTTGGTGACATCTAGTCTTGCACGATATTTACCCTAAACCGATTGCTCTCTTAGTCAACTTTTTTTCCCCCTGGTACTAGGTAAGGTCAAGTTAAAAATAATAATCTAGACCCTTAATGTCCGAAACATTTCTTGCGCGCCCTTCTAGCAACTATCGTGCCCTCCCTTGGAGTTGTGCCCCACAGTTTGCGAACCTCCTCATACCTCACTGCTTGGATTGTGTACTAACCGCGCAGGTGGGTGCGTTGACTGAATTTCAGGCTCATCTAGTCTTGTTTGCAGGCGACGAGGAGGTCGGGGTTCGAATCCCGACTGGGTGTATTGAGGGTGGTTTTCACTATGTGAGAACCCTTTGCTAATGCGGGTACATCCCCACACCCATTTGTGTGAGTAAATATGGATATACCGGACGGCTAGTAATATGCGGGGCAAAAATTAAAATATAATTATAATTGCAGTTTTAAAATTATCTTTATTCTTTTATTTTTTTTAATTTGGAATTTTAGGGGTCTTGTCTTAGTATTCATCCAAACATCCGACACATCTTAAGTAATCTGTATTATAGTAAATTGTACTGCATATGTTTTGAGTTCCAAGCGATTATTTTACAACTATTTGTGACCTTGGAGGGGGAGTGTGGACAAATGCTCCCCCTCCCCCTCCCCTTGCCGCCCTTCTTCTGTGTGTGACACTGGATGCAACAGAATAATTTCTTAACTATTATTTTCAATAGTTTGGTTAGGTAGTGTAAATATTAAAAATAGTTTTTTTAGCACCACGTCTTACTATCCGTTCGGGCTATACGCTTATGTACTAACTACGCTAATGGTTTTTAGGAATTAGGAAGGTTGTATTTATAGGAAGTGTACCTGCATTTGCGTGGAAGGATAGTGGAAAACCATTCAGGAAAACCACTCTCAGTTCACCCAACCGAGATTCGAACCTCGATCTCCTCGTCACCGGCAGTCTGTAGCCTATTGCAAGAGTTGCGCGTTAGACCACGCGGCCACCGAAGTGGGTATCATATATAGTTAATGGTTTTATTCAATGAGAAGCAACTGGTAGTAAAAATGTTGTTTTATTCATTTTCCTATTTTTAATAATTATTGAATCATCAACCAAAGTTTACTGTAAAGGTTGACTCAGCGCTAGCGTGCTTGCCTTTTACTCTCCGGAAACTGAATGGGGGGGGGGGGGTTACACTCTAATCTTCTAACCAATGATCAGATCTTACAGCTATAAAAAAAGTTCCTGGATCTACTTTCACGTAGTCATACTTCAAATAATGTGATCGGCAACTGCCACTTTTTATAGATATTATCAATACCTATAAAATAGCATTCATATCTTAGTAAATGCTATCAATTTTGACGGCAAAAAAAAGTTTGTATTTTCTAAAAGATTCTCCAATTCTCTTAATCGTAAGAAAATCAAGGTATAATATTATAACACCGATTTATAAATAAATGCTGGTGCTTAACCTCTTGATTAGCTCAATCCTCTTTATCTTCTTAGATAAAGTGGTAATGATTGTATTGCACGTATACATAGACACCAAGTTAGTTAAAATAATGTGTTTTTTTATCTTATAACTAAGACCTGTCTTTGCCTTCGTCCATCGCGCAGATTTACTTATAATTTGATAGTTAAAATGTTGATAAAACCGATGCTTATTTAATATAAATAAGTGATAGTTGATTTGTAAGTTTAA
This sequence comes from Timema podura, assembly GCA_033556935.1. NCBI lineage: Eukaryota > Metazoa > Arthropoda > Insecta > Phasmatodea > Timematidae > Timema > Timema podura. Next base: position 38,922,553 of record JAVRXN010000004.1, on the reverse strand, counting down.
AGCGCCAACCTTCTGATCTAACGGTACCAGGTTTAGTTCTTGGTAAGAATTAACTTATATCAATGTGAAGCTGAGTTAATTAATTAATAATGTGACCTGGTGGTCTAGGGGTAAGGTGTCAGACTTCTGTGCTGGTGGTCCGGGGTTCAATCCTCGGTCCCGGCACAGATTTATCTGATTGCCAAACCCTTCCTTCACCTCTGACAAGATGTGTATTATTCACAACTTGTGAATGTGTGGAATGCCAGGCCTCTACCGTGGTTTGGATCCCACGTTAAAATGTAGGGTCTCCATTTCATTTCACAATCACCCTACCATTGCATATTAGCGTAAGTGCGTATAACCCGAACGGGTAGTAAGACGCGATGCTAATAATAATAATTATTAATCCTAGTTGTTTTATTGTTGTTTGTCATATAATTAATTCAGGATAAACCGTTATTATTCTTAACAATTCACAGCTTTTTTAATGTAAACGATCGCAATAAATCTTATAGCATTACTAATTCTCATTGTAAATAAAATATTTATCACTTTATTTGAAAATAATGCACGCTTTAAAAGCTCACCTAATTTCCAATTCCGGCGGTAAGCTACCTTTTGTGGACCTATTTACTTTATTTACTCTTATTATTCGGCTTTTCCAAATAAATACACGCACATTTTAAAAATAGGTTATAACTTACCCAATTAAAAAAAGTCGGTAAAACAGTTTTTGTTCTAAAGGAATACGCCCTTGATGACTAAAGATTTCTGGATGCGATATTGTTACTTTTTGAAGATTTAATCGTAGTGGTAGATCTATAATTTGGACTCTACCCTAAATAAATAAGTAGAATTTAATCAAACTCATTATAGAATCCTTTTCGAGAAAATTAACCTTTTAGATACGTAACTTTAAATAACCTATCCATGATATGTAATTTATGTATGCCTTATATTATTATTATTATTATTATTATTATTATTATTATTATTATTATTATTATTATTATTATTATTATTATGGTTACAACGCATGAAGGAATCATGCCGGGTAGCATGCTTGTATAGTTAAATTATATAATGAGATCACATAATGCTTAGAGACTTTTGAATTTCTGTAAATATTATTTTAAAAGGATGTTTTTATATTTAGTTAAATTATGCGCTTAAATGCATGAAATAGTTTTGTTTATGATAAAAAATATATAAATATATATATCTCAATTAAGTTTTATTATTATTATTATTATTATGCACCCAGTTGTAATAGAAAAACAGTCAACTCTGATTTCAATGAACCTATTCCAGTGGTGTGTTACAAATTTATTTTAAAATGAACCCTCAACTTTAATTCTAATGAACACAAAAAGTGAAATTTTCAACAAATAAGGTCATTCTAGCATTATAATCCTTTAAAAACATAAACTTTTGGTTGTTTAAATTTGAGAACACTAATTCTCTGAGCTCTTGTTTTGGTAGCACTTAGAATGACTGAAAGTACGTAATGTGAAAATGATTGCAGGTGGAAGAGGAATGGAGGTAACATTGCGAAGTATTCAAAAGTGGCCAGATTTTGTGATGTGTGATGTGTGATCAACTAAGCAACTAGGATCGTGAGCCCTCAGATAACGCAGCCATCTTCGACTCGATGATAATGTTTGCTGCCAAATGTACAGTGACAAATGTACGAATGCGCATATCATGATGGATTAAATAGCCAAGATATTATTTGTGATGATTACGATAATAGCCGCATCTAAATATCATATTCGCGTGTTAAGTCGAACGTCCCTGGTTCGATTCCCGTGTCTAGGTGTCATTTTTCAATTTAAATAATATGATATCTATATGCGGCTATAACCGTAATTATCAAATATAATAGCTTTGATCTTTGAAAAGCTAACAACAATCCGACAGTACAAGGAAATGTCGTGTCCTTCCTTCCAAATTCCTGCTGCATCAATTGTTTAAACACTTCTAAACGTCATATAGAAAGCTTGAATTTGGCAATAAGATAGAGGGACCAACCATAAAAGTCTAAAAATGAGGAATTTCAAAAGGAGGCATTGGGAATCGGGAGTTTTGGAGGGTCTATTAAAAGAAAAAACTTATCAGGGAATGTAGATAATTGAAATACAGCTTAACCTACCTCCAAAGCTTACTAGCGATATGACTCAACCACCTCTATCCAAACTAAGTGCAACAGGAAACATTTTCATTATTTGTTCACCCCTTTAGTATGACTAGTTCCCCTATCGGGTGACGTAATGACCAGCTGTTGCTCTTGTATGAAGTGTACTTAACATAAAAAAAACTATCAAGATCCTCAACATTATTTATTTCTGCTGCTTTTTTTGTTCTTCCCAACAGTTAAAATATGAAATACTGAAAGTACTGCTCGAATGCGAAGGAGAGCGAGTGGCAAGAGGGAGTGTTTATAAGATAATGGTGGGGAAAAAAAGTCTTCACGACTTTTTTTTTTTTTTTTTACGATTCCGAAAAGTCGTTAAAAATCGAATATCACACCCGAACACTGGAGTTTTGATGCGTTTCTGACGTTTATTTATGTGATGATAGTTTTATGGTGTTTTCCCCTCTTTTTCTTTGTAATCTAGCAACGCCGAATTTTGACACAGGGTTATATGTTTGTCACTTAAATAGTATCTACTACTAGGCTACAAAATATAACTCAGATACTAAACTCCGTTATTATACTATACTATACTATTAGCACCGCGTCTTACTACCCGTTCGGGTTATACGCACTTACGCTAATGTGTAATGGTAGGGTGATTGTGAGATGAAATGGAGGACCTACAGTCTAACGTGGAATCCGAACCACGGTGGAGGCCTGGTATTCCTCACATTCACAAGTTGTGATTAATACACATCTTGTCAGAGGTGAAGGAAGGGTTTGGTAATCAGATAAATCTGTGCCGGGACCGAGGATTGAACCCCGGACCCCCAGCACAGAAGTCCGACACCTTACCCCTAGACCACCAGGTCACCTAACTCCGTTATTATTAATACTATTACTGTATACGTACAATATAAATATGTATAACACAAATACAAACATATATTTAACACACACACATATATATACATACAAACAATATATAACTGTGTATTCATGATGTATTTTTATTTATTATTATTATTATTATTATTATTTAGCACCGCGTCTTTATACCCGTTTGGGTTATACGCTTAAGTACTAATTACTCTATTGGGTTAGGAATTGGTAAGGTTGAATATAGAGGAAGTGAACCCGCATTTGCGTGGAGGGAGAGTGGAAATACTTTTAGGAAAAATCACCCCCAGTTCACCCGACCGAGATTCGAACCTCGATCTCCCCGTCCTTGGTAGTCGACTAGCGCGTTAGCTAACTACGCCCATGATGTATTTGAATCATATACTATATATTAATATATGTGTGTATATATATGTGAATATATGTACATATAAATGAATAGGCATGTATGTGAATAGATATACAAAACATACATATTCACATATATTATACTTTAATAAATATATACATATATAGTTTTTTTTTTTTTATTTATTTAGCACCGCGTCTTACTACCCGTTCGGGTTATACGCTTAAGTACTAATTACTCTAATGGATTAGGAATTGGGAGGGTTGAATTTATAGGAAGTGAACCCGCATTCGCGTGGAGGGAGAGTGGAAAACCATTTAGGAAAAACCACCCCCAGTTCACCCGACCGAGATTCGAACCTCGATCTCCCCGTCCTCGGCGGTCGAGCTCAACACGACTAGCGCGTTAGCCAACTACGCCACCAAGGCGGGTCATATATAGTTAATACGTATATGTTTGCAAAAGATGATAACATTTTATACTTGTGTATATATATATATATATATATATATATACATATATATATACTTGTGTATATATATATATTCATAAATAGGTATACAGTTATATTATGATTTATTAATACGTACATTTAATAAAAATATGCATTACTCACTTATAGTAATATGACCTTGACTCTTTCCCGGAAGGTGTTTAAACTGTTTTCATATACATATATTTATGTGCTGGGCTCATCCAAATATGCAAATATTTTCCCATTTTTGTCGCTCTTCTTTCCACGGCGTGTCTTAATACCCGTTCGGTCGGTGGGCAGTTTAATCGCATGGATACGTGAAAGTAGATCTAGTACATTATTTTAGCTGTCATGTATGTCCAGTCGTGAGAAGATTGAGGTACGCGTCTATTAGTCGCCGATAGCCTGCCTGCACTTCGTAGCACACAAGTTCATATCTCCTTAAATATAACGACTATGCATTTGCTTACCCTAGAGTGCTAGGCGTGTGGTATCTATTTCTTGCTAAGGGGTCCATACTAGTCACCGCGAGACAAATTGTCAACTTTTCATTTCATATTATATTATACGAGTACGGTTTTTCTTCTCTTGATTATTGTGTGAAATAAAATAGAACTTAACCTTCTGAAGTAAAATGTCTATCAAACACATTGCCAAATTTAATTTTAAAGAAAAGCGATAAACAATAAACCTTAACTTAACTAACAAAAACTAATGTTCGAGCATTATGATTTAAAATGGTTTTGATAAAACTTCCCCCTATTTAAGTTATAACGGTCCATATAACTATTTATATGTATGTATTATTTCATAATTATGTACAGTAATAGGTTCATTATAAATAGCCAAAGATAACCATATTTTAAAATGTATTTAAAATTATTTGGGAGCTACTTATAATCCAAAGAGGAAAATAATCAGGAAAAATACCCCCCTCCTCCCCAATCAGTGGCTTTATGATCTAAGGCGTCACTATTCCATCAGACTAGATTGCTGGTGATGAACAGATCGGGAATCCCTGTTTGGTATGATGATTTCTTAAATTATTTATCCGTCTTCGTACGTGAAAATGCGGGTACACGTCCTATAAATTCCTCTTCCCTTATTCATACCCCAATGGTGTGATATGCATACAACCCAAACCTGGAGCACAAACAAAAATTGTAAATCTGATGGCAGGTACAATTAGTAAAGGTTAAGTAAGAGATTAATTTCGATCGACTAAAATGCTAGTTATCAATACATACGCGGGCCCTAGTCTTTTTTAAATATTTAAAAACAGTAGAAGTACCCGGCGTTGCCCGTGGCTACCCATGGCAACGCTTTTATTTGCTTTAAACAAGCAGAAAAAAATTCTCTTCATTTGATTGTTTTTCTACACAGTTTTTAATTAATTTAAAAAAATCAAATCCAAATTTTAAATTTCAGACCTTTGCGTGTGGTAGATATCGCGCAAAGCTCACGACAAACAAACAAACAAACAAACACTTTATTTTATTAATATAGATAGGGGTTGTTTGCTCATTGCTGCAATTAACTGATGATTCATACAAATTTTACCGGCCCAATCATGATTCGTTTCAAAAGATTAAACATATATTTACAGTCCAGTGTAGTAATACTTTATATCCTTATCAGCAACGGCTTAAAAAAACCTAAAATGCTAGGCCTTCTAAAGGCTATTGACACTTATTGAAACCAATGCTCCCAGGATAGATTTCCGTGTCCAGATGTAATTTCTCAACATTTATTTCAATAAATACTTTCAAAAAAATTAAGAGTATAATATGAATTAGCTAACATCGACAAAATATAATTGTAATGTAACAGAAGTGACCACGACATTATGTAACCCTTACCCGCTTCAATGGCTGAATAGTCTAGGGCGTCACTTTTGTGTTAAACTGGCCTGTTTATGACGGGGAGATCGGGGTTCAAATCCCGGTTGGGTCTATTGAGGGGGGTTTGCCACTCTCCTTCCACGTAAATGTGGGTAGATTACCTCTAAGATGCTTCCTTCCCCATTAGATTAATTAGTAAATATACAAATAGCCTGAACAGGTAGTAAGATGCGGTGATAAAAAAATGCATAACACTTAACGTATGGTTACATAGAATTTTTAACTTTTGGGGATAACTAAATTGAATACAAGTGCACATGAGGAGGAAGTATAATTTTGTAAAAACTACCTCATTTCTCCTGAAGAGGAGGGTAATTGACGTCACTTTATCAAGAAAACCACCCTTAATGATCAATACCTTACTGAACTTTGCGAGTCATTTACATCTCAATCTCAAATATCTCAAATCATACCAAATTAGAAGGAATATTTTCTAAAATGTTAAAAAATATATATACTTATTTCAATGTTTAAGTGTTCAAATGCTAAACAACTTGTTCCAACAGATTATGGAATAATTTTTAATTAATCTAAATCCACACTGGTGGGCAATCAAACAAAGACGTCAGTCTTATCTAGTCTAGTCTTATGGCAATGAGGACTTTGGGACTCTAACCCGGCTGAGTGTACTGATTTTTTTTTTCCTAAATGATCTCCCACTTTATTATCATGCAAATTCAGATGCATTTCGTCTCATTTCTGTCCAACTCACCCGTATCCCTTTTGATTAATATCCGGATGGCAAGGAAGGTAGGTAAAACTTATCGTACAGAAAAAAAAGATAGAATATTTTCCAAATCTGCCAATAGAAGTATTGCACCGAATAGTAAATATATTAAGTATATTTTACTTTTCCATTCAATAACTTTGAATCTCTCACTAAAGAGAAGTTTAATCTTTTTTTAAGTCACCTTGTGTATTATAAGAAGCCAAGTGTTAACAAGAAGAGCCATATGTTGATCCTAGATTAGAAAGAGAGAAAAAAAATGAGAAGAAGAGAATCTTTGCTCCACGTGGTCTCGATGAATTCAGTAGCAGCCTCTTAACAGCCACTTGGCGATGGAGGCAATAAAACAATAACAAAAAAAAAAGTTTATTTTGTTTTGTTTCGTATTTAGTGTTTCATACTCTCCTTCCTCTAACCCAGTTCTTGACTCGGCGTCGTACAGCCGAATTAAAGAGTAATGCGTCTCAACTCTTTGTACAGCTTTGTCAATGTTAATTCAAAATTTAATTTAGGAAGAAAATTTGGTAAAATACAAACTTTTTTTTGGCGATCAATGATGATAATATTTTATTATATCATTAGTACCTAACGGTCTTGCAATGTCTTTAATTTATTTTGAACATGTCATGTTTTTATTGCTGGGATCCTCAAAGATCAAATTGAGTTTGTTACCAAAGTATGACATTATTTCTGAATCGTTTTATCCTTTTTATTGCTATGAAATTATCAAAGGAGACGGTGTCATAACATATTCTCAGGAATTGTTTTGTATTTAATTCAATGCCTTGCTTTGATTTGAGTGACGCTCAGTGTTCGATACCAAATTAGGCCCATTCGAGTTTTGGGGTCATCGATAAATCACGTAACGCTTTTTTCTGACAGTTTTTGCCCCATCTCTACCCCCTATGCAACACCAAGTAGCCATTTAAACTGGCCCCTCCCTCCTCCGAACTGCGTTACGTAACTTTTTCACATCAAGAGTGAATGTCATTATTTCATACGACTTTTGTGACACTAAAAGAGGGACTTCTAAGAATCAGAAGTTATCTATAAGTTTCTTTAATAACGGTGATAACATGAACAATAATATTAGTTAAATATTAGAATTCAAGTGTGAGATCTGAGTTACGTAGCACCGGGATTCACCCAAACTCTCCTCCTATGTAACACTATGTAGACATTCGAAATCACCCCTCGGATCCCTCTCTACAGCGTTACGTGCTTATGCGGTTCTCTTTTCTCTCTCCAGTCGAATGTTTGAACATTTTTTTAATAACTAATTTTCATCTGATGTTCTTAGATTAGTTTAATTCACTGGCAGACCGGCTTTGGTGGCCGCGTGGTATAACGCGATAATCTCGTGTTGGACTAGACTGCCGAAGACGGGGAGAACGGGGTTCGATCCCGGTCGGGTACACTGAGGGTGGTTTTCCTAAAAGCTTTTCCACCCTCCCTCCACGCAAATACGGGTGTATTTCCTCTAAATTAAGCTCTCCTACTCCATAGCCCAAAAGTGCAATTATTACATATGCGTATAACCCGAACGGGTAGTAAGACGCGGTGCTAAATAATAGAAAAACGCATAGTCCGTAACCTTGGATAGTTTATTGTAGTGGTTGATCACAAATTTAGATGGCCCTGGTTTGATTCTTGGTAGTGCTGGAAATATTTTAATATTGGTATACTATTGTGGATAAAACATGTCTATTATAAAATTTCCTATTTTTTTTCCAGACAATATTTTTCAATTTTTTCCTGATTTAACCTTTTTTCCGGTTTTCTTTAGTGGATGAAGATTTTCCATCTATTGCCTACTTGTTACGTAACGGCAGGGCAAGATAGTATTTCCCATGTTCATGTATTTACGTTTTATTTAACAAGTTTTAAAGATTGAAAAAAAATATATCATAACTTCTTAAATACATCTAAAAATAGCTTTACATTAACTGTCACAACATTTCTTTTTTATCTTGAAGTAGCTATTTTGTAAATGTATTTTATTTTAATCGTCTACAACTCAGACTATCCTGAATCACTCTTGAAAATGACTAGTAGAATCTCCCTGACAAAATGCAGATTAAAAAGATTTTGGAAGAATATCTAAACAGTGTAGCAAAAAAAAAACTTTTGAAAATGCAAGCCAATGCTGTCCAGACGCAAATAGTAGAATGAGTGTGTATAGTCATCAGTGGAATAGGGTAAGTGTTATCTGCAAAAAAAAAAAAAAAAAAAAAAAAAAAAAAAAAGAGGCCTGGCAGCGTGAACTGCACATTTTCTTCGCTCTCTTTTTATTTTGTATATTGGCATCTAAGTGCGATACTGGTAAGGGTGCTTGGTTACGTCAAGTTAAAATACAACCCGCTTCGCAAAATAGCTTAGAATTCACCAACTAGGCAACGTTGTTAATATATTTGAAACAGAATCTCTCATTTTTATTTTAGTGTCCAGGTGTAAAATAATTTATTTTTTAGCCAAGTTATTAAATTCCCTGAGTTTCCTTACTTTTAATTAAATTCTCTGGCATTTACCTGTTTTCCATCTCACCCAAAATCCCCTCATTTTTACCTGCCTTTAGCTACCGATAGTAAAGCTTCGATCTGCTATCTAACTAATAAAATAATATCTTGGCTCTAGGGATGAGTGTGTGACGCTTTAGTGGACTTTTCTGGGCCACGCTGATTTGTAATATGGGTGCTGATATAACTGGTATATGTAGAAAGTGCACATACAATACCTGAATAAAAATAAACCTATTAGTGCAGATGAAAACAAAAATATTTACTGTAGCTTGAAAACTCGGATTTCCCGAGGAACCAGGAATATGTTCAAAACATGGGTACTTTGTTTTGTTTAGATATGTATGAGTAATACAATTTATTTTAACTTACAGTAATTCAAAGCATATAATTTTATTACTCTATTTCCAATCAAAGTATGAAATATTACTTCAAATTTTATCGTATGCAGCTTTCATCGTAATTATTATTTAAACTTGATTTAACATTTTAACATGTAAATTAATGCTATCATATTTTTTTAGCACTGTGTCTTACTACCCATTCAGATTAAACGCTTACGTACTATTTTCGATAGTGGTCTGAGGACGAGGAGGTTTAAATTTAAATAAATTTTACCCGTATTTGCGTGATCAAAGAAAGAGTGGGAAACAATTTAGTTAAAATCACCCTCAGTACAACCAACGGGGCTCGAGCCACAATTTCCCCATCGTTGGCACTCAAGCTTACTGTGAGAGTAGCGCCTTAGACCATGGGCTACCGAAACGGGTAATATTAGTATTAATTATTCTATATGATATAGATATCCTATAGAATAATTAATACCAAACATTGCACCTTGACCCTAATTCTATATATTCACATTGGAGTGGTGATAAATTAATTAAGCAAAGTCTGAGCTAAGCATTATTATAATTCACCAGGTGTGATTGGAACCCGTTCTCCAAATCAAGGTCTGCATCAACATAAGCTATACACAGTCAGTAAATATATTATCCCCTATTTATAAACCAGGCTAGTAATAGGAAGGGCAATAAATGACAGAGGAAAGGTTACTAAAACTGCTTTGATATATTATTCTATGCCAGATGATGTGATCTATAGTCGTCACTTTTGATAAATAGTACCTATCAAATAATACTAATAATATAGTAAAATATCAACAATGTTTTAATGGTGCATACAATTTTTATGAACCCATTTAAATTTGATTAATTCTAGAACGATAATTGCCATTAAAATATATAACGATATAATTAATACTCAGTGTTAAATAAATATTTAGGAAGCTATATCCTAATTTTTTTTAAAAATAAAACTCAATTTAATTCATCTGACAATATTCTTGCTAGCGATAGTGAAGGTAATAAATCCTGAATCGGAATCGCCGGTGTTTATTTAGGTTGAACCACCGCTACCGAAACAAGTTTACTCGCCTAGTACCTTTTGTTGTCAATGGATAGCGCTAGTAATCTTATATTACAGCGCAGCGCGTCAACTGGAGTCTATCTGTACTACCCATGAAAAAAAAAAAAAGCATTCTCCCAAAATTATGATGCGTGTAAATTATTTCGTTACTACGGTTATTATTTTCAATAAGATTGTTTTTATTGCAATGGAAATGTTTCAAGATTAAGGACTAGTCAAAGCTTGTATTTGCAAGCGATCTGTTTTGAAAGTTTTTATAAGAAACAGTCGCGGTAAAGCTATACGTTGAAAATTATATTTACAGACTATATTAGGATTTTTATAGGAAAATACTTTTGGAAAACACAAACATATATTTTGTTGTCAACACTGATAACATTTACTACATTATTAGTGTTTTTTTAGGAATTGATAATATATATCAAACGTGACCACTGCATATAACATTACTTGACGTGAGTATAGGTGAAAGTAGGGTCTAGTAAGTTTTCTAGCTTCCTATGAAAATTTATTTTATTTTGGTTTAGTTTATAAACACAGCCAAGTCCTATAAACTAACCTTAACTTATGATTGCACGTTTGACAATAAACAACTAATTCTAGTACCAGGAATGTTTGTCTCTGATTAATCAGAAAAACCGATACACATGAGCTTGTATGTAGGTACTGTACTGTACTGTAGGTACTGTAGGTATCGAACCTGAATCTGAAATCGAGCTTCCTAACCAATTGGACCACAGAATAGTGTTGATTTTTTTTTAAACCTCGCGTTGCCATGTCTAACCATTCACTTTGTCATTTTACTTCATTGATGGATGCACGTTTAACTAATTTGATTCTTTTTGTTTATGTTTGTTTGTGAGTTTGTTAATTGAATAGTACCTAGTGTGACCGACTACAAACTTTAACAATGCCAATACTTTCTTGTAACATCGCCTTCTTTCCTGTTCCAGTTTCCAATAAATTCAATAAGTATTGCTGTCGGAAACAAAAGGTTATTTTGAAAATGGAGAAAGCAGCAGGCAAAATACAATAACTACATTAATTTGTTGAAACAATGTATTCGTAATTGTTGGTTATGAAAATTTCAAGTACTTTTTACTGGCATAATAGTATCGGGGAATAGTGTTTTTATTGACGGAGTCTGTTTTTGATTTAACAACAACAACAACAATGTTTTATCGATGCTTGACTAAATGGAAAAAAAATTTGATTGTGTCATGCGTCAATTGAGAAAGGCAGTAAAATATTAATGAACAAAAATAGCATATGCTCTTTTACTTGTAATTGGTTTACTATGTATACTTTTTTTGTATTATAAAAACGTTATGTACTACAAGTTCGAATTACTGGCAAATGAACTTTTTTGTAGCATTTACATTCAAATATAAAAATATTGTAGGCAGGCCTATTTAATCTTCCTTGACATAATATATTATACTTTTTATAATTTGTTGCCATAACTTTGTTTGTATTTCAAAAGTATTTTATGTATAATTTTAAATTAAAACTGTAAAGGTACTTTTATTTAATATATATTTGTTAATCAGTGCGTACTCTAAATTTTTTCAGTGCTATGCTGGGTTAGTTATTAAAATTGCCTTTGAAATATGAATAACCCGGTGCTTTTGATTATTTTTTGCTATCACTTATTTTGTATTTGTAAAATACTTCACATAAATTTGTTATTAACAACATAATGTCCGATGTAAATATTTTTTATAAATGTAAGTTTTTTCCTTGTATTTTTTTCGCAAATGTTCCTATGAAGTACTAATTTTTAGTTAGTGTTGTTTGGGGCGATATACTGTATATTTCGGATGTACCTTTTTACATTTATAATGGTTTTTTTAGGGGTTGCCTATATTAACCTCGCTAATGCTGTAAGAATAATAAGGACAGAATTTTATAGGAAATTTACCTAACCTGTATGGAGTGGAAAACCATCTATGGACAATATCAATACACTCGGCTAGGATTCGAACCCTGACCTCCTTGTCAGTAAAACAGACTGAATGAGCTTGACCTATAAACAGCATACCCACCGACGTAGGTTTCAATACACAATTAAGAGACATTAACCTACAATATTATTCTCTCCTAACTCCATATCAAAGGATTAAACACTAATCAATACATATAACTTTATCTCCTTACTCCATTTCAAAGGATTAAACGCTAATCAATACATATAACATTATCTCCTAACTTCATATCAAAGGATTAAACGCTAATCAATACATATAACATTATCTCCTAACTTCATATCAAAGGATTAAACGATAATCAATACATATAACATTATCTCCTAACTTCATATAAAATGATTAAACTATAATCAATACATAAAACTTTATCTCCTTACTCCATTTCAAAGGATTAAACTCTAATCAATACATATAACTTTATCTCCTTACTCCATAGAAGAGGACTAGACTCGAATCAAACAAAATAACATCATTAAATCCAAACTCTGTATTATACTCGAATTAATATAACAATATTTTCTTCTTATTTTAATTTTATGCATAAATTATTTGGAACACAAACCCAAAAATAACATAAATGGTTTTAAAATCGCACACTAATGGCGCACAAAAATGTCTGGAACTAGGATTTAAAATCCGGCCATTTTTTATGACAGGAAAAGTTCTTATTCCAATAAAATTAAAATCCTGTATTGGAAACATCAAGCCTGCATGTGTCAAAAGATAAATTAGTCGGATACCTTGTAGGCCTACCTACACCTTTTTATTCAATAAATAGACATGTAAAATTCACTGTGCCGTATCACATTAGTGTTTCTCTAATTAGTTATTTTATGTTTTTCATGTACACGTTTTTTAAAAACTTTTCACAACTCAAACTGTTTGGATTAACATCTTACTAGAAACACGATTTTTTTTTTTACAGACTTGAATCAAATTTGTACAGGGCAATCTGTGTAATGAAATCCAAACTGTTGTTAAGTTGTAAAATTATACGAGGTAAATTATTAGAAGGAAATAAACAAGCAGCCTGACAGCTAAATACACATTTTATAAATTGTTATTCTAATAAATAAGTTAACCAGCAATTTTCTTTACTCTTGAAATTGCTTGAATAGAAAAAAAAACACATGTATAAATACATTTAGGTAAATCTTACGTGCGTTAATCAATACAATTATTAACAAGGCATTTTCACCTACATCGGTGAACACGTGGACTAAACGCCAACCTCGTTTAGTCTGGTTTGCCGGTAACGGTGAGGTTGGGGCTTGAACCCCGGCCTGGTTTACTGAGGGTGGTTTTACCTAAATTGTTTCCCCGTACTCCATCCACTCATATTCAGGTACATTTACTCTAAATTCTATCTTACTCATCTTAACCTCACTAGTACAAATAAATGTGATTAGGCTGGATGGGTTGTGGAACGCAGTGCAAACAAAACTCAACTAAAAAACCTCTTTTTCATATTAAGTTTTTCTGGTTGCTGTTCAAACAACTTAGTAAACCTAACGCTGTACTATACTACCCCCACTAATAATGTAACAATAGCGTCCCAACTACACTCAATATAATCTGGGGGAACTGCTTGCATACTATTGGGAAACAGCGTTGTCATTCTCTTGTTTGTAAGTGGTCAATCTTCCCTTAACTATAAGACAAATTTTGCAACGCTGGCTCGTCGATATTTCAGTAGCTCCTTCCTACCCCAGCACACCTCCTCCCTACATAATTGAGAGCTAAGACAGTTAGCTTAAGTTAACTGAGAGAAAGGGAAGATAAAAATTATTATTATTATTATTATTATTATTATTATTATTATTATTATTATTATTATTATTATTATTGCGGCTTAGAGGCGCAGAGGCAGCTCAATAGTGTCTTAATTTTTTTTAATTCATGTAAAATCTTCTAATGGAGAACAAGAAATAATACGCCTGGTTAAAACGGCAGTTTTTTAGACTACAATAAATATTCAATACAATTGTATAAAAACATAATATAAATGTTAAAAAATGAAGTCTCACTATGAGACAAAGTCCATTTGAGACACTACATAGGAGTGGAACTCAAATGGACTATTAATATGGCTTAGGGTGATACACCTGCTAAAAAAAACCACATGTGTATACACTACATTAAAAGATAAAACGAACATATCAAAATATACTAAACGTGTCAAAACTAATCTCAATATGAGATAATATCAAAATGAGCCAATCTATAAGAGTAAACGCAAATGGAATTTAAAAGATTCGCCTGGCGTATAAAACGGAGTAAACATATGACTCCATCCGCGCTGTCGCGTAGCAAAGAACGAAGTTCGCCATTAAAATTAAGAGCCAGGCGAATAGGGCCGTACTTGCGACACTCCACCAGAATGTGGTACATACTAAGGGGAGCATCTCAAAGCTCACATATTGGTGGTGGATCCCCTCTCAATAAAAATCCATGGGTCAATGGAGCATGCCCGACGCGAATTCTTGTCACGATGACCTCTTCTCATCTAGACTTTCGTATAGAAGAGGGCCATCGCGACATACTGTCCCTAATGGATTGTAGGCGAAGATAGAGCTTTTCTCCATAAGGCCTGAAGTTCTCTCAGTCGTGATATCCAGGGCCTTATGCAAAAACGATGCTAAGCTCTGCCGAAGTACAAATTAAAGTAGAAGACGCGTGGATTCGCTTGCTAGAACAATCGAGGGGCACAAATACAAGAAATAAAGCAGTAAAATTTGCAGAGAAGTCGAAATCCGTCCCGAGCAAAATTCGGCTGTACTTCGACAGCACTTTGATGATATTCCTCAAGATGGCGCGGTGCGCATGGACTTTCGAGAAAGAATATGGCTGGCCTATATTATCTAGATTTCGATAAGCCCATTTTTTTTAGCACCGCGTATTACTACCCGTTCGTGTTATACGCTTATGTACTATTTACCCTAATGGCTAAAGGGCTTAGAGAGGTTATATTTATAGGAAGTCTACCTGTGTTTGCGTGGAGGGAGAGTGGAAAACTATTTGAAAAAACCTCAGTACACCCGACCTAGGTTCGAACCTCAATATCTCCGTCGTCAGTAGTCTAGTCTACTGTGAGAGTAGCGCGTTAGACCACGTGGCCACCGAAGCGGGTATATATGCCAACTACTCAATTAATATATAGGCCTATCAGTATAATATAACAGATACAAATGAAAGGCCTATGAAATTATATACCGATCAAACGCACACGCACCTTTTGGAAACTACCGGTAAAGTGAAAATTCCTGATTCATTCTTCCCACGATATTTTCTTCGCTCGGCTGGCATAGTCCCAACTTCGGCTTTTATATGTTTTTATAATCACGTGATTCTTTATCTGTTCCATTAAATAGATTTGCTCTTCCATATTGAAAAACGTGTTTTTCACAATTTTAACCGATCCTAAATCTTTGCTCGTCTAAAATTATTTTTGCTAACTTAACGATCAAAATCGTCACTGCAGAACTGGTACTTCAAAAGTGCTTAGCATCGTTCTTGCATACCGCCCTCGGTGTAGTTTGTTTTTCACTCACCGCTCCTATTGACAACAGGTCTACATTCCATAAGACCAGAATGTACTCATATCAAAACACAATAATCTAAGACGTGTGTACACTTTCGATTCCACTCATGGCTGATAGATTGATTAGTAGTCATATCGCCGAGTCATTATGTATTGAATGGGGATGCATTCATTACGGACCCGATAAGGAATTGACTGTGCTGCTTTTTTTTCCGCCCTGATAAAATCTCTTTGGTAAGGTTCAAACAACTTTCTTCGCGTGCAACCTAATGAAACAGTTGATGCACTATTTTTGCAACGTTTATTGAATAGTTTATTATTTCTCCCAGTATGAATAAAGTAGGTCAAGCAGATTATGTTTAAGAGAAATGCGCCTTTCAAGAGAGAAGGAAAATTTTGGAACACTTGGAAGTAAAATTGAGATAGGAACCATTGGAGGTTTTTATAGCAAAAATATGATTTTTTGGTTGACATCAATAAAATATTGTTTCATTAGATGCGTCAAGTTTTATTTTCTAAACAGTACTGTACTATCAATAGTTGTTTATATATTTGTCATGAGTATTCTGGAGTTAAATTACAGCTTTTTCTCTTCATTTAGAAGGTTCTGTTCAGATGTCACTATGCCCATGACATATATTCAGGAACTGTTGATATTACCTTGTGTAGAAAATTAAACCAAACTTATCCACTGAAGCAATATTTTATTTATTTTGGCCCGAGAATATTATTGCTATAAAGTGACTAGAAAAATACTGACAACTCGTGTTCTTCTTGCATCCCAACCTAGGGGGAATCGGGGTAACACATAGCATGTACCAGGATATATTTGGGTGAGGGGTTTGATGACCCCCACACCGCCACCCCATTTCATAGATCCCCAACTCACCAGGGGCAGCTGTCGTGAGTACAAGGATAGGCGATGACCATAGTCCCGGCGTCTTTTCTTTCTCCTCGTTGTTAATGAAGACCTCGTCTTAGCACGTGACGCTGAGAGTCTATTGCAAGGACGTGCGGATATCCTCACGTCTCCTGTCGCACTCTGTTGGGGATCCCCTCTTCAATCCCGACCGAGATCTCTCTTGTGATAGTAGTTCCTCTGTCGCTCACAGCCGCACTACTGATTTCTGCGGCTCTCTCGTTTATTCCCCTTTCACTTTTTGTCTTTTGCGCAACTTCATCGCTTGTGCTCACTAGTTCATGTCGGATTTTCTCATTGTTTTGTTGTATTGAGATGGGGTTGTTGAACCGCTACATTCGGATCTCCTAGAAACACCCTCATCTGGCAGGTCAAAAAGTTACCGAATTTACTCTCATGTTTTGTTGTATTGAGATGGGGTTGTTGAACCGCTACATTCTGATCTCCTAGAAATACCCTCATCTGGCAGGTCAAAAAGTTACTGAATTTACTCTCATGTTTTGTTGTATTGAGATGGGGTTGTTGAACCGCTACATTCGGATCTCCTAGAAATACCCTCATCTGACAGGTCAAAAAGTTACCGAATTTACTCTCATGCTTTGTTGTATTGAGATGGGGTTGTTGAACCGCTACATTCGGATCTCCTAGAAATACCCTCATCTGGCAGGTCAAAAAGTTACCGAATTTACTCTCATGTTTTGTTGTATTGAGATGGGGTTGTTGAACCGCTACATTCGGATCTCCTAGAAATACCCTCATCTGGCAGGTCAAAAAGTTACCGAATTTACTCTCATGTTTTGTTGTATTGAGATGGGGTTGTTGAACCGCTACATTCGGGTCTCCTAGAAATACCCTCATCTGGCAGGTCAAAAGTTACTGAATTTACTCTCATGTTTTGTTGTATTGAGATGGGGTTGTTGAACCGCTACATTCGGATCTCCTAGAAACACCCTCATCTGGCAGGTCAAAAAGTTACCGAATTTACTCTTATGTTTTGTTGTATTGAGATGGGGTTGTTGAACCGCTACATTATGATCTCCTAGAAATACCCTCATCTGGCAGGTCAAAAAGTTACCGAATTTACTCTCATGTTTTGTTGTATTGAGATGGGGTTGTTGAACCGCTACATTCTGATCTCCTAGAAATACCCTCATCTGGCAGGTCAAAAAGTTACCGAATTTACTCTCATGTTTTGTTGTATTGAGATGGGGTTGTTGAACCGCTACATTCTGATCTCCTAGAAATACCCTCATCTGGCAGGTCAAAAAGTTACCGAATTTACTCTCATGTTTTGTTGTATTGAGATGGGGTTGTTGAACCGCTACATTATGATCTCCTAGAAATACCCTCATCTGGCAGGTCAAAAAGTTACTGAATTTACTCTCATGTTTTGTTGTATTGAGATGGGGTTGTTGTACCGCTACATTCTGATCTCCTAGAAATACCCTCATCTGGCAGGTCAAAAAGTTACCGAATTTACTCTCATGTTTTGTTGTATTGAGATGGGGTTGTTGAACCGCTACATTCTGATCTCCTAGAAATACCCTCATCTGGCAGGTCAAAAAGTTACCGAATTTACTCTCATGTTTTGTTGTATTGAGATGGGGTTGTTGAACCGCTACATTATGATCTCCTAGAAATACCCTCATCTGGCAGGTCAAAAAGTTACCGAATTTACTCTCATGTTTTGTTGTATTGAGATGGGGTTGTTGAACCGCTACATTCGGATCTACTGAATTTACTCTCATATTTTCACACTTCGTACCTTGTTTTCTGCAAAAATGTAAATGAATTACATTTTTTAAGGTTAATTACTCTGAAAATTTATTTTAGATTCAAACTATGCAGCGTGTCCAAAAGTTATATTTACAACTTTAATCCAATAGTATCTCCTGGATGCTTTGCAAATCATTAATTGTGCTCATATTGAATGTTTGTAACATCGTTACTTTAATCAAACAAAATTTTGGTTTTTCTGTGTCTTTATTTCCTTGGTTAGTAATTCTATGTGTGTTAGTTTGTTGGTTGTTATTTCTTTTAATATCATAGTTGTAGAGGTAATTTTTGGACATTCTTTACTTGTGGTGGGAGTGCATGATATACGAGCTAAGGGCAGTATTTTGGCAGTTTTTATATTAAAACTTTTTTATGTCAAAATAAATTAAATGTTTCTCCAGTAGAAAAATGGAGTTTAATTTTCTTCACACGGTGATATCAACAATGGTTGAATATCTGTCAAGGATGCCTTAGATTTTAATGACAACTTTTTCTCTTAATTTAAAAAGTTTCTCATCTAATGTTGCCATGCGCTTGACAGATATTCAGGGATTGTTAATATCACCGTGTGAAGAAAATTAAATTCCATGTTTCTACTGAATCCAATTTTTTTTTTGTGTAAAAATTGAAAAAAATCACTGACCTTAACTCGCGTTCCCTACACTCCCGCCTTAAGCCTCATCTCACATCTTATGCTCTATAGGAGTGCGCACCTTAGCAAACATTCCAACACTTTTAATTTTTCTAGTTTCTGGAATCAAGACCATTTAAAAAATACTTTCTCTCTTATATCCTGAGTCGATTTTGTTTTCACTAACCAGAGACTAATCTTTACGGATTCATAAAAACCCGCATTGGTGGGCACGTGACCTCTATGTTAGTCTCGTCGTTTGCACTTTGCAGGAGAAGGAAAGATTGAGGTTCGGATCTCGGCTGGGTGTATTTGGGATGTTTTTTTTCCTTAGTGGCTTCCCACTCTAACCTTCACGTGAACGCCTGTACATTCTATATCTATCATCTCTTTCTAATACCTACCCCTCTATCGTAATTATAATGCGAACCTCCTGGACGGATTAATAAGACGTGGTGAAAATAACCTTTATAAAGACGACATTGTCGGGGAGGAGTATTATACTACCAGGGTAATGGGACACGCCCATACACAGCACCGCCCATTGGAGTAAAACCAGGGCCCATCTGTAGACCTTTGGTTGACCTTTCTAGCCACGCAGTCACGAGGACAGATCAGCTCCACTACTGTCAGAAGAACCCAGGTGACAATAATCTATGTTAAATGTTAATACAGGTGCACACGTGCAATATTGTCGATTATTGAATAAGTAGAACTCTACAAAAACATCACTTTTGGCTGGGGTTACTTATAGGGGCCGTCCTTTAACTACGTAAGGGTTTTTAGGGGGAAGGGGCTTTTAAGTATCTTCCTAAGTTTTCTTATGATGGGAGTGTGGGGTTCAGAATCCACCTTACGTAAGATTTATTATCAATGTTTATGGTAAGACAAAATTTAAAATAGAAAAAGATTGCCATAAAATATATATATCAATTATAATAAAATTTCACACGTCTTTCACAGTGATAAATATATGGCTGGGGGCTGGATGTTGTGTCTGTTCTAGATTTAAGTTAGTTTTTAAGTCGTGTATTGATATAATCAGTCGGTTAAAGTTCACATTAAATACCTCAAATAAATGAAAAAAATTAAATGAAAAAGTAAAAACATGTTTGAAAGGAAATTTTTTAATTTAAATAATTTAATGTATTCATACGTAAAGTAATGTGAAATGCAGCAGACTTTTTTTTATAAATAACCTTAAATACCGATGTTAAAGTATCTAAAACCCGCCTTGGGGGCGTAGTTAGCTAACGCGCTAATTTCGTGTTGAGCTTGATTGCCGAGGATGGAAAGATCGAGGTTCGAATCTTGGTCGGGTGAACTGGGGTGGTTTTCTCTAAATGGTTTTTCCACTCTCCCTCCACGCAAATGCAAGTTCACTTCCTCTAAAAATTCAACCTTCTCAATTGTTAACCCAATAATGTAATTAGTACTTAATCGTATAACCAGAACGGGTAGTAAGACGTGGTGCAAAAAACAGTATCTAAAGTATTGTTGCCATTGTGTTTTTGCTATAGCAACATTGTTGAAAACAAATTTAAAATGTTAATCGGTGCAAATATATATTTTTGAAGGAATATTTGGATTCACAGCTGTAAATAAATGTGCCATTTGCAAAAACACGGTTGCTAACGGGTTTTTTTGTTTGCCCGAATACTTTCCAGAATTTTTATTTTTGATTACTTGTTGGTTGTTTTGTTTCCACAGAGTCTTACTACCCGTCCGAGCTATCCACATTTTAATTGCCCTTAAGGGTTGAGATTTATCAAGGTAGAATTTAGTGGAAATGTATCCTCATTAGCTTGTTTGAAGCGTGGGATAATATTTAGAAATAAGCGTTCTTAGTACGCCCGGCCAAGTTTCGAACACCGACATCCCCTTCACGGTCAAATCAGACTAAATCATCTTGACATTTGGTCCGCGTGCCCACCGATGCGGCTGTGTAGGTTGCTTTTCATGTCTTTCCTCATCACAATGCAAAACACCAGACCTATAAATATTTAATCGTTACGTCACACGGTCACGGTATAAGTCAAACTTTACCTCTTCCCTGCCCCTCCTCCTTAACCTGTTTTATTGGATAATTATTTTAGACCCGCATTTGTGTCCGCATGGTCTAACGCGTCACTCTCGTGTTACACTGGATTGCCGGTGACGGAGAGTTCGGGGTTTGAATCCAGCTAGGGTATGTACTGAGGGAGTTTTTTCTTAAACGGTTTCTTACTCTCCCTCCATGCAAATGTGGGTGCATTTATTTAACTCTATCTTCCTCATCCTTATCCCAGTAGCGTCATTAATGTGTGCGTACCCACTTAGATGGCTGCATGGTCTGTGGCGTCACTCTCGCAATAGACTGCCGATGACGGGGAGATCTTGGTTCGAATCCCGGTTGGATATTTTGGGATTGGTTTTTTTTTTTTTCCTAAATGGTTTTCCGCTCTACCTCTTCACGTAAATGCGGGTGTACTTCCTCTGAATTCACCCTTTCTCATCTCTAACACATTAGCATAATTAGTTCATATTCGTATAACCCAAAAGTGTAGTGACACACGGTGCTGAAAATAAAATATATGTCTAAGACCCGAAAGGATACTAAGACGCGGCGGAATAAAAGGGTTAGATGGTTTCATTCGTTGATAGCCATAAATCATTAAACGAAAAAATAAATCAAATGAAAACATTGAGACCACAATGTTGGTGACCTTAGCATCTGTTTTCGGAACGAGCGTTGTTTGGCGGTTGTCGGTAGCAGACAAGTTGGACTGGGATGTATTTAGCTGGGGGGTTAGGAAGGGGGAGAATAAGGAGCAGGCTTCCTTATATGTAGTCGGCGACAAACCGTGGGCCGCGACACTTTCCAGCATCTGGCTCGCGTGTGCGGCCTAAACTTACGTCTTTAATGCCCCATACACACGAGCGATATTTCCGTACTTGATTCATTAGAGAGACATATAGGGCTACTTAAATAATGATGAACACTATCATGAAAGAACAGGTTTCCAACAAAAATAATGCGTGTATTCACATGATCAGTGTTTTCATTTTTTAGTTTGGGAATTTTTTTTAGCACAGCATATTACTACCCGTTCTGGCTATGTCCTTATGAACTAATTACGCTAATGATTTTAGGGACTAGAAAGGTTATATTTATAGGACGTGTACTCGCATTTACTTGGGGAGAGAAAATAAAACAATTTTGAAAAAAAACACCCTCAGTACACTCGACCGAGATTAGAACCAGGGATCTCTCCGTCATCGGCAGTCTAGTCTACAGCGTGAATAGCGCCTTAGACCACGCGGCCGCCGAAGTGGGTTTGGGAATAGTCAATGATGTAAACAAAAATAATTCCTTTCAGAAAATGTTTTGTGTACCCTATGTTTAAACTTTAACGAATCTTTTAAAGCAAGTGGGTATCATTTTTAAATCATGAAAACATCCATAAAATCCATTTTATTAAAACCACTTTCCTCAAACTTTATTCAAAATATAGATGTTTCATTACTCATTTGTTTAAAAGAAAGGAAATAACTGTGCAATTTGCTAATGTAAGAATACTAGTATGTTCTTACACGTGCGTCTGTATTTGAACATCGCTAAAAACTAATACCTGCGTTATCACCAAATTACCTACAAGCTTTCATGATGACTACTTGTTTAGCTAATAGTCACCATGATAGTGGGTCGTTCACACGGTAATAGTTGGCTTGTAGTGAATCAAGCACGGAAACATTGGTTGTGTTTATGGGGCATAGCACAGGGGGCGGGGACCTCCAAACAGGATCGCGAGGCGACTCGATACTGTGACCATTGATGGCCCGCCGCACATTGGATGCAGGGCAGGCAGAGGGCAGGCATAGCACAGGAAGAGGTTTCTGCAAGGCACCGCACATTGAACACAGTCCTTGCAGAGGGCAGGCATAGCACAGGAAGAGGTTTCTGCAAGGCACCGCACATTGAACACAGTCCTGGCAGAGGGCAGGCATAGCACAGGAAGAGGTTTCTGCAAGGCACCGCACATTGAACACAGTCCTGGCAGAGGGCAGGCATAGCACAGGAAGAGGTTTCTGCAAGGTACCGCAGATTTGAAGTGAGTCAGGGAGCTTTCACCCAGTGGTATAAGACGTGATATGGCGTGTGAATTAGAGGAACTCCTGATAGATTTGGATTCCGAGTCAGACTCTGAATTAAATAATTTAATTTTACTCTACTCTCTTAGTAAAAAAAGGAAAAATACGAAAATTGTAATTTACTTCATGCGCAGTGTCTAGTAACATCTAATTCTTCTAATGGGATATACAAACTACTGTAGATTAATTTCACTAAGTACAAAAATCTAGAATATTACAATTACCGTTCAAGTAATTCAGTTCAATAACCATCTTTTCCCATAGCTGATCTTTCAGTTTCGTCCTCATGTAGTCTGGATTGCCTGTTTCATATAATACTGGATGATCTTGAACTAATTGAATAAGATGTTCCATCACAATACACAAAAACTACGTGACAGAGGCGCAGAGGACACAGGAAAACTGTACGTCTACTACAACCAGAGTTATCCCTACACTGCACCTGCACTCTGTCCAATGTGCGGTAGCCCATAAGAGCACGTGTATTACAGATTTACCTCTTCCTCGCCTGCCCCTCTGCTGCGACTGCCCAGCGTCCAATGTGCGGCGGGCCTTAAAGTGGGTCATCGTCTGAGATGTGATTAGGGGCAACCGGCCTGTCGACTTGGTTTTCCAATCGCTGCCGGGTGTAATCGATAAATGTGATTGTGATGATTGTAATATTTTGAAGTAGATTGAGGATATACTTTTCTGGTTGACCTCGGTGGTCTTGGGGTAAAATGCTCGCCTCAGGATTCGATGTTTGACTTCAGGGGCGGCCCGAGGTAAATTTTGCGCCCGGGCAGGATTGCCTTTTGGCGTCCCCTTATATAACGGGGGATAATAGAATATTATGAAGCTAATCTCCAAAACTAACAACTCTAACTCTAACTTAGCCTGAGCATGATAAGAAAAAAAAAACAGGCGAGGACCGATCCAAATAGCTTTTAATGGCATCAAATTAAAAAAAAAAAGTTTGTTGGAAAATCACTTCAAATATCCCCAAGAGGCATCTAAATTTTGAAAAAAAAAAAAAAGACAGATGAAGAATATTCTAAATAGCTTCTAGGGCATCAAAATTTTGAAAAAAAAATCTGGACGAGTACCACTTCAAATATCTATTGGGCGCTTACAATTACAAAAAAATCCAAAGGAGGTCTACTCCAAATATCCTCTATAAGTATCCAAATTTCAAAACTTTTGGAGAAACACTATTCTAAATAGCTGTTAAAAGAGTATTATTTTCAAAAATTCTCTAAAAGACGACCACTCCAAATAGCTCCTAGGACACAGACAACTAATATACCCAGACACTCAGCTTCCAGGTTAAAATGGTTGCGCTCCTTTTGCAAGCTTGAGTCCTTCACCACTAGGATCGCTACGTTTAGTCCTATTATCATCCAGCACTGACACTATCGAAGCCCAGTGTTGAAGGACTCAAGCTGGCAAAAGGAGTGCGTGAAACCCCCGTAAGGTTGAGAGTCTGTTTTTATTATTTGTCTGTGTCATAGGAGCCTCCAATTTTCTAACCTTAACTGAAGAAGAGGGGATATAAAGTCCAGAAAAAACTTTTGAGGTTCTTGCCCCACCTCCCCCTCTCACACAAATAAAGTTCCACCACTATTGTATAAAATAACAATACAGTAAAACCTTGGATTGCGAGTAACTTGGTCTGCGAGTGTTTTGTAAGACGAGCAAAAATTTTCAATAAATTTTAACTTGATAAACGAGCGATATCTTGCAATACGAGTAGTACTATGGTTACGCTTTGTCTGCCAAGCAGTGTCATTGGATAGGTTCTTTGTTAAAGTCGCACAAAAAGAAAAATATTCCAGTGAGCCAACATATAGCAGTGATTCCGTTAGTGACAGTGAAAGTCGACCTAAACTATAACCCACCTCCTCCTCTCCTCTCTCTCGTCTACCTCACACCAGCCACCATTAAATTTAATAAATAAATTTGATTACAGTACAGTTACATTTAAATAACGAAAATAAAAAAGGTATTAATCATTTTTAGATTAAATATTTTTGGGTTGTGGGAAGAATCATCTGAGTTTCCATTATTTCTTATGGGGGAAATTCACTTTGATATACGAGTGCTTTGTATTACGAACGAATTATGCTCGCAATTCAAGGTTTTACTGTAGTCTTAATTCTTAGGTTTTAATAGTAAGTCTTAACACCATGTCATAAACTTACGGTTTTGGACACATCCTCCCCCCCCCCTCCAATTAAATTCTCCCTACGCCCATGCCAAACCTAGCAACTCTAGACCTAACGTAGCCTGGGTGAGATATGAAAAATCCCATAAATGGTTATCATACAGTAGTGCAAACGTTTCACTGTGAGATTGTACGAAAATGTTTGTTATTATAAAGAAAACTATTAGAACATGTTAGGAAGACAAAGCTCTCCTCTTTAATTTTGATGTAATTGGTGGTTTAAGAAATTCTTTCAATATACCGTTTTAAGGAGCTCTTTTTGGAAGATAGTGGATGTAAAATAACTTTTTAGGAATGGCACTAGATCCCATTTTATTCGCCACAATAAACTACCACTATGTCAAATGTCATGTCAGTATCAAAAAGTGAAGGTGTGTTATGCTTAGCAACCTCACTATTACGCCCAGGCTACGTTAGGTTTGGAGCTGTGGGGTTTTGGAATTATTTTCATATCGTTCCCAAGTTAAGTTAGGTTAGGTTGATGCTCTCTTTGGCGCCCCCTTTGAACTGACACCCCGGTTTTCCCAGCCCTTAAGCCGACCCTGTGTTCGAGGGTTCGAACCCAGTAGGAGTCGATGGATTTTTCTTGAGGGTTAAAAATCCGTAACACAATTTCCTTCAGAGAGGAAGTAAAGTCGTCGATCCCATGTCGATTGTGGCATAAAAAATAGCCCTGGGAGGTATGTAAAAATACCTTTCCCAGCAAACTTGATAGGCCCTTTCGCTCTCGCTCGTAGAAATTATCTTGTGCTGATATAATCAGTAGGTTCAGAAAGTGCATGTTATATATCTCAAATAAATATTTGTAGCATTGGAAACATACGTCATGATACGTTATTTATTAATTAGATTATTTATGTGTAACGTAATTTAGATTAGGCTAATTTTTTTAAATCATGCTTCCGGATTTCCCTTAATATGTTCGAAAATACAACCTCTTTTAAGGTTTTACGTTATCTTTGATTATTTTACGATCTGTTTACTTACTAATTTAATATCTTCATTAATATTTAAAATTGCATTTACCGCTTGGATGGTCGCGTGGCCTAAGGTGTCACCATCGCGTTAGACTGGACTGCCGATTACTGGGAGATTGAGGCTCGAATCCCGGTAGGGTGTTCTGAGGGTAGTTTTTTCCTAGAGGGTTTCCCGCTCCACCTCCACGATAATGCGGGTACTTTTCCTTTAAATGTTACCTACCTCTTTCATAATACATTTGTTTAGTAATAACCCGAACTGGTAGTAAGACGCGATACACACACAAAAATGTTACTTTGTTTTAATAACATTTCTTACAATTTTATTGGAAATTGATAAAAATAAGGAAAAAGTAAAAATAAACCAATAAGTATAAATTTAATGAGGAAAGTCCACCCAGGGATAATACATGACAACCACAGCCAAAGCTTTGAGAAATTTATTTCTACTCCTACAACAGTTTCTTTTTGAATTCAAAATCGAGTAATTCACAGTTTGTGTAAAGTGTATTCCCTCCTCTATTTTTGTTTAGTAAAGGCAGCAATGCCGCATTATTTAGTGTTTAAATGTGTGTGTGACTACTTCTACTATGGAAGATGGAAGAAAGAAAGAAGATGCCACCTTTGTACATTGTATTCCTTCCACATTTTTCCTCTTTCCCTAGGTGGGCTTTCTCTATTTAATTTACACTTATTAGTTTATTTTTCCTTTTTCTTTGTTTCTATCAATTTCCATTAGAAAATTGTTTGCCTATTGAACCACCTCATTTTTAAGCAATTTACAATTTTTAAATGGTAATGTAATATCGTATCACAACTTCCTTCGGAGGTGAAGCAAAGCCGTCGATCCCATGTCGATTATGCCATTTATAAGATCGCTGGAAGGTAATGTGAAAATACTTTTACGGTAAACAAGTTTAGGTTTTTTCTCGCTCGCTCACAGAAATCCAGTGCGGAAAGCAACGGGAAACTACAGAGCTTCCAGAACTTCCCTAGGCTATGTGCTTTCTCCCAGGTGATGCGGGCGGCACTAACCTGTCGTCTTTAGTTACAGGCCGGAATACTGAAGTCTGGCAACACAGTGTTGAGACCGGTCAACAACATAGTCACATGCAGTATTGCTGATTTAGTTCATTTGGTTTTATTGTGCTGAATGTTTGTTTCCCGTGTAATTTACTTGATTTGAAATTTTGTGTGGTTTACGCTTCTATTGCATTATGTTTTGGGTCATATAGCAAAACATACAATAGATGAACATTTTGTGGTTGTGATTAGTGATATTCAACGGCTGACATGATTCCAGAATTCTCGGTTTTGTACATCTGTGGCTAAACTTGCTACAAACTCTCTGTTAGTTTGGAATGCAGTTGTATTGATTTTTTAGTTGGGCATGGTACAGATGCTAACTATTTCAATGATCTTACCCGAGAAGGACTAACTAGTCCATCAAAAACAGTTTTGAGAATTGGTGTTAATGGACATACAATAATGAATAACAGAAAAGTTGGAAAATAAGTTTCTTCAGCACAAAAATCAGAAGAACCTTTTCCCGTGTACCCGCTTTGGTGGCCGCGTGGTCTAAAGCGCTACTCTCACAGCAGACTAGTGTCGATGACGGGGAGATCGAGGTTTGAATCTCGGTTGGGTGTACTGAGGCTGGTTTAAAAAAAAAATGTTTTCCACTCTTCCTCCACGCAAACGGACGCTATAAATATAACCTACCTCATTCCTAAAACCACTAGAAATAAGTACAGAAGCGTATGTAACCCGAACGGATATAGTAAGACGGAGTGCTAAAATAACTTTTCCTTTGTTTGGCCTATAAATACATTTTAAGGATCCAGATTTAGATAAATTTATTACTTATAAACAATTGTTTCTGCGGTAATTCCTTGCAAGAAATATTTTCTTTGGTTTTGTCAACGTTTGGAAATATACTTCTCATCAAGTATAGGAATAATGAACCTTGCAGTGAACATTCTTGTTCAGAAAAGAAGAAAAGTTAAACATTTTACACAATGTTTCAAAATTCTATATCCCAAGGCTGGTAAGTGTTTAAAGTAATTACATAAAAACACTCATAATTGTATTAAAATATTTTCTAAGAGCTACACCTGGACATACAAAATTGAACCCGGCACTTTTGGATCAGCGCAACAATGAATGCTCTTTCTAGGCTTCGAGCCAGTGTCTTTTTATAATTTTCATCATAATATTCTAATCGTGTTTGAGAACGGTATATAAATCCTTACCTTGCAAATTTATTATTTTCATGATTATTTGTTGTGTTTTTCAACCTCTAAAGTATTTTTACTTAATGATATACGCAAAATATGTTTATATTAACTATCAGTATCGTTCTAAGTGGTTCATCAGTTTTTAAATGAAGAAATGTTATGTAGATATTCACACATTTATTCGTAAGAACCAGCAGATTTTTAGGCTTCACGACGACGTCACTAAAAGCGAAGTTGCCAAATTTAACACTATTGCCTGTAACTACAGACGGCCATCCATGAGTGAGTGTTGAAACCACGGACTTAACTGGACTTTCATAATCGTTACCGTGATTGCAACTATAACAAAACTTTGTGGACTGTATTGTTTTCTATTAACAGGGTGTGAACTAGCAAACAAAACATCACGAACCACTGCAATAAAATATAACGATCTCACCAACCATCTTACCTGTTGGTCTCTACTAGGCACAGTGCCTATCACAGGCGTGGCATTCTCAACCCTCCACAGTTGGCGGCCAACTCCTAGTTGTGGCATTCAACACCAGGTGCGCTCCTTCAGCCTGACACTTTCGGAGCGTAAGAACAGTGAGTGTATGTGACACCAGCTCCGGGTGGATAGAAAGTGCATCAGGACCAACCCTCGGGTTGAAAACTCATTATTATACCAGTAAATGTAAACAGAAACAAGGACCATGAAGGGTAACTTTGGCAGTTTACGAAATTTTACTATTTTTGTGTGAATATATTTACTTATTTTTTTCCTTCAAGTATTGGCGGATATGACGCTACTGTTTGTTTTTAATAATCACAATAAATAACCGAATGCTACATATTTTAAATTTAATTTAAAAATGACAAATTTGAGAATCAAACCAAATCTCTTCCTTCGAGGTATCATGGATCCTCTCCTGCACAGGGCTTTTCTACGATATTAATTAGGGCGTGTATAAATGTGAGGGCATTGTCTACATATGGATTAGTCTATTTTTCAACAACCACCGGAAATAAGGCATGCTTTTGACGTTTGTGTGAAGTCACTTAATATATACCCTCACCGGTGGGCGCCCGGATAAAGGTGGTTTGCCAGTGACGGGAAATTGGGGTTTGTATCCCGGCCGGTTATACTGAATAGATTTTTTCCAAAATGTTTTCTCTCTCTACCTTCATGTGAACGCGGGTAAATTCTTCTTCCTCCCTCCTACTTCATTAGTGTTAATAAATGGTGCCCTCCTACTTCATCAGGGTTAGTATGATTTGCCCTCCTACTCCATTAGTGTTAATATGATTTGCCCTCCTACTTCATTAGTGTTAATATTATTTGCCCTCCTACTTCATTAGTGTTAATATGAGCTGCCCTTATACTTCTTTAGGGTTTATATGAGCCGCTCTCCTACTTCATTAGTGTTAATATGATTTGCCCTCCTACTCCATTAGTGTTAATATGAGCTGCCCTTCGACTTCTTTAGGGTTTATATGAGCCGCTCTCCTACTTCATTAGTGTTAATATGATTTGCCCTCCTACTCCATTAGTGTTAATATGAGCTGCCCTTCGACTTCTTTAGGGTTTATATTAGCCGCTCTCCTACTTCATTAGTGTTAATATGATTTGCCCTCCTACTCCATTAGTGTTAATATGAGCTGCCCTTCGACTTCTTTAGGGTTTATATGAGCCGCTCTCCTACTTCATTAGTGTTAATATGATTTGCCCTCCTACTCCATTAGTGTTAATATGAGCTGCCCTTCGACTTCTTTAGGGTTTATATTAGCCGCTCTCCTACTTCATTAGTGTTAATATGATTTGCCCTCCTACTCCATTAGTGTTAATATGAGCTGCCCTTCGACTTCTTTAGGGTTTATATTAGCCGCTCTCCTACTTCATTAGTGTTAATATGAGCTGCCCTTCGACTTCTTTAGGGTTTATATTAGCCGCTCTCCTACTTCATTAGTGTTAATATGAGCTGCCCTTCGACTTCTTTAGGGTTTATATGAGCCGCTCTCCTACTTCATTAGTGTTAATATGATTTGCCCTCCTACTCCATTAGTGTTAATATGAGCTGCCCTTCGACTTCTTTAGGGTTTATATTAGCCGCTCTCCTACTTCATTAGTGTTAATATGAGCTGCCCTTCGACTTCTTTAGGGTTTATATTAGCCGCTCTCCTACTTCATTAGTGTTAATATGAGCCGCCCTCCTACTTCATTAGTGTTAATATGCGGTTCTTTCTTTCTTTATTAGTGTTATTACGAAGTGATATACTATTTCATTAATGTTAATATGCGGTGCACTCCTACTTCAATAGTGTCTCTCTATCAGAATAAAATACAAAATTGACTAATCTAATTTAAAAATCATATTTTTGCCCATATTCTGATTGTTTGTTTCTTTTATTGGGCATATCTATTTGCTTGTTTTAAAACCTAATAGTCAAAACAAAACAATAGAATGTATAATTTAATTATCACTGTATTGCCGTAAAACAAGCAAAACAAGAAATAAAAACACTTATTACTTTACCACTGCGTAAAATCAACTACCGCGTTTCGCACTAAAAACAACTGATATTTTCAGCTGCAATCACTGTTGCTAACTTGTAAGTATGTAATTATTACTTACAAAGTGCTGAAAATTATGTTATTATGGGCGATTTGGAGAAAGTGAAGGAATAAATGAAAATGTGTTTTTTAATCAATTATTTAAATATATTTTTCAATTTCCTACCATTTTTCCGCCCCCCAAAACTTGCCGCCCCGTGCAACTGCACGTGTTTCACCGTCGGTAGAGACGGTCCTGTCGCCTACTGAGCTAAAGGTTTGACTCCCGGCACTGTCGAAAAATTGATCATCGATGAAACGTGGGTTTTTCCCTTTCACAGTGATAAATTAATGGCCGAAAGGCTGGGTATTGTGTCTACTAGATGTGAGCTAGTTTATAGGTCATGTGCTGATAGAATCACTCTGTTCAGAAAGTGCACGTTAAATACAAATATAATTAAATATATATAATTGTATAATATATACATATGTATAGTATACTGCAAACATTATAAACAGAAATTACAAACATATTATTTGCTGTGTGTGTATATATATATATATATATTATATATATTAAATAATATGTTTGTAATTTTGTAATTTTTTTAAACCTTTTCTTCCTCACAGAATCTTACTACACTTTTAATTTACAGTGCCGCTGTGTGGATGTTACTTTAATGAGATTCTGCCAATTTGATAACAGGATTAGTTTATATTCGCTTCTTTCTCGTTTTTAGCTGTGTCATGGATGAACGAGGAAATGAGGAATCGACTGACCACGCCTTTCATTGATAATTTCTTTAGTGATAACGATCAAAGTTGGGTTTTAGATGATGTCAGGATTATTATTTCTCTCCTCCCTCCTCCCTCTTTACTTCATTTTATTAAATACGATAGCCTTCTACCTCAATTCTTACTACAACATATTTAATCCGTCCAAATTTAATCCAAATTTTGAATCATCAACCCGAATCAGTTACGAATCTGATATCAAAATTTGTAAAGCTTTTTAATCACGTAGCCTACTAGTAGTTCTGTGAACAGTAGACCTCGCTCCGTCCACGTTATGATCTTTACTGAAGTATTTACATTTATTCGAATTTCAAATTAAAATTTTTACTTGGATTTTAAGTTGATGTTTTTCCTTGGCGATCAAGTTCGACAGAAAACATATATTTAAAAAATAGTATACCTACAATATATCCATAGATAATAACCGTTGTTCAAGTGGTTTACGTAATATATGCCATAAATTAAAAATACTCGCCTTAAGTATTTTATCTCTTGCAGTTATAAATTCATATCGCTTGGAGATGAGCTAATAAACGAAAAAAAATTTGAGCTGCTATCATTTTGAAACGAATAACCAGATTTAAAAACTATGTGTATGGACCTAAATCGTTCAACCAAGGTTAAAAGAATGTGCCTGACAATTTTAGTAAAAAAAATGGTCAAGGCATTTAGCATTTATCGTGGAACAAACAGACAGAAAGATATTTGAGCGGCTGCCATATTGAAACGAATAACCCGGCTTTAACCTATGTATGTAGGCCTACATCGTTTGACCTAGGTTCGAAGAATCCCCCCGGTAATGATCGTTAAAATTGATCCACGCATTGACAGCTACCGTGGAACAAAGACCCAGACAGACAGATAAAATGCCAAATGGTCAAATTACCAAACTAACTCCAAACATGTTCTTTTTAGAATACATTTTTTATAATTTGAATCTAATATTGTAAATATATTCCAAATAAATTAATTTAATGTTATTTAGAATATCTTCTGAAGTAAATTTCATAAACGTATTCCACCTTAGATACGCTTCTACCATTCCTTGTATCCTTGTGAGGCGTGCTAACAGCTCGTCTGACAGGGAAACAAAATAACTGAAACATCCTTGATGTGTTTCTCCGTAACTCTGCTTCCACCTATTCTTGGGCAATCTGTTCAGTGATTCTGGAATAGTATGTGGATCTGCCGGAGATGAAAATTGTGGTCGTTTTGTGCCGGTTGGTTTTGGAATGTTACTCCATGAGCTTATTTGAACATACGGGGGATTCCACTGGCGTTATTATGACATAAGTATAGTCATGGGGTTGAAATAGAGATCCACCTCACGATATACTATTTGGTTGTTAGTGCTAATTCCAGCAAGTAACGGGATGTTTAAATTTTGGAATTTACGTGAGATAAAAAATAATAAAGTTAATACGAAACCAAGAACCGATTCAAAGATTTTAAATTGGAAATATTTCCAACCGAACATTTTCTAATATGTCTTATTATTTACTAGTAGGTTCTCATAACCACATATATACCACGGAGCAAGGGATTTAAATTTTATCAGATAATATTTGAACTCAATCTATACTCCATTCACGGTAGGAATATTACTCTCTTAAAGGTCTTTTTCCTACCAATATTCTACTATATAATAGATTTATGGTAGTGAAAAAGGCCTTTCAGAAAACAATTCCCACGCTGAACAGACTTGATATAAAACATGAATAATGTTTTAAGTTTATTGCCTTCAGCTTGTAAACGTCTTTTCTATCTGCATGTTTGATTATTTTATTTTTGACTTATTTTATATTTCAAGTAACTTAATTAATATTCGTTTACATTCTATCTTCAATTACTTCATAATAAATCATTATTATGTTTTCTACTTGTTTTATCATTTTTTTATATCTCTAATAATTTCTGACTTTTTTGTTCCACATGAACTAATCTCATTATGATCCAATAAAGTAAATTTCCTAAATTTAATTTTTATTTAAAGTTGGCAATCTCCACCTTAAATTATTTAAGGTTTTCATCCATTGTGTGGTTACTAAGGGCAACGCCGGCTATTTCTGCTAGTTTTAAATAATATAATTAGGAATAGAGTCAAATAAGTTAGTAAGTATTTAAATATTGAGTAATTAATAATATTATGAGGTTTCTAAGTTTCTGTGGCCAAGTCAAATAATATATTGACTTTTAGATTCGAATTTTGGATTAAAATTATCCGAATCTGAATCTTGATTAACCTATTTGGATTAAAACTTTTAATCCGACCAGAATATTTTAGATATTAAAATTCGTAATTTCGAATCTAATATGGATCCTAGAAAGATTTAGATTAGGATTCAAAAATTCGATGCTTCGCACAAGCGAATATACCTATATACTAAATAACATTCATACCCATATTCCATTGCTCATGCGCACAAGCTGGGAAAACAGATCTTCTGAAAGTGTGTTAAAATCCAATGGAAACATTAACAAGGATGAACCAGAGGCAAACGCTCCTGAATCTGATGCACGAGGCCAGGGTTTGATACCATGTGGCTGGGGCTGAGGCACGATTGGTTTTATTAAAACTTTCTCTAGATGAATTTTTGGTCATTTCCCGAACATATTTATATCTATTGGCACATTTGTTTAATATAGGCTTACCTAATTTTTTTCCTTAAGTAGTATTGCTTTAAATAAATTTGTGGCATTCGAAAATCAAACCGCATCTAATTGTGTTTTTAGCTTTCCAAGAAGAATAACAAAACATGAATTCCATATTGTTATTTTGAGAATATTTTCCGTAGACCTATTTGGTATTATTTTAAGCCTTATCATCCAAAACTAAATTATATTTATCAAAATAGTTCAAACTTTAATTTTGATTGTATTGATTCGCGTTCGGGCTGTCCCCATTTAATAGCACTAATTGTATAGGTATGAGTAGGGTATTAATTTAGTTGAAATGTACACTTATTTACGCGATGGGAGAAGTGAAAAAATAATTCAGGCAGAAATTCTCAGTACACCCGATCAGATTTGAACCCTGACCTCTCTGTTGCTGGCAATTTGGTATACTGCGAAAATGACTTCTTATACAAGAGACCACCGATGCGGTTTAGTTGGATATAATAATAATTATTAGATCACTGTGTTTTTCTCGTTCTGCTATAAGTCTACGTATATATGCATAATTTACGTTAACCGATGAATGTATTAACGCTATTATGACAGGGTTCTCGATGTCATAAAAAAAGTTGTTAATCTTTAGATGATAACAAAAACTACAAGAAGTCTGAACTATCGCTGAACTTGCTACAAATTCTGTGATTTGGACACGCAAAAAGGCTAGGCCTGAGAACGACGGCCAGTATGTTTTACTATGTTTAGTAAATATGAATTATCGCTTTGACAAACATTTATTCGTAACGTATATTTTGAATTTATTTAAATTTGATTAATTTGTTCGAACCAAACTATAATTTGCGTCACACTAAAACATAAGTCATTTAGTTGTTTTTTATTGCAAAGTAAAATGAACCTTGGTCACAGACAGGGTATAAACCAGATACACAGCCTTCAGGTTAAAATGGCTGAGCTAATTGGGAGAGCTTGATTCCTTCGACACGGGAATCGCTACGTGCAGTCTCATGTGGCAACATCACTATCCAGCAGGCATTTTTAAAAAAACAGTTTACTTTATAGATGGTTTTAATAGAGACGAAACGAAAAATTGCCTTCTAGTGTCAATAAACAAAGCTAGGTTCAGGTAGCACCCCACCCCCAATACCCACAAACGAGCTTACTCAGACTGCAAATTACAAAGAAAACGTTGAATACAAAGGGCCTTTTTTGTTCAAGCGAATTTTCTATTTGTAAACAAGTTTCAAATCACTTTGACTAGTTATTTGTCTGAAAAGGTTTGTTTATTTAAAGGGAGTTGAGTTGAGCATAAACTATTCTGTTCGGACCGCCGCCCCTTTGCAACGAACATCTGAAAGTGTGTTGTTTCACTTGGAAGTGTTGTTATCACTGAAACTGCCACTAGCACTCCTCATTGCCCAAGGACTCATCTCAACCTAGCTCAAAGAGCTTAGCGAACTCCGTAAAGATGGGTTTCTGATGTATACCTCACCTGTGACCTTAGTTTAAATGTTCATGCTTTTGTTTTCGGCTAATTCACCGATAGTCAAATTAAAAGTATATGTATGAATTAAAACAACAATTACTATAATAAATATGTATGAAAATTATGCATGGGCATGTTTTTTTCCCTCTAAACAAGAATGATAATCAAAAGGCAAATTGTATTTAAATATTTTGATCTTGTGTATTAATATGTATTATAATTTTTATCCATGTGCTATATCTAAATTAATAATTGTTTAACAAACTATGTAGAAGTTCAATAAACAGTGTTTTGTTAACTGTTCGTATTTTATGAAATGAAAATATAATATGGTATCCCAAGGGTACAACCAAAGGAGGGTGGGGTCTAGGGTACGGGTTCCCCCTCACCACAATTGATATGAAGTTAAGAATTTATACATATTCCCCTAGAACCTATCACTCATGACAACTTTAATGCTTTTCCTTGCCTTACAACATTTAATTTTCTCCCACACTAAGGTGTTTTTTTTTCTATTAATTGGAAAAATTTGAGGCCCACTCTCTTCCTTAATTCTTCAAAAAAAATTTGAATTTAAAATTTCAGATTTCTCTTGTTATCTGGGAAGCTATCTCTACATGCTTTCCAGAATTCCAATTTTCTACAATTTCACAGGAGTTGTTTTTTTCAATTAGATTAAGAAATATCGAGCCCCTCCTTTCCTAATTTATACAACCCCATTTTGAGTTTTAAATTTAAGACTTTTGGTTATCTATAGATGTATCTCTACATGGTTGTCAAATTTTCAATTTTTAACAGAGAAGAAAAGTTGTATAATTCAATTTATTTTGGAAATTTTGGAGTTTCCAATTTTGAATTAGCAAAATATCAACTTTTATTGTTAAAACCCACTACCCTCTGTACCTCCCTCCCTGCCCCCAGGCCTAAAAAAAGTTAACTATTATATGATACGATGCTATTCTTAATAGATTATGTGTATGATGTTTGTGTTTTACATTAAATCTTTCTTCACTTTGCTTCTAGAGGCAATCAATGCTAAGAATCTTTGCTGTTGGTATCTCCCAAAGTTATATCGTTATTGCGCCCCTTTGTTAATCTTATTTTAATGGATTAAACAGACCAACCACTATAATATGTTAGTTACGGTTATAACTGCATCTAAATATCATATTCTTTGAATTGAAAAAATTACACCTGGACACGGGAAATCTTATCAACACCTATAATAACTTGACTATTTAATTCCTCATGATAAGCGCATTCGTAAATTTGTCACTGAGCTATTGGCAGCATAAAACCTTACCTGTCGAAGTTGGTGATGTTATTTGATAGATCGGGATCTTAATTGATGACACATAACTCTGGCCACGAAACGTCTCCTGGATACTCAATGGTAGGAACATTGGCGTACTAAGCAAAAGTTCCCGGGTTTGATTCCCGTGCCAGGCTTCATAAACTACTGCTGATTTTCTCAAAGGCTTAAGTCTAAAATCGGAATAACCAAACTCAGCGTGGTATTACATCACTTTGTGTGCTTCTCATTTTTCAAAGTTCAAGTTGTGTAATAAATCACCTTACGGTCATGAGTGCCTGATAAATCAAGTAATTATAAACTAATCACCTTAAATTGATCAGCCAGTGGTACGAAGCCCTATGTACAATGTAAGTCATCACCGCTACCTTTCTCAGATCTCCCCTTCCCCCTTTCCCTTCCAGTATATCTATCTCCCCCCTTCCATCACATTATGAACCAGTCCTGCTCCCGACGTAGCTGTCTCGGCTGACTGTATATGGTCAGGAATATTGTTTCTCTTTCATTTAGTATAGACAAGTGTCTGAATGAACCACCTCAATGGAACACTTACATATCTCACAAGATGATTTATTTTAGAACCAGCACTTGACTGTCTCTGGAGATTGCGGTTTGATTTCGACAAGCTGGCGCGCCTTCGGTGTTGGTTTTGCCACGATATGGGATAACTTTCAAAGAGGGAATGTGGGGAAGCACAAATCCAACAATTTGAGCCTTTCTCACATTAGTTAAATAATTTTTATTAGCTTTCGTCCCGAGGTCAAGTGTTCAGAGAAGTCGTCTAAAACATTGCTCGCAAACAGCGAGATTGTGTGCCGTGGCACACTGGTGCAGTGTGGCGGTGAATTAGGTGTGCCGTGCGGCCACAGCCCAGAGCGCCAAGCATCACTGTTCAATAAGAACGCGATTAAAGTTGGTCCGAGCAGCAGCCGTGCGTCGTCCGAATTATTACATACTGATATTTGTAATAAATCTGATAAGTTTTAGTGCGAAGTTTGAGTTATAGTTTACGCAAATTACTAACGGTTTGCACGAAATATTTCCCCGATGTTAAAAAATTCGGACACAGAAAAACAACTTTAACCTTTAATCTGGGAATATTTGAAGTTACTTCAGAAAAAAAAATAGTCTATACTTTCCTAATTCTGATTTACCGTACAACCTTTGGACTGGGTGAGTAATACATTTTCTTGTGCCGCGGCGAGTACCCAAAACAAAATGGTCTGGAGAACTGGATTTAAAAAAATATATAGGGGCCTATATTTGAGTATTTAACATGCACTTTCTGAACTAACTGATTATATCAGCACGCGACTTATAAACTAACTTAAATCTGTAACAGAAACAACATCCAGCCCCCAGCCGTTAATTTTTAATTGTGAAAGAGAAAACCCACATTTCACTAGAGATAGATTTTTCGGCCATGCCGGGAATTGAGCCCGGGACCTTTAACTTCAGTAGACAGACACGCTGCCGACTGAGCTAAGGTATAGGACCTGAATAACCTTACTACAAGTCTCTAGGGTCATGGTTCGATCCATTTTGGTGCTGACAAAATAAGCTTATATTTGTATGTAGGTTAGTCCAGTTATCTAGTGAGTAAATATCTATCTGCTAGGATTTGTGTAGTATTAGGCAGTTTGTTTGTGTGCATTTTCCGACCTCATAGGTACCATACTACCTTGGTTCAGCTTTTTTTTTCTAATATAAATAATGTATTGTGATGTAAGTAAAGTTGTTTTCAATGAGTTTGTGGGATCCGAAGTTTAAACTGTGTTTACTGTAGTCACGCGTCTTAAGAATGCTTCCCAAGAATAATAACAATAGGATGCTATTTTTTGAATATTTTATGTATATCGAACGGGTGGAGAGATTCGGGGAGCTAGTTTGCAAGATGTGTGTTGATATAGCTAATGTGTTTAAAAAAGTTCATTTTAAACTCACTGAGAAAGTAAATAGTATCTAGAATTGAATTAGCGTCATGATAATTTACTTTCACATATATAAGCTAAATAAAATAATATAGAAACATTATTGTGATAGTGAACTAATTAACACTCAAATTCTAACCCAAACATGTTACTATCACCTAAAGTCACAGGATAGGCCTACCTTTTAGGACCAGATTGTGCGGTTTGTAAACACTAGGTTTGTTGGTATCCTTACAAACTTTTTTTTGGGTGTTTATTGCGAAAGTGAGTATTAGTGTAAATGATGTCATGATAAGTAGACTCATTAGAGTATTTAATATTTATTTTGAAGGGTTTGCTTTTACACGTTGCTTAAATTTGTTCAAAATAGATTTATATTTTTTTCGCTAAACACTGTCGCAAAGAAAAAAGAACTCAAGCGATCGAGTGGCCGCCGCGCCGTCTCTAACAATGATAATGCCAACATTTGCCGTTATAGGCTGTCATATGGTCAGCACAACGAGCTCTCAGATCTCAACTTTCTAGACCGGAGCTGCTAATTATTTATTCAAGTAGCTCCCCATTCGTCCTCACGAGGCTGAGGTCGACCCAGTTCCAGGCTCACATCTTCAAAGATACATTTTGAAAGAGCCAGGGATCGAACCCGGGACTTCTGGAGCTGTAGCCAGGAACTCTGACCACTAGAACAAAGATGAAAAGAAAGGTTTCATAAATAACTTTATATAGGGAAAGAACGTCAAATAACAAAGAAAAACAAACATAATTTTAAAAACAATTTTTTTTGTACACCCATATTGCGTTGTTTTTACTTGTTGAAGGTTTTTTTCAAAGCATTATTTTCGTTTCTTAGTTAATTATTGATACAAAATTTTTTTAAAATCCAAAATATATATTGGTATTTGCTAGGATATGGATATGATTTTCTAGATTTGGCAGAGCTAAGAATAAAATAACTGTGAAAAAGCATAACTAAAACTAGACAAAACCAATCGAAACAATACCTAACGACGTTTGTTCACTGACATCCTATACCGCTGACAGGATCTCTTCTTATAATCAACATAGGCTTCATGTAATGAACAGTCGGGAAGTAACAGCTTATCATCCTCCATATTTCCATGATATTCTACTCGCTGATCAAACCGTAAATGACGCACCAATATGCAAATTTAATCAAATAACAAAATGGACCAATTTATATCTCGTTTCCATTCTCGTGGTGACATTAATGAAATAATATGCAAATGAGTTTCTCAATATATATATATATATATATAGGCCAACTGTAGCTTAGTGCTTTGTGGAACATTTTCTGGATTTAAAGGTTTATGTGATATGTTGGCTTATTTAAAATATTGGACCTTTAGTTACTAATAACATTGTTTTCGTCAACAATAACACTGCGATAGGCCTGTGGACTACATTGAATTAGAATAAATAATTATAGTGTTTAGTTTTAATAATACGCTTACCCGCCTCGATGGCACAGTTATCAATCGCGCTAGTTTCCTGTTGAGCTAGACTGCTGAGGACGGGGAGATTGAGGTTCTAATCTTGGTCGGGTAAATTGGTTTTTTCCTAAATGGTTTTCCACTCTCCTTCTACGCAAATGCGGGTTCACTTCCTCTATATTAAACCTCCCCAATTCCTAACTCATTAGCGTAATTAGTATTTAAGCGTATAATCTGAACGTATAGTAAGACGCGGTGCTAAATAAAATAATACGCTTGGAATTATTTGAGAACATGTTTAATTTCCTTCCACATGTTTGCGCGCATAAATGAATACATAATTAAACTTTAAATATTTATTTATGAAAAACCGTTAAAAAAATTATTTGGTACATTCTTGGATTTTGTATTAAACACAAACAATTTTTCTGGGGCAGAGAGAAGGTAGGACCTCACTATACCTAAGTTTTTTTTAATACAGCCTCGAGTATTTTATTATGAGTCACACGGCGTAATGGATGAATGCATAGATGGTCAGAAATGAATGACGTAATCATATTGGGGATATGGGCGTATATATAAACTACACTTTTAGTTTTAATCTAGAATTTAGTTGCACTTTACATGAATGGAATAAACCTATTTATTATATAAATACATATAAAAATTAGTCTCTTTCAATCATCTTAATTGTGCTCATT
This sequence comes from Timema podura, assembly GCA_033556935.1. Lineage (NCBI taxonomy): Eukaryota > Metazoa > Arthropoda > Insecta > Phasmatodea > Timematidae > Timema > Timema podura. Next base: position 38,880,895 of record JAVRXN010000004.1, on the reverse strand, counting down.
TACCAGGTGACCTGAATGATTATGGTTGTTTGTAACTTTACTGGCAATTTTTTTAAATGACACGTTTAAATGTATTTATTCTCTGGTATTTGATAGGTTTATCTTATGAATATATTGCAGGTGTGGTTAAGACATAAAACTTTCCTGTGCAGAAAAAGGTTCTATCTTCCACATTGACACCTTACCTCAAGAGCCCGTCTCACCTCACGTAAAACATAAGTCCATTGGCGTAAATGACAGCTATCACAATTTGTAAAAACAGTTAAAAGAAAATCATTCGTAAAAAATGTACAGTCATATAGTTACAATATATGCTCGTATGAAATTTACACTAAGATTATTACATTCTAAGTTCCAAAAAAACTTGGTCAACATTTTTTATATTTATATACACCTTTTTTTTTTATCCACCGCGTCCTAATGCCCGTCCGAACTATCTACATAATTCACACTAGTGAGGTAAGGATGAGGACCTAAAAAATAAAGAAATGTACCCTAATTTGCCTTGAGGGACAGATAAAAGCAACAAGGGGGCGGGGGAAATCTTAGTAAAACTTGTCGGGGATTGAACCCTAACGTATAAAATCAACCGGCTGGAAAATGAACCTCGACTGGTAATGCCATAGCTGGGTACACTACCCGTGCGGCCAGTCCTGCTTGTACTACCATTGAACGGCAATCTTCTAGTTCAAAACTAAATTTTTAAAAATTGATTCCTAAGTCAATAGGTCTATTATTATGGTGATTTCACTTCTGTAAGCTCGTATAAATTTTGACAGCTGTTAAGACAAATATAGTCTAATACACATTAAGGTTCTCGACTGCCTCTGTGGTATTGTGGTCAAATTTTCTGGCTACAGATCCAGAGGTCCCGGGTTCGATCCCCGGTGTCCCAGATTGTATGTGAAGCATTGGGCATGGAATGAGGTCAACTCAGCCTCATGATAACAAATGAGGAGCTACTTGAACGAAAAATAAGTGGCTCCGAACTAGAAAACTGATTAACTGATGGAGATATCGTTGTGCTAACTACATGACACCCTGTATCCGCAGAAGAAGGTACCATCTTCGCCAGCAGATGACGGGTGCTAGGTCGGTATAGATTGATTGCGGGCGGACACCTTAAGAGGCTCTTTCTATATAAATCATATAACATGGTGTCAGCCATGAAACTCCACTTTACTGAATTGTATGTGCTTATAATGTTGTAGTCTCGAGGTATTTAAACTGTATAATGTTGTAGTCTCGTGGTATTAAAACGGTATAATGCTGTAGTCTCGTGGTATTCAAACTGTATAATGTTGTAGTCTAGAGGTATTAAAACTGTATAATGTTGTAGTCTCGTGGTATTAAAACTGTATAATGTTGTAGTCTCGTGGTATTCAAACTGTATAATGTTGTAGTCTCGTGGTATTCAAACTGTATAATGTTGTAGTCTCGTGGTATTCAAATTGAATATATGTGGAAATTTCACCTTTTAAATGTGTGGGGGTTATTAGTCTGAAGGTTTGGTTTGGGATGGTTAAATTTGTATTAAATTAATTTGTATGCTGAATAATCTGACTGGATTGGGTAACTAAATCTGGTTATTGGTTATGAATTAATTGATGTTTTCCTCGTGAAGTAGTTGTACTAGGTATACGTCTAGTTTCATAATCCATTTGGATACAGTAATTTTCATTTCGCACTACTGTTTGTGTACTCAACTTGGTCATAAAACTCTGTAATAATGCATGCATAATACACGCTGAGAGCGGTGATGCACATGAGACTCCCTTGGATTAAATATTATTTAAATCAAAATTAATTTGGAGAGTAACGCTCAATAATGTTTGCTACCCGTATTTGTGGGCACGCAATCAATGTCGGTATTATTCTTTCTGGTTTGCTGAGGACGGAAAGGTTTTAGGTTAGGTTTGGGTGTATTAACGGTGTTTTATCCCTAAATCGTTGGCCCCACACTCTCTCTTCACGCAATCGTGGGTACATTTTATCTAGATTCTACCTTCCTAATTCCCACCCCATTGACGTAATTTATATAAATACCTATAACCCCAATGGTACCAAAACGCGGCGAAAAAACTGTGTTTGATTTCTAGTTTCTAAATTAAATATGGAGAATTTGTTTTTGTGGAGTTCTAGAAATATTCCAAATTATTTTTTTTTATCGTGACAACTTCTGTAAGGCTATCTGTGACGTAAGCTAAGATTACTATCCGAGAGTACAAGATTGAAGATTGAATAGACACAAGGATGGATTTTTAAAGAAATGCGTCAGCGTTTGGAGGATGAGACGAAGTAAAGCAGTTAGTGGGGAAATCGATACACCGACCGGGCTTCTATCCTCGGTCTCTTGGAGTTATATTCAAGCACGCTGGCGCTAACCTAACCCTATCGGGAATATTGAATGAAATATTTAATTTGGAGACTGCCCTAGACTAGGACTGACGAACCTATGGTACCTGTGCCTAGGGTGGCACATGTAAATATGTTATTGTCAAAGGGAATTCATTACTGTGCAAAGTTTGTTTTCTTACCCAACCAAGTAAAATACACACTTTTATAGTTATTTACAAACGTATTATTGGTATTTAATTATTATTAAATTTGGTCGCATGTGTGAATTACTAGTTATAAATAAATGTACTTTCTAAAACTCTTTAAATAGCTATAATAGACAAACTAATAATAATTAAGAATTATGATGAACGTCTCCAAGAGTTCAAATATCTATTCAGAATTTCTATGGGCACGAATAATAATCTCTCCGAAAATTATCAGCGTATTAGTCACGTTCCCTCTAAAAGGTTCGCCTGACAATCTCTAGACTTAGAGAAATATAACTTTACATAACAAAAATTGCTATTAGGTTTTCAAAATTAAACACAACTACACCACCCTTCGACTCCACCTAACAAGGCCCACCTTAATTAGTCGTTAAATTTAGGTGAACACTCGAGACGTTTTGTTACAACTCTACCTTTGGAGATCGATTCCGACCACCTTCTCTGGTTAGATGATTTTCTCCACATAATGTAATCTTCCACTTTGACGAGACCTCTAAACGTTGCGCTGGTCACAAGGCGATTTAATGGTTTTTCATGTTTATTCTTATTAACAAAATGAAACATTATTTTTAGCATAGGCTTATGTGAAAAATAAAGTGAGAGAAAGCTAATTTTTAATTTTTTCAATTGTTATAAGCATTTATAAAATAGTTAAATTTAGTTGCTGTACAAATGTTTATATTGTTTAACATTTTTTGAAGCTTATTCTTGGACAATATATTAAATACATTGGTCATAAAGTATATAGTAGAATTCCTGGAAGCAGAAACTTTTTAAAAATATACATAACAAAATTTGGTGAACATGGTCAACATTTTACTATATTATAAGTATTATTTTATGGGTAATGCTTCTATATCTACCTTTTTATCTATCAAAAGTTACAGTTTCAGAGCACCTAACTTGACGTATGAATATAATATATGAGTAGTTTTAGTAACATTTTACTGTCAGATTTTTTTCTACCTATCTGAATCAAACTTCACAAGTACAGTATAGCACAAAATATATATTTTAAAATTTTACCTATACCTAACACATCAGGAGTAATGTTGCATACATAAATTCTATTTTAAAAAATATATAATTATTTGCATTTAAAATGCCCCTTACTAAAACAAAACTTTCCTCAAATTATATTATTTTCACTAGACCTACCTGTCTAAACATGATCTGGCCAAGGTTGCTCTGTGGAGGGGTCGGCCGGATGCACCCCGACCAGACTGTACCCAGCAGCAGTTACTGAAACAAGGCGCTCGCCGCAAGTAGTAGTTGTTCGGCAGTTTTACTGCGTTCTTGACTGACAGAACACTACACAACTTTTAACTGTTGTCTTTCAGTGTGTACCGAGGTCGCTAGGACAGCAGGCGTATCGTGTTGGTTGACCCGGCTCGCTAACTTAACCTAACGTTCCATTCGTGCCTCGCTCTGGCCTTAGGGCTCATTAACAAGATTATAATAAAGCTCGGTAACTAAAAATAAATAGTAATGGTCATCGATTAGCAACTACTTCTTGTAAAAATAAGGTCCACATAAAATATAAGAAAGATAAACACGATTTGGTTCTGTATTGTTTAATAAAAAAAACTGTTTGGGGTGGAATTTATAAATAAGCCTATTAATTTCTTCTTTCTAACATCTGAGTTAATAATGTTTTGACACTTAAGATATTTGTAGTTGTAAAAATATAATTTGTACATACATTTTTAAAAATTTCTTTAGAGAAAAACTATCTCAGGATTTTTTCATTGGCCTTACAGTGAAGTGTGAAGTGATTTTTTTTTAAAATTAATGCTTTAAAATACACTTTTTGGATGCATATATTGTGTCGCTCAAGACGCCCAAACCGGAAAGGGCTCTTATAGTGAGTGTTTTTTTAATGCATCGGATTGGTATTTATTTTAAGGTTGTGCCTTCCACTTTTAAATTAATTAGCTTTTTTTTTTTTTTTTTGCGTGTGTTAAAAATGAGTGTGCTCTGTATAAAATGATAGTTTATATTTCAGAAACAAATATGATTGAGAACTTGAGTTTGATTCCAAGTAGACATAATAATTATCCTGAATAGCGGCGAAACTTTACACGACACAATTAAACCTCGTGTTAAAAAAAAGAAGATAGTTTGAATTTAAATTATTGAAAATACTTAGGATTTTACTGTAGCTTATAAAATCTCGCTTGGAGAAATCATCCATCAAATATTTCTTACGAATGCTGGGAAATTATTTTTGGTAAGTTTTGTAGTTTGAATAATGTATTAAAGAAACCAACTCACACTTTTGTAAATGCGTGGATAGTCTCACGGTTGGAAATAAACCCCGACCCTTCCGTGTCATAGTCGGGCACCCTAACCGAAAAGTCAACCCTGCTTGTCACCTAAAGTTTGTGATCACCCAAACCTGTAGGTATGGGGTCTAAATGTCAAAGCTAATCAAGTCTAGTTTGCTTTAGAGAAGGAGGTCTGGGTGAACTGAGGATGCTTTATTCTAGTTGGTTTTCCATTCATGCAAATGTGGGTGCGCTTTCTCTAAATTCAACCTTCCTCATCCCTAACTCACTAGCTTAATTAGTACATACGCATATAACTCGAACGAATAATGAGACGTGGTGGGGAAAGTAAAAATATAAATTCTCTTAGTTCTGATATCCTATCTTAATCGGTAGCACGTAGACCTATTGATCTAAAAGTCCCGGCTTAGATCTCTGTTGGGGTCTAAAATGTATAACTTTGAAATTTTCGTTCGATTTCATAGTCCAGGAAAGGCGTGTCAAACTCGTTTGATAGTAAGAGCCAGATTGAACATTAAAAATACTTCAAATAGGTCAAATACTTTTTTAAATAATTTGTATTATAATTATCTTATTTTAAAATAATTTAGCTTAGCATCTTATTATTACAAAAATAAAATAGGTCTCCTAGATAAAACAAATATTATACAGTTCGTCCATCAATTGTTCACCCCACTATAGGCCTTGGTAAATTTATTTTAAGAGCTATATTAAAACGGTTAGCGGTAATTTTCGAAGTATAGAAAAACATTGTGTTATTATTAATTACAACAAACCACCTTGAGATAGCTCTTAAAATAAAGAATAAGACTTATAATAGGCCGAATAATGTATTGACATACATATATTAATTTAAATTAGTTGAAAAATTAGACCTGGACGCGGGAATCGAACCCGGGACGTTTGGCTTAGCGTGCCAATGTTCTACCACTGAGCCATGCAGGATTCGTCCCGCGCTCTGGGTCGATTCCCATCTCCAGGTGTCATTTTTCAACTAATTTGAATTAATTGAAATGTGTTGCCCTCCATACGAACAGAGTAGTAATTACATTGGTTCGAAACTTGTATGTTGATATTCACCTGTATAGTATTAGACACACTTATCTTAATTTGTACCAATGTTTTTAGAAAACAAATAGCTTGGTAACTATATTAATGAACCGTTTCTACATTTGTTAATGTTTGTCTATGGTTGGCTGAAGGTCACACGAAACAATACATTTGAAAATTACATAAGAATTGTCTATACATAAGAATCTTAGTTGTTTTTTATAGCACCGCGTCTTACTTTCTGTTCAGGTTATACGCATAGATACTAATTACGATAGTGAGTTAGGAATGAGGAAGGTTGAATTTAGAAGACGTGTTCCGCGTTTACGTGGATATAGTGTAAAACCATTATAGATAAAAACACCCTCAGTAAACCTGACCGAGATTCGAACCCCGATCTCTTTGTCATCGACAGTCTAGTCCAACACGAGAGTGACGCCTTAGATCATGCGGCCACTGAAGTGGGTGATAAGGATAGTTGTTCAAAGGAACTGTACCAGCATTAACGTGGATAGGGAATAGGAAAACCAAAGTAATATATCAAATGTGGAAAAACTTTCTTTACTCCCAAATGCATTCAATCGTGATTCAAACCGTGGCCTCCCCATCACCGGCAATCTAGTTTATTGCAGCTCCTATGTCATAAATCTCACGATCCCCATTCACTTAAATTGTTGGTGACCTGGTGGTCTAGGGGTAAGGTGTCAGACTTCTGTGCTGGGGGTCCGGGGTTCAATCCCCGGCCCCGGCACAGATTTATCTGATTACCAAACCCTTCCTTTACCTCTGACAAGACGTGTATTAATCACAACTTGTGAATGTGAGGAATGCCAGCTCCACCGTGGTTCGGATTCACGTTAAACTGTAGGTCCTCCATTTCATCTCACAATCACCCTACCATTACACATTAGCGTAAGTGCATATAACCCGAACGGGTAGTAAGACGCGGTGCTAATAATAATAAATAATAATATAATAATAATACTTAAATTGTTTGAGGATGTGAAATTACGTTGTGGCTAAACCTCCTTCAGAAACATGTTTTTATTTAAATCCAGATTTATATCAAATAGATCACAAGTGTTATTAACTATTTATAAATCCTCAGTGAAGTTTGTTTGAATCAAATCCTGGAATCCCAGGTGAGAATATGGCCCCGTTGACAAAGCCTTGACACGGCAGAAGAGCTGCTTATTTTGTAATCTGTCAATAAAGTTTATAGCTCGCATCAGTAGCCCGATTGCCCAAGGCCACAATAGACTGGAATACCGGTGACAGAGAAGAACGGAATTTGAATCACAGTCGTGGAATCATGAAGTTGTTATTGCCTAAATTGTTTTCCATTCTCCTTCTCTCCAAATGCAGGTGCATATCCTCAAATTGTACTAACTTTTCCCTACTTTATTCTTAAAATTGAAAAATGACACCTGGACACGGGAATCGAACCCGGGACCTTTGACTTGGTACGTCATTGACATCACCACTGAGCTATCCAGGAGTCATCCCGTGGCCAGGGTCATTCTTCACTCATATTTGTCTGTGACGGACGTGAGGAACTAAGCTGTGTTGTTAACTTTTATCTAACATTTATGTTACGACGAGAAGTTGAATAAGTTGTGACATTAGATTAATTAATTAAAAGTGTATAATAAGGTTACACTTTCGAAATTCTTGACGTCAATTAGGTATAACTATAACAAAATTAATTTGTGTTAAGTTCTGTGAAACTTTACGTGTTCGTTTGGTTGCTTTTATGTTAACAGAAAATTGAGGGAACTTCGGAAGAGGAATAAAAAGAAACTTAGAGGTTGTTAACTAAGATAATGAGAATGATATTTACATATATTTTGAAGATAAGGACAAGGTTATGCAGAGTTTTAGTTGTAGAGAACATATAATAAGGTATTGAAAAGAGAAATTACAAAATATAACAAACAAAACCAAAGATTTAAGGGTCTTTTTTTTTGGGGTGGGACAAGCAAAAACTTTTAAGTGTTGTTTCAAATTGTGTTTGCCATTTTATGAAATCAAATTAAACTTTTAAACTTGAGTGAATATTTTTACACTAAACATTTTTATATAGGCCTATATTTAGAATAACTTATTATTATTGTTTTATTCTTAATTTTCCATGGTCTTAATATTCTATTTGACAATCGGGAAAGTAAAAACTATTCTGCCTATTGTATATTTGTCAAATAATTTGACAGTTAATATAATTAACTTCGATAATAATTTATGAACCTCGAAGTAAAGGCGAGTACTTTGGAAAACTTTGGGATGTGATTAAAGCAGAATCAAGTTATCATGAAAACAAAAACTATAAACCGTAAATGAATTTCTCCTTCAAGTATAGTCAAAATCAGCTCCTCAGTCCAAAAGTTATAACTAAAGTAGTTAGGGGAAAGAAACACGGAAAAGCTAACTAAATTAATTAGTTTTCATACATATTGGCTAAAAGATAATCTTGAATACCTGTTAAAATGTAATTTGAAACGACGACGTGCTGAATTATATTCGAAATTTAGTAAAGTTTCAACTACAGATACAGGTCTATATTTATATAAAATTGGAACTTGTTAATCCAGAGACTCTTACTGCGCCAATACGACTAATATTGTTACAATTTCTTACCACAAAATATTTCAGACATAGTCATTCGCCACTGGAGTGGTGGTAACTACAGCTAACACAAGTTACCAGATCTACTTTTATTTATCCATTTGCCAAAGTATATGAAGACGATATGCTAAGCTGCTATCACTTTTGACAGTCAGAACTTTCAAACCAAATCATTGGTTTTTAATTATTTTGTTATTAATTTATTGTTTTTACATTATTGAAACACGAACTTATGAAAATATCAGTTTGAATGTTTTTTTTTATGGAAGTGGAGACTATAGTTCACTTAAAAATGCCAATGCTTAACAATTTAGAGTTTTTAAAAGGCTGATTCTTCTTCATAAATTAAGATGGCGAACTAACCAAACAAGGGCTGTTGATGACGTCACACAAACCGTGTCTGTGTTCATGCGCGCTCGTGTGTTTACAAGCTGAAAAAACTTTTATTTTGAAACAAATATTTTTATGGCTATTTCTCTAAATTATATTTAAAAAAATTGTTTGGAGGCCAGTCATAACAATACACAAGTGAATATAATACTTGTTAATGTACCTATTGTTTCATATACTATACCTAATATCTCTTGATGCCACAACCTCGAAACAAAAAAACATATACCCCTAATAGTTTTATAAATATTTTTTGTCCTTTCAATAAGTTACAAAAAAAGGCCAGCTTTACAGTAATCTTCAGCGAATTAGGCCTGTTATTATAAGCCTTTATTAACACTTTTAATTTATAGTATTATAAAAAATAATAACTATTTCCACATAAGTGACTTTTAACCAATGTTTGCAATAAAAATAAGCTGTGAGTTTCCAACACTCCTATGGCGAATAGACTGTCCATCCCTTTTCACGCTTGATTAATATTCATTTAGATATTAAATTAAAGTAGTCCTTCGTATGTTGGAATAGTTAGCTATTATAACAATAAAATACATTAAAAATGTGTAGCTATTGCAAATGTTCCCCCAGAGGTTTATAAATAGAGCAACATGTTTAATTACTAATTAACTTTTTGCTCAGAGTATCCACCGTATAAAAAGGTCAAAACAAAAGAAAATTATACCCATATTTTAATTAAAACTTAGAATTATTTATCATTAAATTAAGTAGATATAGTGTAAGTATTTTTATCAATGAAATTGATCAATATTAAATTAGACCAGTAGTGTTGGAATAGTGATTTGCAAAAATGATTTGGGTTAGGATGTAGGAATTCTACTTGGTTCGAATCCTGTCCGGGTGGATTGGTGATTGTTTTAAATATTATGGTTTTAACTAGGGTTTTCATATCCGTCATCCAAACAAATTCGATTGAATTTTACCAAATGTTACCCTTTATGCCTTGTTCCACTGGGCTAGTTAATTATAGTCGTTAACCAATTATGGCATCATATCATAGGATCACCCGCCTCGGCCGTCGCGTGGTCCAACGCGCTATTATCGTGTTGGATTAGACTGCCGTATACGGGCTGGGTTCGATACCGGTTGGGTGCATTGAGGATGGTTTTCCGCTCTACTTCCACGCAGATGCAGGTGAAATTGCTATCATTTAAACCTTCCTAATCCCTAAGCCATTAGTGTAATTAGTACCTAGGCGTATAACCCAAACGGGTAGTAAGACGCGGTGCTAAAAACAACAACATAGGATCACAGTCTTCTCTCGATATTTTTCAAAATTGGTAGGCCGATGTTTAATATAACTATTATCAACGGCTACCACAGAATGATATGTTGAGTCACCTTTATTTTGCTAATACATTTGAGATTTGACACAACAAACGCATATTTAAGAGGCAGTTGACCTCCTGTCGCAGTTAAAAAAAAGATATAAAATACTAATTAAATGTTAGTTTTTACAAAGAAAACACAACACAAATAAATCTTATAAATTTGTATGAGGGTCCATCTTCTACATTTAGGCAACCAAACCCCCTACTTTTGCCTACTTGGAGATTTCGAAGCAATTTTGTAAAGCGGGTTGCAGCTTAACTTGACGCACCTAAGCAGTCTAAGCACTATCATACTGAAGGTAGGATTCCCTCTGCGCGACTCGCGTCTCGTGTCTGCGACCGCAGACGTGGCCTGGTGAGTCGCAGACTCGGGATATAGTGTTTCCCTAGATGCGTCTCTTGGTCACCAGTCATTAGTAGTTTTATGTGTAGTATAGTTCGTTCCTCAGTTAACAGAGGTCTTCATTTGTGTTTTATTTAAAATTCCGTGTTATTTTGGAATAGTGTGGATAAAAAATACTAACTTGATCGACCAGGTCTCTTTTCATACGCTGTCCTTCACATGCTGACAAAAATTGAAGGGTGCTTTGCCACCTCTTCAATTAAATTTTCACTTGCTTCGGTGGCCGCGTGGTCTAACGCGTTAATCTCGTGTTGGACTAGATTGCCGAAGATGAGATCGGGGTTCGATCCTGGTCGGGTGCATTGAGAGTGGTTTTTCAAAATGGTTTTCCACGTAAATGCGGGTGCACTTCCTCTAAATAAAGCCTTCATAATACATATCCCATTAGTGTAATTAGTACATAGGCGTATAACCTGAGCAGGTATTATTATTATTATTAGCACCGCGTCTTACTACCCGTTTGGTTTATAGACACTTACGCTAATGTGCAATGGTAGGGTGATTGTGAAATGAAATGGAGGGCCTACAGTTTAACGTGTAATCCGAACCACGGTGGAGGCCTGGCATTCCTCACATTCACAAGCTTTGATTTATACACGTCTTGTCAGAGGTGAAGGAAGGGAGCCGGTAGTAAAACGGGGTGCTAAAAAAAATCGTCCGATTCTATGGAGAAATCTTGGACCATTTTTAAAACTAGCCCAATCAAACACAAAACTAAATACAAATCTACTAAAACACACGCTTGCACGATGGTGCGTCTGCAGACGCAATGTAGGGACACTGGACGCGCTCTATGGTCCCCAATCGCAGTCACCTCGAAGGAACTGGCCACATAACAAACTATGGTCTCTGTTCGCAGACGCACCGAGGGAATCCTACCTTCAGACACCAATGTACGAAATATAGAGAGAGGGAAGAAAATGAGCAGTTCACTCTGCGAGGTCTCTTGTTTATCTAATGATAGACCTTCTCCTCTTCCTCTGACGAGTTTAGTCACTATTCTATTTACGCCTTGAAAACATTGACTTTCTTTCTAAAATTAAAGTTTTTGTTATCCCTATCCCTTTTATTATGCCGTTAATAATCCTCATGTTGGACGTAATGTTTTAAATAGAACTTCAGATGGATGCTGCTGTATTGTTTGAAATTCACCTTAATCTCGGTATTTTATGTTAGAGTGTGAAAGTCATATTGATGGTCGCAGCTGGTAGGTCTATTAGAGCGAACGAATTGAAAGAACTTTCACTCCTTACTAAACAGCCAGTTCCTGAACGTGGAATTCACTGTAGGACCAACCTTAACTCGAATAATGATTTATTTTTGACATCGCCCGGAGTGCAACCAGTCCCACCCAGCTCATTAGTTGTCTGCAGAGTTAGGCTACGGCCACACTTGCTACCTGATCGCCCTGACAAAAAACGCCAGTACCTATTGCTTTGCTATATATAGATCACTTAAGTCTATCCCCTCAAATTTAAAAGGTAAAATATGCCATCGTTTTGCACCTAAGTATTAAAAAACGGTCGTTCCGTCTCTGAGGTGGGGTGCAAAACGTTGGTATCTCTAATTTTTATTTTTTTAGCATTGTGTCTTACTACCCGTTCGAGTTTTACGCTTATGTAATAATTACGCTAATTGTTTTAGGAATTATGAAGGTTATATATTAAAGGAAAGTGTACAGCATTTGCGTGTTGGTAAAGTGGAAAACCATTTTAGAAGAATAACCCTCATTACACCCGACCGAGATTCGAACCTAGATTTCTCCATCATTGGCGGTTAGTTTACTGGGAGAGTAGCACGTTAGACCACGCGGCCACCGAAGCAGGTATCTTATATTTTAAATTTAAGGGTGTGGGGGGGTCAACTTAAAGTGATTTGTTAGATCTTAGGATGGCCATACTACGTCACTACAGTCTAGTGACAACATATTGGTGGCAAAAGTGGGCTGTTTTGGGTCTCCCATATAAATAACGTAAGTTGACGTTATGGCGACCAGGTTGTGACGTTTTTGTAAAGGTAACCAGGTCGCAGGAATGGTCGTGCCCTTAGATGACTGGTGATGTATTTTGACTCTATACGAGTGGGTTTCAACCCTGAATGAATGCTCTGAAGTATTACAGGGGGTATTCCCACGAGGTAGTTTTCCATCGCATCTCCAGTCAAATACTGTTTTATTGCCTTAAAAGTTAAAATTAGCTCTCACTATCTTATTTACTTAAATTATTAAGTAAAGATTGCTAACTACTTTTTTTTTAGTAATATGATAAAATGTCAGGCTACTCTCTTGTTTCCTAAATTTAATACAATATATAGATGTGTTTTTAAACAACACATTACCACTAAAACGTTCCATTACTACTACTTCTACTGCCTCCCAGTTTCCCGACCGTTATTACTCACTATGAAAGGAAATCCCTGATTTTACCAATGATACATATTTCTACCATGCCGGGAATCCCACCCGGGACCCTTAGCTCAATAGGCAGAGGCGTTACTGACTGGAATAAGATGTCTGACAATAATAATAAAATAAATACTCCACAGGAACCTGTTTGTACCTCCTTTAAGAAACACCCTGTACTTGCTAGTGACTGTAGAATGTAACAGGTATGTATGACAGAGCTTTGTAGAATTAGGCTAAAGCGCCGTGACGTCATCATCACAAGACTGCATCGTTAACCACTAATGAATTCTCAAGGAGTGAGCCCTGAATCGCGCGCGAGCAGCACCTGTCCTACCACAGATGCCCTTGTGTCCCTCCCTCCTCCCTTCTTTCCAACCTCTATTTATTCCTCACATCTACCCCGCCCCCTTCCCCTTCACTGTCGCAGATTACCTTTAATAGTACATGCCGTTTTCTCTCCCAGGGACGAAACAAAAGTTTTGAGTCGTTTTATAATGTCCTTGCGCTGCGACTATCGCACTCGGTCGCGCATAGCAGAATTATTCTATATATATATATATATATATATATATATATATAAGCTATGCAGTACCACCAGGGTTCTTTCTCCTACCTCTAGATACCCTAGAAAGGAGAAATTTAATACGGATGCTAAAGAGCATGCCATATTTATAAATCTAAAATGGTGGACGTGACGTACAAATTGAGAAGAAATTTAGGATAATGCCATGAAGCATGACATCCTTTATGAAAACATAGATTTTAAACTTGAAAAATCCGAGATGTCTGATCTATTATAACGGACGTAACGAATAAATTGTGTCCTTGAGAGATGAAATTTGGTATGGATGCTTCATGAAGCTTTATTTTATTGAAGAAAAAAAAAATCCAAAACTTGAAAAATCCAAGATGGTAGACGCAACTTAACTTGGCAGAGCCATCGACATAAATTACACTACCTCCTGTTTTGAAAAATCTAAAAAATAGAAACAAACAACCGGGAACAAAATTCGCGCAAACTCCGAAATTGCATCTGTCGGAGAGCATTTGGTATAAATGTTTAGCTCATTTAGTCTGAATTGCAGGTGATTGGGAGTCTGGGTTTTTTGCTAAGTTGGGCGAGTACCTGTCATATGTTCCGAGGGTTCTGGACTCGTTACTAATTAGGGGCGATATTATATCAGTATGAAATCGAACGGGTTTCCATTCTCTCTTTAGCGAATTAACTGTCTGGACTCTGGTTGTTGTTTATCCTGAAATTAACTAGAGATAAGCTGCAAATAGCATAACTAGAAATCAAAAGCATAATATAATATTACACCTACCACCATTGAGACAGAAATGTATTGCACATGTACGGATATGAGCACATATACAAAATTGACAATAATTAGTGTAGACAAATGCGAATCGAATCAAAGTCCCTTAGACCAGTAAGCAAATTCTCTCACCTTGATAGCTAATGAGAAGGATATGTACATAGATTAGGCCTATTTCCCAAAAAGAAATCTAGATACACATATCAAACTAAAATTGGGTTTTTTATTTGACTCGAATTGGCAATCTTTTTCTTACCTCCTTAATTGTTTTTAACACTGCATCCCACTACCCGTTCGGATTATACACTTATGTACTAATTACGCTAGTGGCTTTAGGGATGAGGAAGGCTATATTTAGATGATTTGTACCCGCATTTGCTTGGAGGGAGCATGGAAAACAATTTTGGAAAAGCTACACTCAGTACATCTTCGATCTCCCCGTTATCGGAAGTCTAGTCTCCTGCGAGAGTAGCACCTTAGACGATTCGGCCACCGATGTGGGTTCCTCCTTAACTAATTATATAGATTTATAAATTTATAAAATTCATCCCCATTCTTAACTACACCCAATCGAAGTTATAAGACTAAACCATTTTCTCTAAGGGTGGCGTGACTTGCGTGCTGTTATATGTTTAACTCAAAAAAAATTATTATCTTTCTTGCAAGTTTCACATGTTCTGTTAACAAATACATATAAGTTCCAAGAATTACTAAGGTAGCTTAGATAAATTGTACCTTATTAGCTTGTAGAGAGAGTGGGAAAAATCACACGTGTAAAGCCACTCACAGGGAACCCGGTTGGAATTTGAAACCTTCCTCAGTAAGTACGTCTTATCTAAGTCTGTAACTGTCTACCTTCTGAGCTGCAGGAACCAGGGTCATTCCTCGGCACTATCGATACATTTTTTATTGATTAAATTGAGGCTTCAATTTAGTTCACAGTTCTCTTGAATTAAGCTACTCTGTAAGTGGAGTGCAGGTTTTATCAATTGACTAAGAAAGTGCACATTAAATAACCCTAGTGAAAATAAAGTTTAGTTTATTTGTTAAAGAGACATAATACATACATTTTCATAGATACAGAGAATACAAATACCAAAATTAAAGTTCTAAAATGTAAATTTGACCTATAACACATGAAGAAAATTAGCAACTGAAAGATGCGGGGAAATTTTTTCAAAAAAACCCCGCTGCAAGTAAAACTAAAGTAATAAATCAAACCTTTAGTCAAAGACAGGCAATGCGAGTCCAATGCCTTAGACCTCTCGGCTACCTTTAAGAGTATATCTGTAATCTTAATTCGCGGGTATATTTACATTAAAACACAATTTCTTATTCAAATTATTTATTTTTACAAGACAATGGAAGTTTTTTGTCGCGTTTTAAAAAATCTATCTCAACTAAAACTATATCGTGATGCCATGAATCGTTTTATGTTACACAATAATCAGGGGGTAAGATATTGAACCAAAGTCTATTTCTCTGCACTTTGTTCAATAGCTAGTAAAGCTAGCTTTATACCTTTTTTTATGGCCAGTTTGCACATATCATTAACTACCTTGTTTTAACAACGTGTGTCCTAAAAGTAATTACATACGTTATAACTTGTTGTACGTGTCTCACTTTTATACGTCCAGGGTTGCGACGCACCTTAAGAACCGTGAAAACACAGGACATTTTTGGTGTCTGCGAAAAAACTTGGGAAAATCTAGTAAAAATACTGGAATATTTGTTAATTTGGGACATTTAACTGAAAGCTTGAAATAGATCTTTGGATGTACGAAAAAGTGAACTGAAGAATTAAGTACGCTTATTAAAACATAATAAAACATATTACCCCTTAAACAAGGCCTGTGAAGCGATGGAAGATGTATTTGCCCATCACTCTTAATTCATCTTGTTCTAAACAAAGTTACATAACTTTACCTTTATCAATTTGATGAAAAATTAAATTTCAGCACTCTTCTTCCATCAATCTACCTAGAAAAGAGGAAATTCCTTCTGGAAACCCTGTAAAATAAAATAAATTTGGTCGTAAGAAAATAGTGGCAACCCTGATTACATTTAACTGGGCCTGTAAACCTCTAATACTTAAATACATATAATATTATATACCCTGATTATATTTAACTCACAACTTATACTATTTAATTTGGTTTATTATTAATTTAAAATTTATATTAGTGTATTTTTTTAAAAAGACGGTTCATTTGAATCTTGATTCCTCGTATACCTAAGAATTCTAAAATTCAATAGTCCAAAAAAAATCAAATTTGAGACTAAGAAAAAAAAAGAAATTTTGTTCAAATTTTACTCTGATTTCCTTTTAGAGCTATTTTTATGCTTAGGACCTACTAGAGGTTTAGCCAACATGAGTAAAGGAAAACTAACAAGATCTAGGCCATTATCTTACCACATAATTGAATGTGAGTTCTCAATATATAGCGAAACACTACATGTATCTTTTTCTATAGCATAAATAAGTATTCGACAAAATCAAATAAGAAAATATTCTAAAAGCCATTTCATTCGTTTAAAGAACCTCAATGAGTCACACTAAAAAGAGTACACTAGGCAGTTTCATGTCAGATTTACACTAATGCGGCCTACCTAAATACAGAACAATACTATAAGAATGGAATAGAGTTTATATGCGAGCTACCCATTATTCGAGTTTGCTAGGCCAGTTTCATAGTCAGATTTAGTACGCCTCAAGTGCGGCGCTTACTAAATACAAGACGTCACCTACAAACAAAAGGGATGGCATTCGCATTGAAACATTTCATAGCTAAACTGCCATCATTGTTAAGTAGTGTCACCCTTATTAGTATCGACTCCACTTAGCGTATAATGACTATGAAACTGCCCTAGCAACTCGAATAAGGCAGTCCGCATATAATGGCCTATTCATTCTGGTATAGGTATATGTTTGGTGTTTAGTGTAGCGCAGCACTTGAGGTGTACTAAGTCTGGATCTAGCCCATTATGAGAGAGTTAACCATTTATATAGCGTGGAGTGGAAACAATTAGACGATCTATGCTGAGGAAAGTGATGGACAACGGTTGAGGTTAGTCTGACATCCGGTGGAGTTCACCTGAGTGACATTATCTTAACAAAGTGAAAAAGTGTGTATGTAGTTTGCTTTTATTTGCGAGGGAATATTTAATTTTCAGTTAAAATGTTAATTTTCAAGTTACTAATCGTCTAATTGTTTCGACCCCACCTGTAATATCATGACTTCTAAAACTCAGATTCGGGATTCGTAGGTGAAATGAAGATTCTAATTCGAGAAAAAGTGTATCGTAGCCGTCTCTAGTAATGTCAATTTATATGTGCCTTTTATTTTCGCACGTTATATCAGAACATCCTTATTCTCCTACACCTTCTTTATTCCATTTCACATTCAGTGTCCATTCTGAGAAACTTTCTTTTATCTCACAACTTTGCAACACACATTTTTTTTATCGAAGGTAAGAAGAGACGGGCAGCGTAAGGTCGAGTAGAAGACACCCAAACCTCTACCCCCTTCTTCTTTTCTTTCCAAGTTTCTTCTTCCTTTGTTTTTTCCGAGGGATGCGTGACAAGAGTGCCCAATATTGCAGCTCAAGCGCAGCCATAAATTGGCAGGAAAGTGGAAAAGGGAAAACATCTTCCTAGGGAAAAAAATATAGATCCAGGGATGACGCCTACTTGTACTTGCGAGAAATACGATTATAACTTATTTTTAGTTAGGAAATTCGTTATTGCTTGTGAAGGTGATATAGGATGTTATGGATTGTTCTAAAAGTGTTTTGGACGTTACCTTCTACCTGCCACGGCAGGTCAAGATAGGATTTCCCATTTAAATGAATTTACGTTTTATTAAGAGAGCTCTAAATACACAACGTTGAAACGAAAACCATACATTCTTAAATAATTATAGAAAATATTCCTATAGTGTCACAAAAAAATTAATTGTACCATGAAATAGTTTGCTTGTAAACGTATTTTTTTATTAATCATCTACAACTAAGGACTATTTGCCTAGTCACAAAAATGACCCGAAGGAGTCTACCTGTCAGGATGTAGATTAAAAAAGTATGTGGAAGCATATGTCTATTTAGAATAGGGAAAATAAAAAAGGTACTTTTATAAAGCAAG
The DNA here is from genome assembly GCA_033556935.1 of Timema podura. Lineage (NCBI taxonomy): Eukaryota > Metazoa > Arthropoda > Insecta > Phasmatodea > Timematidae > Timema > Timema podura. The sequence goes on along the minus strand of JAVRXN010000004.1, from coordinate 38,862,362 downwards.
TCAATGTTTTCAAGGCTCAAATAGTATTATGACTGTGTAAACTCGTCATAGGAAGAGGGTAGTGCTTATCGGTAGATACACAAGAAGCCTCGCAGCGTGAACCGCTCATTTACTTCCCTTTCTATCTATTTAGTACAATGGTGTCTACAGTGATAGTGCTTGGATGGCTAAGGTGTTAAGATGCAACCCGCTTCGAAATCTCTCAAAAGGCAATGTCGTTAAACGCAACTCAATAACTTGATTTTTTTAAATATAAATTATGTAGGCCTAGTTTCATTTTACAATTCCAAGGCTGTTGAAGCACAAGACTTCAAACAAACACCATGAACCGCAACTATCAAAAAAATATCAAGCCCGCTGTGTCCGAGTTGTCTAAAACGTGTTAAGCTCTAACCTGTATTCACAACTGCTGCCAATTAGTAGGTCGGGGTTCAAATACCGGCCGTAGGTGTAAACAGAGCAAGATTTTCAGTGCGGTTTTTCTTTCGTCTCCCCACGCTAATCCGCAGATGGATTTCTTTCTTATTATCGGGATAAATGTATTTTAATTACACTATTTGGATAGGGGGAGTAATATATTATATAGAACGGATGAATCCGCATTTGCGTGGAGGTAAAGTGGGAAATCATTCAGGGAAAACCCACACTCAGAGCACCCGGCCCGGATTCAAATCCCGATCTGCCCGTAACCCGCATACCAGACTAGACGAGCTTGACATTTAGTCCACGAACCCACCGATGCGGTTTATTGAGACAAGTACTCGCAACCCTCTATCTTGCATTTACCTATAGGCCTGAATATTAAAATCATATCTACTGCTGAATCTATCAGTATCACTCATCTTATCTGTCTCTATTAAATCGTTAATATTTCTTCAACAGTAATTAAGTATGTTTAACTTCTGTGAGTTTATTCTTGCCTTCTACGTTGTTAGTAAATAATAATACTACACACTTATTTACTCTTTGGCATTAGGAACTCGAAATTTCACTGCCGCACTTACAAAAGTATTACACTTATCTCGATCTTGAGCTAGTTCTATCCAGTTCACCTCATTACACTCTATCCCTATATTGAGCTAGTTCTATCCAGTCCACCTCATTACACCCTATCTCTATCTTGAGTAGTTCTATACAGTCCACCTCATTACACCCTATCCCTATCTTGAGCTAGTTCTATCCAGTCCACCTCATTACACCCTATCCCTATCTTGAGCTAGTTCTATCCAGTCCACCTCATTACACCCTGTCTCTTTCAGGTCCATTCTAAAGCTATCATCCCATCTGCGTCTATGTCTTCCCAATTATCTCTTCCCATTAGGTTTGACAGTCAATACCCTGAACAATGTTCTAGAATCTCCCATTCTCGCTGCATGTCTTACCCACCTTAATCTATGAGATTTGATTATCCTAACCATGTCTTGTGATGAGTACAGGGTATGTAACTCGTGATTATGTAACCTCTTCTCACCAGTAAATAGAAATAATTCTTAAAATACGGGTGAGACCACGAAATAATCGTCTCGATATTCGTAGGCTATTGGAAGCTCGCAATCGACGTCTTGCTAACCCCTGTTTTTTTATGAAATGTGAAGATCGGGTTATTGGTTTCTAATAACTTTATCATTGGAGTCACTTTCTTGTTTGGAAGTCTTGAAAGATCGATGTTTTTCTTTGAAATCAAAGTGTTATTACCTCGAGTTGATCCGACAATGTTGTATTCATATTTCGCTCATGTCCTTTGTTTTTAATGACGTCACCATCCGGTCTCTTGATTGTTTGAGAAGCGCCTGATTCGACTTGTAATACCTGTCTTTGGCTGCCAACTTCTCAAACGCGGCTGACTGCGTGCATCTCAGCCATCGTCATTGATTGATAAATCAAAAGCTATTCTTTATTCAATAAAGTGCGTTTTTTTTTGTTTGGCCTATGTATAGACGAGGTTTTACCAGGTTATTACCAGGTACCAGAATACAAGACTACGGTTATTTTTACCCAACACAAATCTTTCTGCAGAGCTACCGTGTGATACTTCTCTTTTAAAAACTTTATTAGATCAATCATTTCCTCAAAAAAAATTTTATTATCATGGTAAAAACTTATAACTCTCAGATTTATTTTATTAACTAGATAATAATAAAAACGAGGGCGCAACATTGTATTTCAAATTGAAAGATGGGCGTAACCTTTTAGTAGCCCGCTGGTCTCATTTTTAGGTCAGAATGAAATTGGTAAAATATATCTTGCAGAAATTAACATAAATTAATAATATTATGAATATCACTTTGTCCATATCATACACTAACTAGTCCGACAGTATATTAGGGTGAATTATAAGAGGTTGCACAGCATTCGCCTGGAAAGGATTTTAAAATATTGATACTAAACATCACGACAACTTCACCTTGTCTGGATAGATCCTCGGACTCATGAGTGAAAGTCAATAATGCTAACTCCTACACCATCCCTTCTAGTTAGAATATTTTAGAACCTCATGAATGTTTTTTTAATATTACTCTACTGTTTGGCCTTAGTTTTGCATTTAAAAAAGGAAAATTAAAAAATGTCTAAGGACCTTGTGATACAGCGTTTCCAATTTGTTCAAAACTGTACAAACATGTGTGACAGCTTAAATAAACAAATGATACGCAGTCTATTTCAACAAAATATTCACTCTTTGTTTTAATATGACATTTCTTGTAAACACGTGTATAAAACCTTTTAACGTTATTTAATTTACATAATTATATTCGTAAAAAGTTGGTTTGACATTTTTCTTAAAATAAACTTTTTTCAAATAATATTTTAAAAACGCGTTCAGTTATGAAAATACACACACCGGTGGCTACGTGGGAAAACACGTCAGTCCCGTCTCGTCTGGCTTGTTGACGAGGAGATCGGGGTTCGAATTCTGGCAGGATATACTGAGGTGATTTCTCATCAATTATTTCCCCAATTGCCTCTTAACTTAAATGAGGGTACACTTACTCTATATCGTACATTCATAATACCCCGCGCATCGGTGGTTACGTGGTCTAACGCGTCATTCTCGTGTTTGACTGGATTGCTGTTAGCAGGGGGATCGTGATTAGAGTCCCGTTCGGTGTACTGAGGGTTGTCTTTCCTAAAGTGTTTCCCACACTCCCTTCAGGCAAATCCGGGTGAATTTTATCTAAATTAATACCTTCCCATATTCTACTTCACTAAGGTAATTAATGTATGCTTACAACCCGAACGGCTACTAATACGCGGTGAACAAATAACATACGTAATCTCATTAGTGTGAATGATTATGCTGACAGTTCGTATGGACAATAAAACACGGAACGTTAAAAACCGTGTTAAAGTGTGTCCGTACCACACGTTCTACTACAAACTATTATTTATGGGCATTTTTTACTATAATCTTTTCACAAAAAAAAAAACCCACAAAATGATACAATACAATACTATAATACAAAAGTGTATATTCTTGTCAGACCCAATATCGACCTATTTTATGGATCTAAATTGACAAATGAGGACTTTAATAGAAATGTGTGGGCCTGAAGATGTGCAACCGCTATAATAATTACAATAATTTTCACCGGAAGTTGAAAAAGGTGTCCCCCCTCCGCTCTACCCCCCTCACAAATGCATCTCTGGAACCGATGGGGCTATAGTGATCTCTTAGGGTGGGGGCATTCCTTAAGATCTTACCTGAAAATGTTTTTCCTTCCACCCCTTCCCGGTTTCCCCCTCCCGCCCCCCCCCCCCCCCCCAGACGCATCAACGGAAAAATTCCTCCACTCCTTTCCAGCCCCCTTCCTCGCACCCATCAGATGCAATTTCGGAATGGCTGGGCCTTGGGGACCCATCTTTGTTTGGGGGTTATCTGAGAAATTAATGGAATTTCCTTTATCTCGTAAATATTTCACGAAAAAAATATATTCCTGTGTAAGAATGTATTATAAAATATTTATTATTGTAACCTAATAGTCATTAACAAGAAGTAGATTTTTTAGTTCTACTTTTATCTAAGTATTGCGCAATTTGCACACGGGTTTATTAGTTTGTTACTAACATATCAACTGGGGTTTTTAATGATACTTATTTTAAAATAGCTATATTTATTCTAGATTTTGGCACAGATTATTATTTTAATCATGGAATATTAGTAATATTATTTATACCACTAGTAGGCTTAGGCCCTACAATGGATAGCTTTTCTCAAAAGTTTGGGGAACTTTTATTTTCTGTTTTATATCCAGAAATGTTTGATATTATAAGGTGACGTTATTCTTTTAAAAAAAAATCATATGCTAGTTAATTTACGCTTTAGTTAGTGACAACATTTAAAATTTTCTTAGGGATGGCGTTTAACCTATAACACGCTCTTGCACTCTGCTCTTTGTGACATAAAACCCATTCTAATTTAATAGCAAGGTTTAACCTGTTTTCCGTATGGTAATAAAGTTAAATTCAGGCTGAACACATGTTTTTAAAGTTAGCATTGGTCATACCTTTTATCTAAATCACCATATTTACACAAAGTAGAGACTTGGATTGGCTAAAGAAGGGGTTTTATTTAAATTGTTATAATCAAGAATGGTTTGGTAAGGAAGTGCGTTTGTAAAGCTCGAAGGCATCATTCTGAATTCAAAGTCTGACATGGGTGGTCCTTGGTACAACCAAGTAAGGTTCTGGCAGCAATTTGCTCTTGTTGGATTCTCGCCAGTTATTAGTTTGTTTGATTACCGTATCTACAAAGACGCGATCACCGCCAATGATTGTGTTAGGTGTTTTTAAGAAGTTATTCGAAGCATCCAATAAAGTGTGGCCTTAAGGTGGAATGAAAGGGGATGCGAGAAAAATCAAGTGTTTTTTGCAGTTTTATAGCAAAAAACTACTAAAATAATGCTCCAGTACAAACATAGAATTTAATTTTCTTCTCATGATGACCTCAACAGTTCTTGAAGATCTTTCAAGGATTTTTCTTTTCATTTAAAAAGTTTCTCATTTGATGCCATGATGGATATTCAGATACTTTAAAACTAAACTCTGAGACGTGCTGTGGACGTTCAGAAAGACCGCATTATTTCATACGTTAGTAATTTTTAAATATGGTCAACTCCAAAATAAAGGAGAAAGGTATTAACATGTTTCTTACATTATAAGTTTTAAAATTTGAAAAATTGTATGAAAAGAAACAATTTTCTAATTTTTAACGACGTTTAATTCAAAATGTCGCACCGAGATTGAAGTAAATGGTAAGAAACAAAGCCAAACACACATTTTTGATTGGGTCACAACAATAAATCTTAGAATAATTGATGATTATTTTAATGGTTTTGATGCTTCACGGTTGTCTTACCCCTATTGCAGAATATAGAGCGAATATTATACCCCTACAAGTAAGTGGTGTCCTTAAGGGTGTTTTATTATGCGGCTACGCGGTTTCGTATAGTCTAAATCGTTTACTACCCCTTTTTTCCCCCATTTTAAACCGGTTTTGTGAATTCCTTTTTACCTTTCATTTTACTCATAGATCGACACGTAATATTTACGCGCTACTCTTTATTGTGACCGTTTGAAGAAAAGAGTGAACATTTGAGGCCTAACAAAACTAGATAGTGACGGACAGGCAATACTTTTTAAAAGCATTACCGCCTCGGCGTAGTTGGCTAACGCGCTATCGTGTGAGCTCGACCGCGAGACGGAGATCGAGGTTCGAATATCGGTTGGTGAAACTGGGGTGGTTTTTCTAATGTTTTCCACTCTCCCTCACGCAATGCGGGTTCACTCTCTAAATCAACCTCCCAATTCCTAATCCATTATCGTAATTAGTAAATTAAGCGTGTAACCCGACGGGTAGTAAGACCGGTGCTAAATATTATTATTATTATTATTATTATTATTATTATTATTTAAAAGCGTTAATCATGGCAAAACTTCAGAATATCGGGGGGGAGGGGGGGGATCAAAGATTCAAGTGATACAAATGTATAACGACACATTTTTATTATTCTGAAAAACTTAAATCTTAAAGGGCCTATGAATAAAATATTTAAAGACAAGTTCAATTAATGCACAATACGTTCACCATGAACCTTTACGCACTACACTATGATCCTATCTAGTAAGATGTACCATAGTGGAACTATGCAAGGTAGGATTGCTACCTTTCAGAGTAACCGAAGGGTACATCCTAATCATTATTTGTACAACTTATCTATCTCAACTGATTCTCAAAAATACTTCTCATATTTATAAGGGTTTTAAAAAAAAACGAAATAATAAAATAATAGCAATACAAGTTTCAAATTTTCTTCCAGGTGAAGGTTTGTAAAACGTAGGGTTCAAACAACCTTAATTGAAAGTCGCAGAAAGAATAAGAGAGATAGAAGACTAGCAAGTAACAGAGACGAAGAAAAAATATATAATGTCTGCTGGAGAGAGAGGGGGGGGGGCGGCGAGGGACCGCCAGTAAGTAAGTGGAATTAGCGGCGATGACGCAATTTCCTCGAAATGGTTCACCTCCGAATGATCTTAAAGAAGTCTGTTTTTTTTTTTTTTTTTGATAGTCATGAGGTTCTTTATATGGAAACTGCCCCTGTGAAAGAAGCGGTTTTATTCTAGTCCGCACATCTCCTTAGTGGCTCAAACAGATGCTGGGCTCTGAGGCAAGATGTGGTTAAGGTCACGTGGTACAGGCATTCTTCTGTTTCTCTCGTAGCCCTGGCAATATATGCGAATGTTAACAGTTCGTGCGTTCAATAGTTGGCTAGTAGCGGGTTTTGGGGGGAATTGGACTTGATAGGGGAGGTCTACATTGACCTTATGGGTTAATCAAAAGGTCTGTCGAGAATGCTGGCTCGGTATGCCACACGGATGAATTTTACTACTTTTCCTAGATTATTTTATACCATTCCAATTCTCGACCTTCTGCCATTCCAAACTAGATTACAGGGTACCCTTCGCTTACCATGGAAAGTAGCAAGCCTACCTTACATTTTTCCACTATGGTATAGCTTATAAGATAGGGTCTTAGTGTAATCCGTCAAGGTACCTTTGCCACCTTTTAGAGTAAATGGCGTGTCCACTACCTTCAGGCTAAAAGGTAGCAATCAGTTCTACCTTGACTAATTACACTATCTTATAAACTACACCAGTGTGGGACAAAACTTGCGACCTTTTAGGCTAAACAAAGGGTACCGTTTATCAGTTAGGAGGATAATTTATCAACAACTGAGCCAGAATGTGTTTTAATTAAATAACTTCTTTGAACCCCAGTTGTACCAATATATAGACCAAACTTATATTTGTATAGAACATTTGATTTAATTAACTAAGAAATAATTCAGTAACTGCATCAAGGTAATTGGGGCAATCAATGTGTACACGCTTTCCATTGAAAAACAAAATCTTTTATGTATTCCACTATTACTGTTATAATATAGTTTCAATGCTTTTGTTTAGCTGTTTAATGAATCTTTTATCTGTTTTATGTCATACTAATGAATTGATGTTATTTTTTTATAAATTGTGGACAAAAGGGGGGAGGGGTGATATATAAAACCATATCCTCACTAATTAATTCGTCCAATGTAAATCTTTAGCATTTGTTTTTTCTCCCATAATAATTTTGTTTCGTGGTGTATTGATCAATTTTGAACTGCACAGAAACGTAACTTCTCTACGACAGGCCTAGCCAGCCGGTAGTGGAAAAATATATGATAAATAAAACAAATGACCCAGGCCATGGCTGGAAACAATAATTGATGTAAAGTAAAGTAAAGTAAAGAAACGTAACTTCTCCGTGATCGTAAACAAATTAATTTTCCTCGATGTTTCCAACCTTCCTCATAGCGCCAAGTTAGGAGAGAATTTCTCATGATAATAGCTTTTACTTTGTAAATTTCCTATTTTTACCAACAAAACAAAAATAATACATTCTTATTTAATTAACAAAATAGATGGATATTACAAATATTAATTTGTATCTCTAAGTAGTTTTTTAAATGCCCATAACCAAGGATATTAATGAAAATTATTTTTAAAAAACTTTCTCAAAGCATGTATTTAAAAAAAATAGACTCTATGTTTACTTAGTAGTAGTCTCGGGCGGCGTCTCGTCACAATTTGACCTACTTATCTGTGATTGGCTGTCACAATTTGACCTTTTCTGTGATTGGCTGCTATAAATAGCCCACCCCCCCCCGCCCCTCCCAGGGAAATCCCGTTTGCGTTGATTACGAAATTTCCCCCGCTGATTACGAAATCTCCTGCGTTGATTACGAAATTTCCTCCCCTTAACCCCGTCTCCTACAACCCCCTCCCCCCTACAGTCCCCGGACATTTTGGTTCTTGATGATTAATTATTGTTAATTGATGATTTCTAATTAATTATTGTTAATTGATGATTAATTATTAATTATCGGGATGGACTATGGAGTTTATTTATTTATTTGGGGAACATACATCTTGTTTATTTGGATGGGAAATGTAGCTCTCCCTCCACGACGGACCTCTCGCTACGGCCGTCTTGTATTGACTGGGGATATCTTCTCTGCCGGGCTGCTTACCGAGTTGTGACTACCGCGCATCGCGGGTGCGCACTTTCCCCCACCCTCAGATGTCTCAACCCTTATGTGGTAACGGGTTTTCCCATGTCCAAGCAACCCTGGCGCCTGTTTGGCGGCTCGACAAGACGAGTTGAGACAAGAATAGAGGTCAATGACACATGCAAGGGGTTTTCCCGGTGACGTCACCGCAACCCTGGCGCCAGTTTGGCGGCTCGACAAGACAAGTCAAGACTTGTAAGGGACAGATAGGATTTGTATGAATAAAACACAATATTACAAATATTTATATTTATTATACAATAAAGATTTTACAGACATATTATACACTTTTACAGGAATGACGCATATATTCGTTCATACGTTTTTCTACAGTGTCTCTTAGATGTGTTAGTAAAATTGTTTTTAGTTCACAATCCAGCAAGTAATAGTCCAAACCGACGACTTGTCGTGTATAATAGGTAGCACTAAGGAGATCCAGGTTTCTGATGTGCGTTTCCACCGTAGGCTGCTCGAGATCGATGACATCCACTGATTCTGTAAGCGTGTCGCATACATCTACGACGAGCGTGTCGATCAAATCGTTGCAATAGCGTGCGACGGGTGTCGACCACATATCCCTGCGGTCGACGGCGACGTCGATGAGGTCCCACACCTCGCAAAGACGTACCCAGCTAGGTGCTAGATAGGCGACCCGTTTGAGTCCTGCGTCTTGTTTCTCGCTGATGACGACCATACGGTCACCGCACATGCGTCGCAAAGAGATTTCATGATTAGTCAGACTAATCTTCTGAGGAGGTTGCGTGTTGCAGAAAAACTTTGATATGACCGACTTGTAGCTGCCCAGTTCTTGCCACTCTGTACGGTTAAACACCGCACAATTCCCTCCACATTTTTCTAGCTGGACATAGGGCGTAAAGTTGTTCTTGACGCTCATGCCGACGATGACTCGCTTGGCGTCGACTTCGTCCAGCGGAAACAGAGTGTTGAAAATACTGGTGATGGCGAGCGGCTTCACCGGCTTTGCTTTGCGGGCGCAAACGTCTTGACCTTCCATCGCTTCGACGACTGTCACGGTTATGGACGGCACGCCGCCGTGACGCCCCTTTTATAGGCGCACGCTGATTGTACGCAGCCTCTTGAGGGGCGGCAGGAGCCTAGCTTCTTGAAAAATGTGTTGTAATATCTCACCACCTTAGCGTCGTTGCCTGTATGATTGGTGGGCGAGAATAGGGCTAGGAAAGTTTTCATCGGAATGTTCTGGGCGCGATAGAGAAGGTACATGAGACAGTAATGGCCGCAAACGTCCGAGGCTATGCTTTGAAGTTGTAGCGTGCTATGAGACGTGCGGGAAGTGTTTTTTCGTATAAATGCCAGATGCGACTTTATACGCGGCGGAAATCCATAACTGTCAAAATATTCTCCCACGCCGTTCTTGTCGATAAAGATGGCGACCCAATGCGTCCCAGGCTTGGTATGTGGATCCGTGTTGATGACGAGAGCGGCAGGTCGCGCTATTCTTGCGGGTAGTTGATCAGCAGGGAAAACACCCGACCGTACAGAACGGAACCACGGGCTTGTTTTCAGCGCACGTCTTATGGTGTGCGTGTCCATCTTCAATCATCCAGTCTCGAAGTCCCCAAACGATGGAGGCCGAACAGAAATTCCAAACAGAACTATGTGCCATGCACATGGTGCGACCCAATTTAAGTGTTTTCAAAGACGAACAACCTCTGTCGTACAGATCTACGACGGGCGTAGGCGTGTATTTGACTAGAAACTTTTTCTTTTCTGCTCCCTTGACGTAGACGGTTTCTGCACGTGCTGTGGCGCGGGAGATGAGGGATTCGAGCAGGCTGTAATCCACATCACCGCTATCCCAGGGAATACCGTGCAGTTTGTTGACGATATAGTCGGCTTTCTTTTTGGCGCCGGTGAAAGTTCCTCTATAGCGAAGGGGGGCTTTAACACCCAATGTTGAAGTAATGTTCCGCATACAGATAAAACACTCAATTCCTTGACGATAAACTGCTTGCTGTCGTCGATGAAGCTCTGGAAATCCACAATGACGTCCATGATTTAAATGACGTGTGTAAGGGGCGGGAAGCCGTTTATATTAACTCCCATAATCGGTCACGACGTTTCTGTCCTTGTCGATGGTGATGATGTTGGCAAACTCCCCGTACACGATACAGTTGACGGTTTCGGTGAGAGCTCTGGTGAAGCTCACTTCGATGCTCAGAGAGCCGTGCCTCGTCAAATTCCAATGTGATGTCATGTGGGCTGACAGATTAGGTGTGAGATCGAAAGCCATTAGATGATATCCCTTAGGGAAGGCTTCTCGTGTGATGTCGCTACCCTCGTTCATGAAATGGATACCCGTTCCAGAAAACAGTGTGTGGTAGGACATGACATAGTTGCCGTTTGAAAAATCGGGCTGTAACGGTTTCGACGGCACTTGTTCTCCGTCCACGTACAGCGAGAAATGGTTCATGCCGTAGGTTTGGAAGTTGAACGGGTTCTTGGTGGCGTCTCCGTTGAACGCTGCGTTTGATACAAAGCCCACGATGCATCGTTTGGGTAGTTGTCCGGTGAATACGTTGTCCAGCGATTTCCCTTGTACACCCGTAGGAATAGTGAGTGTTTTTACTTCCACGCGGGTGATGGGATACTTTGCGGGACTGACGTTTAATGCCTTGGCATGTGCCAACAGTATAGAAGGTGCTACTTTGACACGTCGCACTAGAAGGCCTGCTTCAGCGATGTGAACCTTATAGTGTGGGAGTTCAGGGACGGCCATAAGACTGAACCCGTCTCTGGAACGGACCAACTTGACTCTGAGTTCGGTGCCGTTCAAAAGGTATTTCTCTTGGTTAAATACATCACCGTGTAGATAACCCAAAAGATCCACCGTCTTACTTTTGGCTGTTAGACTGCGACGGGCCTCAAATCCTTTGTTGCCTGCGTTAGTCTCCTCAAAGGTTCCGGGGCTGTCTGCGAACCAGAGACCGCAAGTCAAATGTGTTCTTTTAGCTTCACCGTTGTAATTGAGCAGCGTTTCAATGTACGATCTATAAGCATACGTGTTGCTGGGCGGTGAGACTAGTTTTTGGTTTAAAAACACATCCACCTGTGTGAATAGCGAATGCAACCAGTTGTTGACGGGAGCGATTTGGTCCACCTCTGTGAAAGAGCCACCGTCGGGTTTCACGATGGCCGCCCTGAGATAGAGCATAGTCTGTGAAAGATCGATATAGAACTCGCCTTGACCGGTAACGGTAAATTCTATGGGTGAATCATCGGTGAGTGAAGAGACAGGTTTGTACTGGATCCATTGTCCGCTTTCGAGACTGGTTTGCGTGGGTGGGACTGAAAATAGATCGAGTTCACTGCTGGCACACTCGCAGGACTGGGGGTGTAGAAACGACATTTCAACTGAAAATATCTACAGCTTCTTTCTTGACCTTTTTACGTCGGGTAACGGCTGAAGACTGACGCCGGTGCTTCTTACGACGCCCTTTATAGCCTGAGCCGGTCATCAGTGTGCCGATCTTCTGCTCCGCCTTGCGTTTCAGGTTTGTTCCAGCCTCGCCGACACGCTGCCGTAGAGCCTCTTTGAAAGGACGACGCTGATTGGCGACGTCGGAGAGCACGTCGATACCCGTATGAAGGGCTTGTTTTCCTATGGCTTTAGCGCCGCTTCTCAGCAAAGGTACGACGCTCTTGAATAGGCCGCTGAAAAAACTTCCTATTCCATGCCCACGTTGATAGGGAACACCGTGGTAGATCGAAGATATTCCCGTTCCAGCCTGGTTGACGTAGTATCTTTGGTAAGGACAGTTCATGTTGAGCGGCGTCGAAAATGAAGTTTCACGCACACTTTTCCAAACTCGAATGGTACAGCTTCACCAGTGTCGGTCCTTATATTGATTTCCAGGCTTTCAATTTCTCTTCTAAGTACTGGCACGTAGTGCATCGGATCGTAGCTAACTGTCTTATGTATGCCGTAGAGATAGTTTGCGTTGTTGATACCGACGATACGTAAAAGCGGTGCCACAATGTCACCCACGGGCTGAGGATCGATGATATCCGTGTAGACGTACATTTGCGAGGGCAAGCCTAGTAGAATGTTGGCGGCGTACGGTGACTTTGGGACTTTGATCAGATTAGTATTAGGATCGAAACCGAGCTGTAGACTTAGTTGATTAGATAGCTCCAGCAGCTGTATATTTGGCGAAGAAGAAACAACGTCCACTTTTTTGTTGGTGCTTGTGTACTTGAATACAACTCCAGAATCCCGTTTAAACGCCTCTATTTCGTTTAGGGCTTTGACCATTTCTTGGATAGTGCTATAGTTTCCAGGCGGGATGTGATCCTTGAATATTTGTTCCACACCGTTAGCGTCAACCCAGTTGTACCATACAATGTTTCTGCCCTCGGGTACGGTGGTGAAAGAACACGGATATTGGAATTCGGCGAGAGCTACTTCCCACTGGCCGTCGAGTGTAAGACGGTAGGGTAGTTGCGTGGTGAAGTTCGTGAGGGTATTTTTCGGGAAATATCCCATAGAGCTATCGCTCGGCAAGGTGAGGTAAAACTGGTCCTTCATGGTAGGGCTCTGACGTAACTGGCAGGAATCCAAGAATTAAACTTGGCGGGGTAACCTTTCCACTGCACGTACACTTTCTTTCTGGCACCTTTACCCTTGACACGTAGTATTTTATCAACTTTAAAAGTTTCGGGAAGACGTACGCGTTGCAATTCGGGTTCGTAAAACGTTCCCTCCACCTCCTCGCCGTCAAGATCGGTCACTCTGTAGACGACTGGTTGCCTCAACACGACGCTGCTGACTTTGAAAATTTCTTCGCTCCAATTGCTTTCGTAGCCCTTTTCAAACAGCATTTTGGATTTGCTAATACGCACCGTGTCACCGACTTTGAGTTTTGGCTTACTATTCGATCTTGGGCCCCGTTTGCCGTACAGATTATCTCTGACTTGAAGCACGTTGGTTTCTGAAACGTCGGCAGGCGCCATCTTGATACTGGAATGTTTTGCGCCGTTGTAAGCGTCGACTAGATCTTGGAGGACGTCCACGTAGCGATACGTGTTATTTTTGGTAAAGTAGCGCCACATGCGTCCTTTCAGAGTTCTATTGAATCGTTCCACGATGCTTGCCTTCACGTCTGGATTATGAGTGGTGTAGTAATGCACGCCTTCTTGCTTGAGAAATTTCCGGACTAGACGTGCCGTGAACTCTGTCCCCTTGTCCGTCTGTAAACTTAGAGGTTTACGCCCGCTTTGTTTGAAAATGTCCGAAAGGCGTCTCTCACGACGCTCCCCGTCTTGGATGGAAGCGTCCTCGCCCAGGCCATCTTGCTAAACACGTCGATGACGGTGAGCAAGTACACCGCACCGTCGTTGTATTTTCCGAGACTTCGCATATCGTTGAGATCAGCTTGCCAGAGATCGTCAATGTTTGACACCACGTACTTGTTGCGTGGAAACTTTTTTATCACCGGCTTGTGGAGGGTATAAGCGTCCTGCGCACGAAGCCATTTTCGTACTTTGTCGGGATCTTTCTTGGACGCCTTTATGAGCGACGCCGCCCCTGCAAACCCAGCAGGATGAGAAGGGTCGTAGTAGATGTCGGCTAAACGGGGCATTAAGCTCGGAACGGCAGCCACCTGTTTTCGTCCACCCTTTTCAGTTTCTTCTTCTTAGGGCGTTGCGACGGTGTAAGTGGTTGAGGTACGGGCGTCGGATCTCTAATGGGAGCCAAACGTTTCGGATTTACAATAAATTCTTTCGGGATGTTTATTTTTTGAAGTGCCGTGAGAAACTCTCGCCACCCCGTCGGCTCGCTGTGTCTTCTTGCTCTGACCAGATCGTTGACTAAATCCACAATGTTAGATCCACGGAGAGGTGTATCGTGAATACTCACTTCCCCGTCTTCGTCCCAAGAGATACCGCCCCTGGAATTAATATGTTCTAGTAAAAGCTCGGCTTTTTTACGTGCCTGTACTGGTACAGTATTGAGTACAGCCGTGATGGGAAGTACGGGGGCGGTCGCGGTGATATTTTCAGGCGGTGGAGGTTGTTGACTAAAGTGTAGATAGCGCTGCAGCACTTGTTGGTATAAAGTCCATTTAGACTTGTCGTCAAGTTTTGAAGCGAGGATTTTTTCCATTTCCTTGTCCAGCTCGGAGACCACTAGATTTGTGGCCGATGCCGCTTGTTGGTGGTGTTGCTCGTAACGGTGTAATGTTTCCGGGGACACCAATATCATTTTTTTCGTGTGTTCCATTATCTACTTGTTGAATAAGGAACCGAGGACACCGCTGATTAAGGGGGCTAAAAGTAAGGGCAGGAACGCTCCTCCTTTCTGAACGAGCAGTCGTCTCTTCTTCTTCCAGCACTCTCCTCGTTTGACCAGCTTGCGCAACACCTGCTTGTGAGCACGTAACTTTGTCTTCTGCGCATTTTTCAACGGCACCCGCCCTTTTAAAGTGTTGTAGGCACACTCGCAAACAGAGTCAATCAGTTTCTTGTCGGCCGTTTTCAACAAGGCTACACGTTGCTGTGGGTTCATGCGATGCATCGCACGCAGCAGCGGGGCTTGCTTCAGCACTTTGGGACTCATGGTTATGAAATGATATGTAATTGGGACGTGTCGGTGTTTTTATAGCTTTTGCGTGGTAGGTACACGCAGCACCCGACATTTGTGCGGGTTCTATATCTAAACCATTCGGGTGTACCTTGTTTAAAATCTAACAATAGATACCCGTGGGGAGTACTTGTAGCGTCAGCGTAAGCCTCCTGTAAAATACGGGGGTTTTCAGGACACACTTGACGTGCAAAGTGTTGAATCTGAGCTTTATCCCTGGGATTTTTAAAAAGCACAATATAATGCGCGTTTAAGGAAATGTCTCTTTGGCCCTTGCCCTGGTGGAATATATTTTGTGTAAGGTACATGACGCTAATATTTTGATGGTGGCATCCTTTGGTGAAAAGATCGACGACCACTTCGTTGGCTTCACGCATCAGGTCGTCCAGGATTATCAGCTGTGGAGGAGAGTCATCACAGGTGTCATCCATTTCCGGTAAACCCTTACAGAATATGACAGACCCGTCTTGTTCGAATCCCGGTTGCCATAAAGCATAATACCAGGTGATTTTATCAAATTTAACGTCACACATTGTGTCCAGGTGACGGATAAAGTCGGCTACAAAATGGGACTTTCCACAGCCTGAAGGGCCGCTGATGATGGCCGAAAATGGATGTTTCAACTTGTCCATAATGTTTAAGACTGAGCTTATAAGCTAAATGAACTTGTATTTATAGGATAGAAGGGTGGGGGTGTAGACGTTAAAACACAAACATAACAGTAACACAAATCAAAGTTTTTACAAATTTTATTTCACACAATTATTTACACAGATCAAAGTTTTTACAAATATATCTCACACCATGAAAAATATTTATTTACACAAATCAAAGTTTTTACAAATATATCTCACAACATGAAAAGTATACTTTGAAAAATATTTATTTACACAAATCAAAGTTTTTACAAATATATCTCACAACATGAAAAGTATACTTTGAAAAATATTTATTTACACAAATCAAGGTTTTTACAAATATATCTCACACTATGAAAAGTATACTTGGAATATTTACACAAATCAAAGTTTTTACAAATATATCTCACACCGTGAAAAGTATACTTGGAATATTTACACAAATCAAAGTTTTTACAAATATATCTCATACTACAAAAAGTATACTTGAAATATTTAATTACAAATATATCTCATACCATGAAACGTATACTTGGGATATTTATTTACACAAATCAAAGTGTTTTTTACAAGTATATCTCATACGATAAAAAAGTATACGTGGAATATTTATTTACAAAAATTATTATATATATATTATGGAAACAATAATCAATTTCTTGAGCTCGTAGCGGGAATAGTGGCCTCGGTACTAATTTTATAAAGTCCAGTTTAAAAAGTATTTTAACATATGGTTTCAAATTTGATTAGAATTTAAAATATATATACAAACAAATTTGACTAGAATTAAAATATATACAAACAACTAATTTTATTTGACTAGATATAACCAGGTAGGTGGAGATTTATACTGGCGGATAAAAAAAATATAAAAAAAGTATCCCGGGTGCATAAAATAAATAAAAAAAATATGCTTGTTTTCATGCAGAAAAAAATATGAAAAAAAATTTCAAATCTTTGAAAAATGGTATGTCAGTGGAACTGTCTAGAGTGAAAGACTAAAAAAGATGATTATTCAGCCCGTCTAAATGATCACCTTTTAGTTGTGACGAAGGCGTTTACAAGGACTCTGATACCCAAACGGCAACGTATTATAATCATCGGTTATCCGCCGTTTGGTGTACACAGGCCGGTAGACTTTATTCTGCGAAACGGTACATACAGTCGCAAGACCTTTTCTTACAATTTTGTGCGGTATCTGTATGTATCTTTCCGCAGCCTGTTCGGTGACCATCGCTTTCAAAACGTCAAAATTAACGTCGTTCCGGTTGCCATAGTTTATAGTGATACCGCGAACCTTGCATACCGTTTTTGTTTTGGCAGGGTCGCCACCAACGCAAACTCGGTACGCGTAATTCTTGGGACCGCCAGATACAAAGGCGCTAATGTAGCTTCCCGGACCGTAATCTTGAAGTTCGTCAGTGAGGTCACCTAAAAAGTCTCCGGTCGGTGGACTCCAATCGCCGGGGCGTTCCGTGAATAGAACGCTATCTGTATCATGATACAAAACGCGGTCCCCCAATTTTTCAAGGATGCTGTATAAGTGCAACCTAGCCATAGCAGTCGTGTAGCACGCCACCGCCACACTCGTGTTAGGGTTAGGGCGCAACGCGTCACGCGCATCCTTGTAATTGAGGAACATAACCTCATCATTTACATCAATGACGCTGTCCACGGTGATGTACGGATCCGTTAGGTACTTGTGAATGCCCTGATAGTCGTTGACAACGGCTACGTGTGGTAAATCGGGTCTTTGCCCAAACTTTCCCCATAGCGAATTTAAAAACAGTTTAGCCAGAGTGCGGAGACCAGGGTTTTTACAAACAGAGCCGAAATCGAGTTTTACCCCCTCCCTTTCCTCATAATTTTGAATGTAAGCTAACTTCTCATCTTGTGAGGTACACCACTCTGGCCATCCGCTGGCTTCTTGTTTGATTTTCAAAAAAGTATCAATGTAGCCGTGAAACAATCCGCCAGAACGTGTCTGACGGTCGTAAACAGATACATTGTACTCCCACACTTCGTGTACGGCTTCAACGGTGTAGCCTTTCTCAACGGCTTTCCGGATCTCGTCAATCACCCAGACACCTGTCAACCAGCGATCTTTTTTGTCGTTGTGCTGACACGCGCCTTGGTTTTTCTCCTCCCCGCATTTCCTGCACAAGATGAACATTAACTTGTCGTGCATCCGTGTAGGTAATACGGGCATGAATAAATCCCGCGGAGGCGTCACTGTAACTTTGGCTATGCCTTCTACTTGATCTATAGCGGGACAATTTGGTTCCAAGTGAATTTTGGGGTGGCCGATGGGGTATTTTTTGTACTTGCAAACGTACGGATACAATGAACACACATCCAAGTACTTGATCTTCTCTCCACAAGAAAGGTCTGCTTCGTGAAAGAGTTTTATACAATTTGTACGCCCGCCAAAGAATGCATCCCTGGGGCTGAGGGGCTCCTTGCTGTACACCTCGTGCCGGAGTACAAATCGTTTCAAGTCCTTGTCTGTGCGTTTCATCGCATTAAACGTACACTCCCACATCTCTACGACCGTGTAGCCGGCATTCTTAAACTTTTCAACACAAGCCATGGTTGCTTCATAACGCGTCTCCATGGTCTCGTGGGGACTATTTTTGATAGGGGTGGTCCTGTCTGGATAACAAAGAGGGCACCCGTGCCAATAACAGCCCCAAAACTGGAAGACGGTGGTGGTATCTCCAGCTTTAACAATGCCGTCTACACGCCGCCCTAACACGTATTCCTCACGGCCGTTACCCGCATGAAGAATAGAGACACCACGCTGATGGGCCTCCCAGCAGAGCCATTGTACAGCGACGTGCGACTGTTGGTCTGCGCACCTATAGCCACCGTTAGGGATAATACCGATAGTATTCTCCTTAAGATGACTACGGCGGTAAACCAACATGGCCGCTCCAGCTATCGTACAAGCCTCTCTGAAAGGATCCACCTTTGCTTTCTCCATGAGCATGTCTCTAAACTTTAGACAGGCCTTCCGCAGGATCTCTACGTCTTTCACGCAATACAGTTCCAGCTCGCGGTTAAAATCAAAGACGTAATTTTCTTTGACCAACGCGTCATACCACTTCTCAAAGTGCTCCTTTCCCTCAACTGACATCTCACCGATGCCGTAGTCCTCCTTTGGCGGCAAGGGACCCCTATACCCCGCGTTTTCTTTTTTATTGAAAAAATGGGGGAAATGTCCCTTGGCCAAAGACTCGTCC
Organism: Timema podura; assembly: GCA_033556935.1. Taxonomy (NCBI): domain Eukaryota; kingdom Metazoa; phylum Arthropoda; class Insecta; order Phasmatodea; family Timematidae; genus Timema; species Timema podura. Next base: position 38,843,257 of record JAVRXN010000004.1, on the reverse strand, counting down.
AAGCCGAATGTTTTGGGCATCTTGGACAACGACATGGGGAGATAGTTCAGAGAGTCAATAAAATGGAGCGGACCGTAACGCATGGACATGATTTTCCCACCGTTCATAATGAGCTCTGGAGTCCATTTTTTAACCTCCATCATGTACTTTAAAATAAAATTCCCATCGTACCCTTCCCGTTATGCGCTAGGAGGGTGATATCCTTAAATTTTGAAGCTTTAATTTGTTCGAGAAATCCAAAAAATTGGGCCATTGTGGTATCACCCCTGAATAAACGAGTCCTATCGCCCCCGCAGTCAGTGCAATGATGGTCATTTCCATCTATATGAACGCAGGCCTTACAACACGCCTGCACGACACATAGGTTAGGTTCATGCAAGTACGTGTTGACCGCACCTTGAAGAAGCGTTTCTTGTCTGCATTCAAAATCATAAAATACAAACATGAAATTGCTCTTTTCCAGTGTCGGCTTGGTTGGGGCTTGTTTCATATAACAGAAATGACCAAAGGGGCGATGGGTCTTGCATACTCTACAAAAAGTCTCATAACACCTGTGTGAATATTCTGCTCTTTCCAAACTGAAAAATTGCCCACATACCTCGCAAACCTTTTTGACGTCACAGACCGACCTGTGACCTCTGCAAAAACCGGGACGTTTATGGTTATCAAAACATGTCTGATTTGTAAGCCAACGTCCGCAATCTTTACAAACCACAGATCGGCCTCCGCTACAAGCCGGTTTAGCGTAGCACCTTTTGCACGCGGATTCACATTTGTGCTTGTTCTGATGATCAGACGGCACACGGCACTCGCGGCAAAAGTACGAGCACTTAAACGCGGCCGTCAAGGATGTTATGACGTCAAAATGATTTTGCTTATCGTCGTGAAAATACAAATCAATGTGCCCCTTAAAAGAATGTACTGGAGGAGTAGGACCCTCATATAAGACCTGTCTCCCCCGACGTTCCCTGAACACGGTGATTTTGTATTCGGAGAGGTATGTTTGAAATTGTTTCAGCTCGGTTATTCCACCACCTTTCAAAAGATTCACACGGGCATCACGGCATAATTCCTCTGCTTCATATTTTTGAATATTACGACCCATTTTGATTTGTCTAAAGGTGTTCATGTCAATGAGTCCTGGTTGTCTTTTATTATCACATATAGCCTTGGCGACCACCAATGCACGGGCAAGGCAAAGTGTGTCGTCATTTTTAATAGTAATTATTCCTTTATTATTCCGGCTATATGTGCTAGCGGGAGAGAGTTTATCACAATAACGTGCACTCCCGCGAGGCTCCTTAAAATGGCAGAGTTTAACGTACAATGGTGCTGTACTCAAAAACAAACTATTACTCTGCAATACGCGACTTACGTTATCAAGCACGGCTCGAGCGTCTAACTGATCTGCTCGTCTAAAAGAAACGTACACAGGGTTCAACGTCGAGTCCGTGCTATTTAAACGTAAGCCTACATGATCATCAGCGCTTACACCATGGTCCTGCAGCCGATTGAGCAAATTAGTAATTTGTTCTTCAAGCCAGCTTAATGCGTCACGATCGCTTGCTGGAGCACCAAGATGTACGGTAACTTCTCTACCGGTATAAAAGAAACGCCTCAACTGCTTAATTCTCTCTTCGACGATACGAAGAGGGAGGCCTTGGTTCAAAGCTCCACCTACCTGGTTTACCGGGCCACTAATTCCCATCGGAGGTGGCGAAGATGGTCCTGATATCACCGCCACGGGTTGCGGGGACCCCGTTTGTCTCGCCGCAGCTGGGGATTGAACCCCGTCTCCCTGGCTCAGAGGCGGTGCTCCTACGTTGGAGCGAGCGGGTGTCATGACCGGTGGCGTAGAGAGGACGGCACCGCCATTTTCACTCTCCAGTTGAACTATAACACACAAGCACGTGTCAAAGTAAACACTTTAACAATAATTGTTCCAAATATACGCGTCTTTAAATGCTGCCACAATTTCAGACTAATTTTGGTATTTATAACACCGCAACATTCTTAAAGTGTTTGTTATAATACAGTAACAATGGCCCCTCCGGTTTATGAATGGTTAAACATACATTTTCAACTTCGTCAGGGAATCGAGCCCTGCACCCCTAGTTCAATAGGGACACGACTAAAAAAATTATATAATTTCCCTGGTTAATTATTATGCATGTATATATTTTAATACCATTTAAAATCTGTATACAAATATACGCGTAATTTTTCTCTTTATATGCTGCCACAATTTCAGACTAATTTTGGTATTTATAACACCGCAACATTCTTAAAGTGTTTGTAATAATACAGTAACAATGGCCCCTCCGGTTTATGAAGGGTTAAACATACATTTTCAAGCATACAGGGAAACGAACCCAGGACCAATACCGACTAAAACGGCAATTATTATTTTCCCAGCGTTGTCTGATAATTTACAAAACCAAACGTGTCCCCCGTACCAACAGCGTAAGATTACTTTGGTGACAGATCCTTCCTTCTCTAGTATTTGGTGGCGAGAGAGAGGGAGCAGAAAGGCTTGCTTGCTCGCTAAGTGCCTTTTAATGCCATCTAGCGGGTGCGAGTTAAACAACAGTGGTTTGGGCCGAGGGAAGGGGGGAGGAGGAAGAAAGGTTTTGCCAAAACAAGCTAAGTGTGTACTAAATTATATAATGACAAACTTACATATCATCGCGTCCAATTCAGCCCAAACATCGGGGGAGAATTTGCAGAGGGCCACTGTTCGAGAATGGGCGTAGTACAATTGACGCTAGGCGTCGCGAGGCAGGTGGCGGCTTCATTCACAGCTCCGGGCGCTCCTAATGCCACATTCTCAAGTAGCCCCTCATCCAGCCCGTACGGGTCCCAGTAATCTGAAATTAAATAAATACATATTAATTACTATCGTGAGAAAAAACTACACCCCCAACCATGCTCAAATCTAAAAAAACAGGATTTTATTTACCCATAGACGAGCCGCCATCCGCCGTACAAACCCCATTATCGTTAAAAAACTCGAGCGGGTTCGCACTGTCCGACTCTACCGCTAATGTGGGTGTCGGGGGAGGGTTTTCTTGACACTCTGTCAAAGGAACAAATGCCGCTTTACAACAAAGACATAAAAAAGCAAAATAGTAACGATTAAAATATACAAAATGATTTTAAAACATACCTGTATTGAACCAATCTTCCAACGCTTCGAAGCTCATTTTGATGTTTATCGCGATCAATCACAAAATTAAATGACCGGCTGGAATGATTTCAAGGGCTATTTATAGGCACATCAAAGGGCGTGCCGCATTGAAGGAGGTGATTGTGAAATTCACAGCTGTGCAGGCGCGAAAGGAGGCCGGTGTCTGTAAGTCCCGTTATGTTTCAGAATCTTCCCAGGTGTCAACGAGGACGGACGTGGCGGGTAGAAGCTCTGCCATGCAAGTGCGGATACACAAATCTTTTTTCACTCTCGCAAATGCTGATGCCCCATTATTTTGACTTAGATATTTAAAGCGTTACAGCATATTTAAAATAATTTCAAGGTCCCCCATACTTGTGAATTTTTGTAAATTTATATTATTACATCATAAATTTCTTTTGTTGTTTTAAGCGGGTAATTTTTTAATATTATGTCAACGAATATATTTTCAAACATTTAATGAATATTTTAAAATTTTTTTTTTGTTTAAGTGGCTTCAAGCCTAGCAAATACTGGAACACCTTTTCGCTCCGCAACGCCCTTCACTCGCGCAAATGTGGGGTGCAAATCAGTCAGAAAGTGCATGCTAAACTTTTTTTCACTCTCGCAAATTCGGGGTGCATTGTTCAATGGTCGCATAGTCTAAGGCATCAGTACTGCCCGGTGTACTGAGATTTATTTTCTCACGCCGCACAAATATACATACTTTCTCGCTTTTTTTCACACAAATGCGTGTACACTTGATCCTTACTCATCCCTACTACCACCAAACGGGTAGTAAGAAACTGTGCACACCTACTTGTTTAATTCTAGACAATTAGCTATATAGTTTGCTGTTGTCCTGCAAATCAGCACTTATTTCACTCTTGCATATTACAAACTGGCAGGTAGTTCCAGCCCGCCTAAGAGATAGCATGACAAGCTTTAAGAGACAGTATGATTGTCCTAAATAGCTGTCAGCTCATTTAAAGCTCTCACAGTTACTTTTCCGATAAAAGATGGCATGAAAATCTCGAGGAGACAAAACTCTATCGTGTGTGATAATTATTTTTGTTGCGCCAAAAGTCCCTGGTCCGAATCCCGTATTCTTTTCATGGCGTGAGCTGAAACACAACAAGGTTATTTGGCATGGGGCGACGGATCACATCATTTTAGAAACAGGCCGGGTTTGATCCCGCAGAAAGTTCCCTTAGAACGCTAATAAATATTATAGATTCCTCGAACGTATTTAGGGAGGTTTTCCATTCTCCCTCCTTACAAAATGTGTGTGCACTTCCTATAATTTTGGCTTGCGGTTTAAATGGCTAATTTGTTAGTGTGTGTATTATCGGTTCGAGCATTAAAATTGTATTTGCTATTACTTATGAATATATTATTTCAGCGGACATTAAATTTATTTGTTGTTTAAGTGGTTTTTGTCAAAAAAGACTAGGTCCATGGGTAGCAATCTACCGTTACAATGCATCGCACGGTCTATGGCGTCCGCTGACAAAGTGATAGACACAAATGCGGGTACACTTTCTACCTGGGCTAGAAAAAGCTGGTCAACCTGTGACAGACATCCACGCATGTCGACGGTCGATACCAAACAATCAATTTTAGTAGACTTTTGTGGTGGGGATAGCGGCCCCCTCCCGCTCGTGTGAAGTGTGGTGATTTTATTTACAGCGCAGGGGTTCGATGTTCAAATCTTGTCGTAATTATTTTTGGTCGCGCTCGGGTGGGGATTTTCTATACTACCTCAGAGCAAATGCTGGTACGCATCTCGCCAAAGGATTTAGGACGCTAAAATGTATTGAGTATCTGGGGGTAACCATTCATCAATCTTAGCGCACTTCCTCACGCGACAGCTGTTGAAAAATAAATGCTAGATAACAGTACTTTCCTTAAACTCGCAGAGTCAAGGTAAAGGGTGGGGTGGGGGCTTGAATGACACCGCGCCTGGGTTTCCCCAAACACTGACAAGGTAAAGGGGGTGGGGTGGGGGCTTGAAAGACACAGTGTTGGATTTCCCCCGACCTTGTGATTTCGTAATTCAAGGTAGCGCTCTACGCTAGTGAAAGGGAAGTCCCTGCAGACCCTGTCATTCAATATAAGCCATTCATTGCGAGAGGTCCGTCGTGGAGGGAGAGCTACATTTCCCATCCAAATAAACAAGATGTATGTTCCCCAAATAAATAAATAAACTCCATAGTCCATCCCGATAATTAATAATTAATCATCAATTAACAATAATTAATTAGAAATCATCAATTAACAATAATTAATCATCAAGAACCAAAATGTCCGGGGACTGTAGGGGGGAGGGGGTTGTAGGAGACGGGGTTAAGGGGAGGAAATTTCGTAATCAACGCAGGAGATTTCGTAATCAGCGGGGGAAATTTCGTAATCAACGCAAACGGGATTTCCCTGGGAGGGCGGGGGGAGGGGTGGGGGAGGGCTATTTATAGCAGCCAATCACAGAAAAGGTCAAATTGTGACAGCCAATCACAGATAAGTAGGTCAAATTGTGACGAGACGCCGCCCGAGACTACTCTTAGTAAAAGTAACTTGTTTTTTTTAACTTGAGCCTAATAATACTAGTAATAATAGTAAAATGTTGCCCGTAAAAAATATTAATATTTTATGAAAGACTTCCTATGAAAATTGGACTGTATGAATTGCCTATATATAAACTGGGAAACGGAGCAAATATTATGTGGGGCACTTTGTGAATATCTGGCAACCAACAAGTGAACGCGTCTTATGGCAGGGTGATTGCATGTACACAGTACACTATATTTTATCTTATTTCAAGGGGCTTTTATCTTTCGCTAAAAAATATTATTCTTATCTTAACCAGTTTCTTACACTAATTATCAAGCTAGACTATATAAATATTTGTAGAAAGACTGAAACGCAGCTATTGAAGTTCATGGTTGTATTCTTTATTAAATATTTTCCAAAAACCTCATGGTTTTTCTTCTAATTGGATTCTCTTGAATTTTTAATCTAAAGGGTAGGATTGGGAAGGGAATTTTAAAGGAAATGCATGCACGTTATACTTGAGTAAAGAAGGGGGGGGGGAAGGCCACAATGACAGAATATGTGGTAAATCACCATCAGTGCACCTTGCCGTGATTCGAACGTCTACCTCTCCGTTATTGGCTACCAAGTGCCATGGGAGTCCAACGCCTCTAGACCTCTTGGTCACCGACGCGTATTGTATTGAAAGTTAGTGTAACTTTATTCCTAGAACTTCTTTAATGTGAGTAATCCCGTGCTACGCAGAATAGTGGTCTGATTCATCGGAACGTTCATCCTAAGTTTCTTTGTACATTTCTGTGGCTGAGGCTCGTCACATCTCAACACTCTTTATGAGTCTGCTTGACTTCCGCACCAAGCAACCAGCAGCACTAACTAGACACATCACGAGACATAGGCGGGGATTCTAAAATTAAATCGTTCCTATATCATACGACACTGCCTACTCTGTGAATCCGAAGCAATTTTGCGAAGAGGGTTGCATCTTAAGCACTATGGATGCTAATGTACAAAATAGAAAGGGAATGAAGAAAATATACAGTTCTTCCTGAGACGGCCCTTGCTTATTTTCTTATAGCGCTTTCTCTTTTCCTCCGACGAGTATACACGCTCACAATACTATTAGCGCCTGGACAGCCTTGACAATTCATTCCATGTTTTTTTTCTGTTTTTTTTTTCGTTTCTAAATAGACATATGCTTCGACGGAATTTTTCAATGTAATATATCATGGCAGGAAAATTCATATAGGTCACTTTCTTGAATGAACCAAATAGCCTAAGTTGTGAATGGTTATATAAAAAAAGTTTATAAATCTTAATAATAAAAAAAATGTTAATAACGTAGGACTTTTTTTAGATTTATTTAAGAATTTATGGTGTTTGTTTCAATATTGTAACTTTAAAACTCTATAATAAAACGAAAATACAGTTAATGGGAAATCCTATCTTGACACAAAAATGAAAAGGATCAGGGTTGAAATAAGTTTATTGGTTTAAACTTGAAGAGGCATTAAACATTTTTTTATTACAGTAGTTTAAAAAATACTTTTATCACTATTGGTGGAATAATCCTATTAAGTTATAAGTTCTTATAAAATGTTCACCAAATCCACATTGTTATTGATTTTTTTTAACTTGCGCTCTTGGGTCACATCAAATTAATAAAATGTTAATATGAATTAACTGTATTCACACATAAAGATAGGTTCACTTTGTCGGAAAATCTCCCATTTCCGTTTCTCTTAGTGCAGCCAATCTCCTTGGTCAAAATAAGTCAAGCATTTTAATCCAAATCCAGCCCCGCCCTTTATTACATATACACTCTGTTGGATGTTAGGCCCCTTAGACATACGGTGTCCAATGCATGGCTTAACCTTTGTTGCTATTGTGTTTTTTTGTTTAATTATGTTAAATTTGACTTTATTGTTGCTAACTTAAATTAATTTGTGTTGTTCCAGGAGGAGATTGGTGAAGTCTTCGACCAATGGAGAACCTCGGACCCCAAAAAGAAAAGCCCATGACCCCCGCCATCCAGATACCGTCACGAAACCGATCGACTTCGCTCCCGCGATATGAGGCCGAGACGAACGAAATAGTCTCATCACCCACGAAGAAACTAGACGATGCGTCTGGTCTTCCACCTAGACGGCCGCTGAGAAAAAACGGTTACGTTGACGTGGATACAATTGGTAACCACGACAATGATGCCAATACGCCAACATTCCAAAGAAAAGCCATAAGAAATGGAGTCATTTTAGGGACATCGTCCATCTCCGACGTGATCAGGAACTCTGGGACGAAGTCTTTGCCATGCAGGACGACTGATAAAATTGAAAAACATAATGGTAATCGGATCGGCAAAGGCAATTCAATTTCTAATAATAAGAAACACGACTTTAATGGGGAGCATTCTCTAACCAGCTGGTCGAAGGTTTGTTGGCAGAGTTTAATAGTATAATTGCCAACGAACTAAGTCAACTCCAATCTACGGGGTCACAGATATTTGAGGAAAACGGAAAAACTGTCAAATAAAGATAAAATAAAAGTATACGATGATCCCCTAATTAATGGATGTCGCAATAGCCCAAAAGATGCCAAGGTGAGACTTGGAATCTCCAGATCATTGTCTTGGGACAGTCACGAAGCAGTCAACGATAATAACAGAAGCGCTATCACCCCAACGTCATCTTTAACTTCCCCAGTCATGTCGGACACCGCTGTCCGCAATCGAACCCTCAGTCTATCGAGAATCCTCCGGAAAAACATGTTTGGTGGGGTAGCCAAAGATATTCCCGGTCGTGGGGACGCTATACTCGTCCGCGTTGCTTCGCTACCAGATACAGACACACTTCATAAAACTGCGTCGGATTCGGACATCGTCAAAAGGCAACGGAAAAACCGACAAGTCCAGTGCAACGTTTTCAAATGTGAATCAACAGGAGCGCTAGCTTCAGGCAAACTCTGTACTAAATCATTAGGTATGGATCTTCCGGTTAGCCCCAACAGAAAGCCAAAGCCACCTCCGAAAGAATTCAAGGATATAAGCATGTATAAAGACGTCTTAAGGAAGAAAGTCACTTCCAGTGAACATTTGCAGAATGATGGGAACTCGAAAAGAAATGGTAGGGCTACGGTTGATTCAGGATGGCCAGATTTCGGGGAAGATGACAGTGATACCGTTGAAGAAATCAAATTTGTACCTAAGCTCCGTTCAAGATCGGCGTCGGATGGAATACCCGAGAGGTTCCTTGTCGCCAAAGACTCGCAGGCGTCTTCAGAGAATGAGTTTCCGGAAGAAGAAGAGGTTCTGAAAAGAACTGGTTCAGGATTGGTGAGCTCCCATGTCTTTTATTAAGTTCTTATATAACCCACTTCATTGGCCGCATGGTCTAAGGCACTACTCTCGGGATCGAAGTTCGATCACGGTTGAGTGTACTGAGGGTGAGTTTTCCTAAATGGTTTCCCGCTCTCCACGCTAATGCTGGTACATTTTCTCTAAGTTCAACTTTTCCTCATTCCTAACCCACTATCGTAACTAGTACATAGGCGTATAATCCGAACGCAATGCCAAACAAAATATTATTACGGTATTTGTTGGAATTTTATTTGTTTGTCGACAGAAATATTCTTTTATTTGGCAACTAAGTTTTATCACTTATTGCGCACGTACCCTGTGCATATCTTGAAGATAACAAGCTTACCATTTATTGTTCCACTGTGGCGTAGGTTATAAGATAGGGCCATAATGTAGTCCGTTAAGGTAAGATGCTACATTCAGGAAAATGGAGTATACTTTGTAAAATTAGCAACCTTGCCTCTAAAACAAAAATCCCCGTTGTAACTCCTAAAACTCTGTCTCCCGGAAGAACTTCATCACACTATCACTGCTGGGGTGGAGGTATAAATGTTATCAACTTAAGTGGTCCTACTTAGTAGGGACTCGACAAAGGAGTATTTCACTAGTTTCGAGTGGGTTTTTTGGTTTTAATCTTCATTAACTCCCCACCCCGTACTCCCCCCCACATTTCATTGTGCACCTATTGTGTTTTTACACACTCCAATTAAACCATGCTCTCTCATTTACTCTTAGCTGTCCTCTGTTATTTTATTTACAACTAGCAGAAGCACCCGGGCTGCAATACATTGTGTGGTTTACCCGGACAACTCTTTTCTTTGCTTCAAACACACAGAAAAAACCCTCTAATTCTATTATTCCTCGCAACTTTTTAATAAATTTTAAAAAATCTAATCAAAAAAATAAAATCACATCTTCGATGTATACATGTTTGTGTACAGGGGCTATCAATTTTAACATTTCAGCCCTCAGTGTAAGGTAGATATCACTCAATGCTCATGAGTCATGACAGACAAAACCAAACCTTTCATTTTATAAATATAGATTAATATTTTATGACACTTTTTTTTCTTGACGCTTCTTTAAACCCAAACTACTCTTATAAAAATAATCTAGCCTAAATATTTAAAACGTGAAGCGATTCCTTCAATAAAGATTCCCAGAGTTCTACCCAACCCATTTTCATAATTTTACTAAAAAATAATAATTAAAGTCTATACACAAATACGTGTCCGAAAATTTCAAAAATATTAAAAGGGAAAAACAACAATTTCTTCTGACAGCAATAGCTATAGTTCTACCAAATCAGTTTTAAATTTCTTTTTTTTAAAATAAAAGCATTTACTTCTTGGATTAGCAAATCAATTTTAATAAATTTTCGATAGCAAAGCCGCAATTTAAGAAAACGCTTACCACAATTCTATTAAACCGATATACATTTTATGTTTTAAATGAAAGCCTATAAATCCAAGATGATTTGAGATGATGCTCTAGATTTTATAAATTTTAGCTAAAACATTCTAAAAATATAGGCTTCATTTGAGAGCCTCATTGAAAAATTACCCCCCTCGGTGGCCGCGTGGTCTAACGTGCTATTTCTGAGTAGACTATACTGCCGATGACGGGGAGATCGAGGTTTGAATCTCGGTCGGGTGTACTGATGGTGGTTTTTCAAAAATTGTTTTCTACTCTCCCTCCACGCAAATGTGGATACACTTCCTCTGAATATAGACATCCTAATCCCTAAAACCATTAGCGTAATTAGTACATAAGCGTTTAACTTGAACGGATAGTAAGACGCGGTGCTAAAATTTTTTTGAAAATTGACGTTTGATTCATCAATGGTCCAGCAAGTAAAGTATGTAAGTTGTGCCTAAGATAAGCTGTTAAAAACATATCCCTTAGGGTTCGGCCAGACTGACAAGCGTGCGAGCGAGCGCGTAAGCGACTAGGTGGCCACACTGGCGAGCGCGCGAGCGAGGCGTGATTAGCTGATACCTCTCGTTATTTGTTGACGAGGAGGCTCCGAATTTTGACTGAGTGAGTTGAGGGTGGTTTTAACAAGTGATTTATTGTTGTGGTTTTCTCCTCCTCTCTCCACGCTAATGGTGATTCTTATTTGTAAAGGCCTACTTTGATAATATTGAAGTATTTTAACATATCAGTTTTATATAAATATATACATAGTTTATGATCTTAGCAATTAAATTAGGCCGTTAATAGCAAGTGTGCTAATAATAAGAATTGAATAGTCAAACGGTGACCTGGTGGTCTAGGGGTAAGGTGTCTGACCTCTTTGCTGAGGGTTCGGGGCCCAATCCTCGGTCCCGGCACAGATTTATCTGATTGCCAAACCCTTCCTTATTGCCAAACCCTTCCTTCACCTCTGAAAAGACGTGTATTAATCACAACTTGTGAATGTGAGGAATGCCAGGCCTCCACCGAGGTTCGGATTCCACGTTAAACTGTAGGTCCTCCATTTCATCTCACAATCACCCTACCATTGCAAATTAGCGTAAGTACGTATAACCCGAACGGGTAGTAAGACGCGGTGCTAATAATAATAATAATAATAATAATAAATAGTCAAAGCTATTATTTATGCTTTTAGTGAGGATTACTCCATCTAGCTATCATATTCTGAAAATTGAAAAATGACACCTGCACACGGGAATCGAACTCGGGACCTTTGGCTTTGTATGCCAAGGCTCTAACCACTGAGCTATCCAGGTGTCATTTTTCACTTTTCAGAATATGATATCTAGATGGAGTAATCCTCACTAAAAGCATAAATAATAGCTTTGGCTATTTAATTCTTAGATTGAAATCCCGTACAATTATAATAATTGTACAAATGGCAGCAATAAGCCAACTACCGAGTCGAAGATGGCTGCGTTATCTGATAGATAGCTCGTGATATTAATATAATCACATACTTGTAGCTGACGATTTCCGCACTCCATCATAGGCTCTGCCTTAAAATATGAGTGAAGAATGACCCTGGGCACGGGACGAATCCTGGATAGCTCAGTATTTAGAGCATTGGCGTACTAAGCCAAAGGTACCGGGTTTGATTCCCGTGTCCAGGTGTCATTTTTCAATTTCCAGAAAGTGTGCTAAACCTATCGATAGTAATAAAAAATTAATAAAAATGTCAAAATGAGAAGTTTTCCTAGCACTCGATGAACCAACACACAATAATATTGCCTAGCGCCTGTAAACTAGACTGTACCGGGTCGAGCGTGCGCGTTTGAAAAATAGAACCAGTTCTATCTTTCAAGCGTGCGCGCTCAGTCCTCGCTCGCTCGCTCGCGCGCTCCAGTCTGGCCACCTCTCATTACAACCCATGTGTTCTATTTTATATTTTAGTCGCTCGCGCGCTCAGTCTGGCCGCCCCCTAAGAATGAATGAATGTGTGTGTGTGTGTGTGTGTGTGTATGTATGCGTGCGTGCGTGCGTGTACGGTGTCCATCCTGTTCTGAAATATACAGGTCCTTTTCCCCATAGGCAAATTGAATCGTATCGAAGCGCGGCAGCCAATACTGCTCCCACTCAGGCGAATCGAATCGAAGCGCGGTATTTGGACTCACATATTTTAAGCGAGGAGTATAGTGCATTGGGTTGGATACAAATACGAACGAAAAATGAATGTATTTTTTTCACTATTATAACTCTATAATATAGTAGAATGTAACAAAATATAAACAAATGCTTGTAAATAAACTGTAATATTCGTGCCATTTTCTAACTTTTTATTGATTTCCTCCAATTAATTATGTCTCCTGGTAACATTGCTATAGTTTTTGTCATTTTTATCGTAAATAAATCTGTAGCCGTGGACTAAATTAATTGGTTCTATTGCGCTTCACTTTACAAACAAAACAAACAAACTTGAACGCGTACACGCGGGCTATCTATTATTTTCACAGCCTTGCTCGGCGATAATATCTACATACTGATCTTCAGAATGCCCTCGAACTTGCCCGGAAAAAACCGATGACACAAAATTCCCCTGGTGACGCTATCGGATCGAAGAAAGTATTTTCCGTCGAGACTTTTTTTCGATTTGATTCAATTTCATTCGTCTAGGTGTGAGTGGGTCCATTTAAATATGTGGAAATAATACATTTTTAGTTGCCGCGCTTCGATTCTATTCGTTTAGGTGGGAGTGGGTCCATTTAAATATGTGGAAATAATACATTTTTAGTTACCGCGCTTCGATTCTATTCGTTTAGGTGGGAGTGGGTCCATTTAAATATGTGGAAATAATACATTTTTAGTTACCGCGCTTCGATTCTATTCGTTTAGGTGGGAGTGGGTCCATTTAAATATGTGGAAATAATACATTTTTAGTTACCGCGCTTCGATTCTATTCGTTTAGGTGGGAGTGGGTCCATTTAAATATGTGGAAATAATACATTTTTAGTTGCCGCGCTTCGATTCTATTCGTATAGGTGGGAGTGGGCTTCACTTCAGCAACGCTCTGTGTTCTCAGCTACCCGTGGCACTGCAGAGTTTCCTGACCAAGCTCCGACCGAAGCGGTCACGTGGCGGCGCCCGGTGTTCCAGCCCGCCGTCGTGCTGCCTACTGCCCGACCGGCCCCCTGTGGACATGGGCACCCAAACCTCCCCCGCCTTGTCCCGTAGTTCCAGCTTCACCTGGGTGTCAGACTGTTCGTCCTCGCTGCTACTACATACGCCCGGCTCTGTGTCCGATACTATGGACGACGACAACAGGTAATGCTGCTGCTATCGACCTTTACGCCGCTGCTTACGGGAGTAGTGAGATACTCTCTGCAAAAAGACTTTGGCTCTTTCTAAGATATTTTCCCCCTAATTTATTTAAGATATTTAACGTACACTTTCTGAACCGACTGGTTATACCAGCACACGATTTATAAACTAATTTAAATCTAGAACAGACACAACATCCAGCGCCCCGGTCGTTAATTCATCACTGTGAGAGGGGAAACCCACATTTCACCAGTGATAAATTTTTCGGCCACGCCAGGAATCAAATCCTAGACCCTTATCTCAGTAGACAGACACGCTACCGACTGAGATAAGGTGTCGCACTTGCTATGAAAACATTCATACAGACAAATTTCATAATAAAGGCCTTATATATATTGCTCCTAGTATTGGTAATATTTTCATTTAACTTATTATTCATTTATTTTATAGGTATTAATAATACCTATCAAGTGACAGCTGCATATCACATAGGTTAACGTGAAAGTAGATATAGTAAATTTTCTAGCTTCCAATGAAAAATGGATAGTACAATGTACAAATTCTTCCCCCATAGTTGGAACTGCTTTGCTTTTTAAAATAACATCGCCCCTGTAAAAACCATAGTTATGCTCCATAACAACCAACTTTTTAGACCCAAACTAAAGTCAAATCTCCAAAGAAAGAACCTTTTAAGAGATGTTGAAAAATATATGTATAGTAGAGTAATTCATATTGTAAAATAGGTTATTACATTCACTTTTGGAGGTAGTGAGGTATACTGTTCTCAGAATTATGTGTGTTACATTTATAAACATTAAAACCCTTTTAAACAGAGGCAGGTGGCTAGCGTGTATTTTGGCGTATTAATACACTAAATTTGATTTATTAACTATTTCATACTCTCATATTAGGTTTTGCATATGGAAATCAGACTAGAGTTGATGGCAGGCTATTGCTCGGGAGCGTTTCTAACTTTGTTTTGAATCAATTTTTTACAGCATGGAAAACTTTTTATTTTAATGGAACAAACTAAACATTAGGACATTAAAACCAGAAACATTTCCTCTTCCCCATCCCACACTCTCGCTTCGCTCGCTAATATTATGTAATAGATATTATATTTTAATATAAATAATTTGATTCTGGCAGGAAGAAAAACTTTTAAAAATTACAAACAACATTTTTTTTTCTGTCAACATTAATATTGTTTTACCGTTTTATTAGTTTTATTTTACAAATATAGATGGGTGAATCTTAAATTTCTCTAATCCAATTTTTATTTTATTTAAATTTTAACTTTAAAAAAAATCTGTTTAAGGTTTGGTGCCACTGACAAAATGCTATTTTGTATATTATGTTATAAACCAAAAGAGAACACTTTTTTTTTTTTGGTAAATTTATTTCATTAATACAATTTTGTTATTTTTGGTAGTATTTGTTACTCTCTCACACACAAGTCTACCAATTGCTTAATATTGTTATATCAAGTAACGTCTTCATAAATGTGTTCGCGATACTTTAAGAGATTTTTTACGAATCTCGAATACATTAGGATTCGAGCATCACATTTCTATTTATTAATATTGAGATTATCATCTAAAAGTGACGCAGTTCATACGCTGGATCTAACTCGTTACTTTCGCCAATACACTAGGCTACTGATCATGGGAAGCTCGAGGTTCAATCTCAGGTCAGGTGTACTGAGGGTGGTTTTTACATATTGGTTTTCCACTCTCCCTCCACGCAAACCACCGGTACACTTCCTCTAAATTCAACCTTCCTAATCCATGAAACCACTAGGATAAGCGTCTAACCCGAAGTGGTAGTAAGATTCAGTGCTAAAAAAATACATTGTCTAAGTAAATTTTTTAATTGAAAAAAAAAAGTTATTTCTTTTTTAAAATTAGACTGAACATAACAAAACATGTGCAAGAGAACATATAATTTTGGAACAAGTTTAAATTATAAACAATCGACTACTTCAGAATGAATCAAATCAATTTGACATTATTGACATACTGGTGGAGTGTAGGGGATGCATAAAAGGTAAGTTTTTTTTTTTGTTAAAACTTTTTTTTGTCAAAATAAATAAAATATTGCTCCAGTAGAAACATAAGTGAGATAGCAGCATCAAATGACAAAACTTTTAAATGAAGATAAAAAGTGGTCATTAAATTCCAGGACACATTTGACAGACATTCAATAACTCTTGAGGTCAAAATTGAAGAGAGTTAAGCTCTTGGTTTCTATTGGACAATTATTTGATATTTTTTAACCAAAAAAATGTTTTGGTATAAAAACAACAAAAACATTGTTCTTAACTCGCGTTTCCTACACAAGCTCCCACCTTACATTTATAGTTTCTAAAATATTTGTTATATTGAAATAAATTTACTAACTTTTTTAAACTATAAAACTATAAAATAAAAAACATGTTGTTTGTAAAATGTTGTATGTGTCTGCGCAGGTCCACGACGTCGTCTGCAGATGACTCCCCGGACTCTGCCCCCGTTCACCGTCCTGGAGAGGGGGTGTTCCCATGCCAGTGTGACTGCACTAGTTCCAGGGATTCTCTATCGGACTCTCCCTTGGAGTCCCTGGAGTCGCCGGATAGGGAGGAGCCCGAGTCCGGGATAGGCACGGCGTCCCTCCCAGGAACAAATCGGCCGGTGAGTCCGTGATGTGCAACCTCTAGGTGAGACGCGATGGGAGCGAGCTCAAGTCAATATATCTTCAGTTTCACACGACTTACAGGCAACTTGAGATTTAAACCACTGGTACTCTCGTAATAGACTGGACTGCCGATGACAGGATGATTGGGGTTAGAATCGCAGTCGGGTTTATCGAGGGTGGTTTTTCAAAAATGGTTTTACACTACTCCTTCCACGTAAATGTGGGTACACTTACTCTAAATTCAACCTTCCTGATCCCTTTTTAGTGTAATTAGTACATAAGCCTATAACCTGAACACGTAGTAAAACGCGGTGATAAAAAATAATCATCTGAATCCTATCCTTCTCTTCCCTAATCCACTCGTGTAACATGTGGATAGCCCGGATGGGTAGTAAGATGCGATGTGTTTCCATTAAATTCCTGTTCAAAACCTCATGGTACTTGTTTAATGTGAAAACATGTTTCCCTGACAGTGTTTGTGTATTCTATTGTTTATAGTTTCTTCGGGTGGGCCCAATAAACCAAAGAGGAAAGAAACTTGGGAACGTCTTCGCAGGAGACCATCATCTGGCCGCCTCCCACGGGATACCATCGCGCGGGTCCCGTTATCAAATCCCAGGAAGTGTGGATACGTCAGGAGAACGTAGAAACTCAGACGACAAAGTCGAACCAAGACGAGGGAGGAGGCAAGTTTTCGGAAGACTTGAACTTAATCGACACCTCTAGCGGCGTCGATGGCGCCACTACGCCGGAGATGTTAGAAGAGGAACCAGAAGTGCGCGACGCTTGTAGTCTACCCTTACCCGGCGGTAAAGGTCGGCCCAGAGCTGTCAGGCCGCATTGCCTACCTGTGAGGCCCCAACATTTGAGGTCTTCTTCGAGTCCGGTGGTGAACCGACGCTTTCTCTCTCCCGGAGAGCGCCGTGACGACAAGATAAACCCCACGGTGACGTCTCTAAAGATGGCCACCACGACACTAGTGGTGATTTGGGCAACAAGTCTTCCTCAGCGCCGCTCCTCGTTAAGAAGAGAGCGTCTCCTGGCGGGGACATCGGTAAAGCTGAGGACACCGCCAAGAAGAGGGTGAGTAGCATACTTTTATACATCCCCTTGACCCTAGAAACACGTCATACACGTAGCGGTGGGCACGCGAACTTAGGCGTCAGGTACGTCTGGTCTGATATTTCGGTGATAAGATCGGGGTGTGCGCACATGAGACCACAGGAAAATGAATGGTATGAAACACTCGTATTTGTTTTCTTAATTAATTTACTGTATCTCACACTAAGTTTTTAAAAATAGGTAATCAGTAATATAACCTCAAATTATATTTATAAAACTATCATATAAAGAAAGACTTCCCAGATCTCCATATGAAAAAAAATTTATATGTACATTTTTGAACACTACATGTCATTATACTATTTTTTATTTGAGGGCTTCAATCAAAAATTAAAAAATACCATGAGGACAGACAGACTTGCTTTGGGGGATATAAAACTTAAAGATTCATCACATTACTCTCGAGGTCGAAATTTTTCAGTTAAAATTTAATTTTTTAATAACGCGTCTTACTATCCATTTGGGTTATAGGTTAAGCTTATGCACTAATTATGCTAATGGGGTAGGGATGAGGGAGGTTGAATTTAGAGGAAGTGTACCCGCATTTACGTAAAGAGAGGTTTTATAGCAAAACTTTTTTTTTACCAAAACAAATAAATTATTGCTCCAGTACAAACATAGCGTTTAATTTTCTACAAACGGTGATATCAACAGTTGTTCAATATTTGCCATGAGCATAGCGGCATTAGTTGACAAACTTTTAAATGTAGAGAAAAAGTTGTCCTTAAATTCCAGGGCACACTTGACAGATATTCAATAACTGTTTAATAGCAACATCGGAAGAAAATTAAGCTCTATGTTTCTATAGGAGCAATATTTTATTTATCTTAGGTAAAAAATGTTTTAATGGAAAACTGCAGAAATACTTCCTTTTCTCGAGTTCCCTTCCACTCCATCTTAACTTCGCGCGTCCTTCCAACGAAGAGAAACTTAAACTTCCTCATCAGGGAAAATACGATTAATTATCTTAGGAGTGGAAGGGGGTATTTACATTCACACTTCGGTTGAATAAGTTTGCTGTTTTCTTTTCACTAAGTCTTACCATCCGTCCAAGCTTTTTCATTTAATCATATTATTGGGGTAGAGACGGAGAAGGTAGAATTTAGGGGAAATATACCCAAATGCATGCTTGGAGAAATTAAGAGAAAATAAACGGGAGTACATTCGGTTTGAATTCGAGCCCTTTTTCGCCTCTCACCTATAAATCAGATTATATCAGCTCGACCTTTAGTTCTCGTACCCACCGACGCATGTATAAATAATGTATTACAAAATATTGGATACTGTTTTCACCATGGTATTATGTAAAAATAACTAAAGGCATGCTTACACCATGAACTGTAAGAAAACAAGTAAACGTTTATATTGGTTTAATGCAGCAAAATATACCTACGTTAATATGAATTGCCATACTATTTACTCAGTAAACAGCCCACCCCCTTCTCACACGCCTCTAAAATCCTCCCATTTCGCCATTATTTCACTTACTAAACTGTCAAGTTGGTGTTGTTCGAGACTAGCCTGCGATTAGACCCCTCGTTACCAAAGGGTCGGCACGTTGGTATGCATGCTATTAATTAACTTGTCCTGACGGCGATCAGCGACGTCAATTGCCTGACATGAAGTGTAAAGAATATACTGGCGGCTCTCGAACGATCAATCAACACTAGGGTGGAGGTTTTTGCTGGGGCTTAATCCAAGTGTGAACCATAAGGCCTGGGTTCCGCTTTAGGTTTCTCACTAACATCTTAAAATTCACACTTTTTTAATTTGTCTATGAAAAATCAAAATTTAGCAAAGCTTCTCACCCGTTCAGTTAACACGTATACGTATTAATTAAACTCCTTTAGAGGAAGTGTATTCGCATTTGTATGATGGAAGAGTGGAAAACCATCCTCAGTACATTCGACCGGGATTAGAACCCCGAGCTTCTCCTTATCTGTAGTCTAGTCTCTTGCGAGAGTGACGCCTTGGAGTAATCGGCCACCGAAACGGGTGTTATAATAGACTGCCTTTATTACTCATCTTTAAATATGACTCCAAATTGGAAGTATTTAGAGCAGGCCACTTGCGACCCGCAGTAACATTTTTTTAGGTCCGCTGGCTTATGAACAATATAAAATTATTTCAAGAGAAAAAATAACAAATACAGATATATATATATATATATATTTTACATAACCAATTAATAAAATAAATACATATTTTATTTACATATTTTACGTTATTTAATAAACGATTAAATGTGCTTTTTATGTGAAGAAAAGTTAAGTTTTTATACAAATACTCGCTTTGCTAGATCTTGCCGTTTAGCCACAAGAGACCTCCAAAGAAAGGTCCGCACCGACTTTAAAGTTGCTCCGCCATTTTGAGTTTTTTCGGGAGTTAAAAATTAAATTTTTTAACTTTTTGGAATTTTCCGTCGGTTACAGGCTAAAAGCTATAAGTTTGCCAAATTTCAAGTTTCTAGCTCATCTCGAAGTGGGTATACATTAATGTCAGTGAGCGAGTCATCCATGTGGCTTTATAGTTTTATAATATAATAATACCTTGAACCGGTGAACGACAACTCTATTAGATAAGACAAATCGCGCTACCTCCTGCTGGGAAACAACAGCGAACATACTTGACGAGAACTCTAGTGTGAGTATAAGTCTATAAGAATCAGCTGATACGAATATTTTAGTATTTATTCAATCCTAATATTGTCGGTACAGTATTTCGAGCCAACAAGAGACAGAAACTTTTACTCTTGGACATAAAAAGGTTGAAGTCTCCTGACTTTAAGGATCTCCCTTCAACTTCCATGCTCTAGCATTACTTTGTTTCTCTGCATTCTTTTTATGTAGGCCTACCCATTCAGGTGTATCGAGTATCAGATACTTAACTAAGATATAATTAAATATTATTTTCATGAATGTAGAGAGAGAAATAATTTATTAAAAACAACCTCAATACACCTGACCGGGATTCAAACCCTTACCTCCCTGTCCCCGGCAAACCAAACATGACACGTCCTTGCCCACATGTACATTGGTGCAACTTTTCATGATTTTGACTCTTACTATGTGTATAAAATTACATTAAGCCACTTGGCCCTGTCGAGTGCAAGTCTAAAACCTATTTTGTGGGGTGGAGGGCGGGAAGGTGAAAGGCGTGGCGTGGCTTCCCGACTGACCAAAGTATCCTTCCGCGCCAACAAGAACAGATGGATCAAGGAAACCGTAGATGGCGCTAGCTACCGGACAGGTCTTGCGGAAAAAATCATACGTTTGGAAATATCAGCTTTCTCGAGAACAAGTGAAATTTTTATAGAAATATTTTCAACACCTCTTATAAGATAATGTATCAACGTTTATTAGGTGTTACATTTTCTTATTTTTTGTTATGCAGCCAGCAGCTTTCTATTGAAAAATGTCAAAATTAATGATATTTAATTACTGTTAAAATTATAGTGGGGGTGTGTATATAAAAAGTACTTAATCAACATGCTTATAATCTTGAAAAAACCGTTTCCGAAAAGAAAATTGCAAAACAATAAAAATTCTTGAAGATAACCGTTTGTTCCCATGGCTCTGCATTCCCACGCCAAATGAAAAGGGCCAATAGGCTTAAATTATTTTATGAATATAAATGTTTGGTCGCTAAATCGTTTGCGGGACAGTTAAAAATCAGTCATTGGGCCATAGGTTGCCGACCGCTACTTTAAGGCATAATTCTCTCATTATATTGGATTGCCTATTATGGGCACATCATGGTTCGAATCCTGGCCGGGTCTACTGAGGGTAGTTTTCCGTAAAGTGTTTACCATTCAAATCACGCAAATCAAGTATAGCCCCCTCATTCCTACCCCATTAGTATAAATACGCGGAAAGCCCGAATGGTTAGTAAGACGTGGCGCACACAAAATAAAAGTATTTAAAAAGCTCAACTTAAATACTGCAAGTAAAAAAAAATTAAAATCAAGCTTGTACTAAAATGTCATAAAAATACGAATCGTTTGGGAGTCACCACTCTATTGTCAAGTAGTGGTTATTTTAACTTACAAGAACGAATAAAAGAACTGAAATATATCCTCTGGAAAAAAAAATGTAGCCACTTAAAAGTGTTATAACTTCATTATTTGGACACACGCCTTACAAATAAACCGAAATTAGAACACTACGCTTAATTCTAGAAATTACTCCTTTCATCTGGATATGTATTAATTGAATTGATACTCGCCTGGTGGTCACGCGAACTAAACGTCAAGGTCGGTCAGGTTATGCCTTATTTTCGGGAAGTTTTGTTGGTATTTGAACGCGGCTGAATGTATTTTCTCCCAAAATGAGGATTCACTCTCGCTCCTCCCAAATTTGGGCAAATTTCCTATAAATATGCCTCTATCCAGCGCCCCCCCTTCCTTCCTTATTAGGTTAGATAATATGGTTAGCGTGGATAGTTGCAAGACGGGGGTCAAAAAATCTATCTAATGATTTCTAGGTATCTCCGTTTTCAAAGATTAGTTTTATTTTTCCAACAACACCCCCGCTAATCCTCTCTGGAATCAAAGAAGTGTCCATTTAGCCTGGAGTTCTATCAAAATATGTCGCGTAGTTGTTACTTGTGTTGATAAATTGTTCAGCTGTGATATCGTCCACTTCAAAGATTACTTCTGTTTGCGCCTGGCGCTAGATAATTCTCTTTCGAAGAGTTCAATTGGACGTTGTTTCCAACTTTCTCATTGGTTGGCACGGTCACGTGATTACGGTTACGGACTGTGTATACGTGATTTCCATCGATAAAGACTCAAAGATTATACTGATGCGGAGCTTACGGACTCTGTAGATGGGGTGGGGCTTTATCTGACAGATAGAAAAATTACTAGATTTACTTTCATGTATTCATACGTCAAGTCTTGTGATCCACGCCAAACTTTATATGTCCACCAACCTGGTCCAAACGATCCGCACAATCCAGCTAGGATAATCCCAGATTCGCCGAACGTCCTATGCGCATAAATCGAAATATTTATTTTGTGAATATTTGAAGATAAACGTTTAGTTTTGCTGTGTGATATATTTTGAGTAATCCCATTAATGTCTCGTGTTATATTATTTATATATTTTTTAACTAAATGGTATATTAGAGTCACAATACTAAATAATCCATCTGAACCTGTGGTCACGCGGTATCGAGTGTAAAGCTCGCAATATACTGGATTGCCGGCGATAGGGAGCTAAAAGCTCGAATCTCGACTAAGTTCACTTTGGGGTTAGTTTTTCACATTTTTTCCCCATTCTGTGATTTTTCAAATCTCTTCTTCACACTAATTAGAGCTCATTTCCTCTGATCTACCCTCCTCTCTTTTTTTTATCCCGCGTCTTACTACCCGTTCGGGTTATAAGTTCGCAACTCTATTCCCTAGATTAAATGTATAACTAACAATGTTGTTAAATGTACACTTCGTCTATCCTGAAAGGTAGTAAGCATACCTTGCTTGTTTACACTATGGCGTAGCTTAAATGATAAGGCCATAATGGAGCCCATCAAGGTAAGACCTATAAGCTTTCACCGTAAATGGAGTTTACAAAGGAGATAATCAAATTTAAGCATATACAACTTTTTATTGTTTTCATAATTAATGTTTAGCAAATACTTTATCGAATCTAAAAAAAAAAAAAGGTGTGAAATTAAAAGAAATGTACGAGATTCGATTAAAGCACGTTAGTGTACAGTTTGTTTTGCCGATTGAATAAATCAATGCACTATTTATCAACTGTGAACATAATAACATGCCAACAAAACCTATTTACGAGGTTGGTCGTATTGAGAACTCATAAAAATTATAATAAATAAAAGTTTTTTATTTTTTATTAGCACTGTGTTTTACTACCGTTCGGGCTATACGCTTAAGTACTGAATTACGCTAATGGATTAGGAATCGGGAAGGTTGAATTTGGAGGAAGTGAACCCGTATTTGCGTGGAGGGAGAGTGGAAAACCATCCCAAGTTCACCCGAGTGATATTCGAACCTCGATCTCCCCGTCCTCGGCAGACTGGCTCAGCACGAAACTAGTGCGTTAGCCAACTGCGCCACCGAGGCGGGTAAATAAAAATCAAGTCAAGTCAATTTTGCCAACAAATCGCGCCTCTGTCTTAAGATAGTCATGAAAATCTCATTGGCCGGTCAAACGGTGCCTGTTTCCTCATTTGACGCGTCATGGAAATCTCATTGATAGCTATCACTTCAGTCTCCTTCTTCATAATGTTAGCTACGCCACTGCCCTTCACTGAATGTGTGAGTCTTTAACCTGACGCAATACATCTGTAAGTAGGATTCTGGTAGGAAGAATAGTAAATAACAGTCACAAACGCTAGTATTTACTTTCACATATTAATACTTCAAGTAAAGTGATAAACATTTTAAAATTATACTACTATAAAGCCACATGGCTGACTCACTCACACACTGACATTAATGTCCTTCCAGATGAGCTAGAAACTTGAAATTTGGCCAACTTGGAGCTTCTAGCCTGTAACCGACGGTAAAATTCCAAAAAGATAAAAAAAAATTAATTTGTAACCTCCGAAGAAAATTCAAAATGTGGAGCAACTTTAAAGTCGGTGCGGACCTTTCTTTGGAGGTCTCTTGTGGCTAAACGTTAAGACCAATCAAAAAACGGATTGTACCAGCAGCTACGGATTTGGCGAGATCCACAAGTTTGGTCCTATTACTTTTTGTCGTATCTCCATCGATTATACCTTAAATAGAGCTATTTTTTGATTTTAGGGAAATTTTGCACATTTCCCACACATTTTTTAATTTCAAAACAACGCTGAAATACATCAAATTACATCCACTTGCAAAGAAAACTCATTGGTGGTTTGAGGGCGGAGCCCCCAAGCGAGCATGTAAAATAACATTGGTAAATTAAGTGAAGTACTATCACCATTGACCCTAAAAAATTATGTTTTTTTTTCTAAAATCATTCTTCCTACCAGAATCGGGGTATACACTCTACGCCCAGCATATTTCGGTCGGACTATGTTTTTTCCTCAGTTCACGTCATCAACGTGGTTCTTTAGTTCCTCCACAGATATCGCTGAGGCAGAAACAGAAATCATTGATTAAAAAGTCACAATCATTTGATCCCTCAGATAAATTAGGGATCTAGTTTATTATTTATGAATATAATTGATTTGGCGATTTACCTTTTTAAATCACACACCAACTTATTATTAAAATAAATAATATTTTAGTCATATTTATTGTTAGTGTACATCAAAACATCACTGAATGTTAATAATTGTTTTCCATACTTGAATATTTTCCCAACATATTCTCGTTAATTAAAGGTGTTTGCCGCTCTAATGGCATGCGAGTGTTAATCACTTGTAGGGTATGGCTATCAAGACATACCCAGCACGTAATATTTGTAACTGAGAGGCAGTTGGCTGTCAATATGCACCGGCGCCTCCCTAATTAAATTGATCTAGAATTAAATTGTATTAGTACGGTTTTATACCAATAATTTATTAATCACAAAATTTCTTCATGCGTGACAAACTACCCAGAAAGTTGAAAAAATATACCCTAGACCAAGATACAGAATTTAATGAGCCGTATTTTTCTATATTTTTTTTTACATAGTAAAAATATGATTAATTTAGTTCACTCTCACTTTATCCACTTTACATAGTAACTGACAGGAATATATATATATATAAAATACAAACAAACCACCTTCACGCTATTTTAGTTGGTTATATTATAATCGTCTTTTTCCATTCATGATAATATATACAAGTACCAAACCATCACTTAGTAGATACTTGATTAAATTTCTTATTGTAATAAATATAATGAGTATTGTTATTGAAGGTAATTTAGCAAATATTTTCTAAGAACTGTATCGATTTGTAACTATGCGAAGGCATTTCATATTATTCCAACATTATTATTTTTTTATTATCACCGCTCTACTACCCGTTCGGTTATACGCTTAATCTAATTACGTGATGTTAGGAATGGAAGTGAATATAGAGGAAGTGATAGATTTGCGTGGAGTGAGAGGAAACATTTAGGAAAACACCCCCATTTCACCGACGAGATTCGAACCTCGATCTCCGTCCTCGCATCGAGCTACACGACTACGCGTTGGCTAACTACGCCGATTGTGTATTATTCCAACAAAATACACTCTTAAAATAAATAAAAATTATTGTTGATATAGATTTCAAGAATAAAATATGACCAAAACATTTGTTGGTTCGGATGATATGTTGATTTTTTAAAAAAAATATATCTGCTAGAAATAGTTTATTGTTGATTTAAACACACGTGTATTGAATTCTCCCTTTCTACAAAACACACAAACAACAAAACAACACAACAAACAACACACACACACTCACAAATAAATCAGAACAGCATCAGATCCTAATATGTTTCACCCCCTCTACACTCAATGAGCGTCACTAAACTATCTACGACCTTCATTGCCACCCATAGAATGAAGCTAGCTCAAGGGTAGTGAGATGGGCGTTTTATAAGGAAAAGTCAAGAATATTTTTTACAGTTCATCAATAAAATAATTTGTTTTTTATTTTATTTTTAGTAATCTGTCAGTAAACTGTTAGTTAAAAAAAATCTTATGAATTTATATAGTCTCACTTTAAAATTAAAAATGTTATAAAAAAAGAAATAAACTTAAAACTCGCCTGCATAATTAATTTTAAAAGGTGTAAATTAACTTTGGTACGTATATGCCGTCCGTCATAGAGACTGACCGAAACTAGAGTGAAGAATGACCCTGAAACGGGACGATACTTGGATGGTCTAGGGGAAGATCATGCTCATCCAAACCGCCTTGGTGGCGTAGTTGGCTAACGCGCCAGTCGTGTTGAGTCAGACCACCGAGGACGGGGAGATCGAGGTTCGAATCTCGGTCGGGTGAACTGAGGGGTTTTTTTCCTAAATGGTTTTCCACTCTCCCTCCACGCAAATGCGGGTTCACTTCCTCTAAATTCAACCTTACCATTTCCTAATCCATTAGTGTAATTAGTACTTAGGCGTATAACCCGAACGGGTAGTAAGACGCGGTGCTAAAAAAAAAATTGCCTCATCAAACTAAAAGTTCCTGGTTCGATTCCCATGTTATTTTAGCACCGCGTCTTGCTACCTGTTCAGGTTGTACGCAAATGTACTAATTATTATAATGAGTTAGGGATTATGAAGGTCGAATTTAGAGAAAGTACCCGCATTTGCGTGAACTCAGTACACCCGACCGGGATTATAACCCCGATTTCCCTATCATCGGCAGTCTAATCTATTGCAAGAGTGATGCCTCAGACCATGTGGCCACTGGAGCAGGTGATTCCCATGCTCACATGTTATTTTACAACTAATGTAATTAAATTAATTGTAATAAAAATAATTCATGTGAGTTATCATATATAAAGGATTACAGCCGTATTTACGAATTCTAATTCCCTGGCCAGACGTAATTTCTTAATGTATTTAAATTAATTATATATGTTTATTTGGTCCTGTTTTTTACATGGTTTTATTTTTTGAGTGATAACTTTTAACAATAGTTTATATACCTTCAATTTAGTTGATTTTATCAGAAATGTCATGCCCTTGAACTAAATATAGATATCATTTAAAATAAGAATATTCCAAAATGTAACCAAGTGTAATTTTGTCTCTCGTTGCAGATCTTGAAGCAGCCTCGCTCCCAATCAGAAAGACATCTTGCAGGTGAGCAATGTTTACCTTTTAATCAGATTTATTGAGTTCTTATAAAATGTTACTCTCTATTCTTTTTATCTAATTTTATAATTAGATTATCCTACTTTTCTCGAAATCTACTTTGGTGAACTCTAGCATTATTCTTTTAATTTCTAAAATATTTGACACTTATGACTTGTAATGGTTATTTAAGATGTATCTCAAATAATATACATATTATTATGTGTAGTACATTTATATTTACTTGTATAAAATATTGTGTGGATAATTAATACATGTAATCCGCACCGGTGGGCACACGGGCATAGGCGTCAGTCTTGTCTGTTCCATTTTGCCGATTATTGAGAGGCTGTGACACTAGAATCCAGGCAGATCTTCAAAGGTGTTTTTCCCCCTAAATGTTCTATTACTCCCCACACATAATATGTGGGTACATTTCATCTAAATTCTACCTTCCTCATCCCTATCTCATTACTGTAAATATGAGGATAGCGCGGACGGGTGTTAAGACTCGGCGTGCGGAAAAAATAGTTATCTTGACACCTGATCTACGATAAATTAAAAGTTTGTATCAATAGATTTAACTCACTGTCGATATAATACACATATAACTTTAATATGTGTTACCTTCTTTGGTGGCCGCATGGTTTAAGGCGTCACTCTCGCAATAGACTAGACTGCCGATGACAGGGAGATCGGGGCTTAAATCCCTGTTAGGTCAGGGTGTCCAGCAACCTGGAAAACCTGTAAAACAGGGAAAAGTCAGGGAATTTGCTTAGTCAGTGAAAAGTCATGGAAAAGTCAGGGAATTTGATCAAATTTCTGGAATTTTCACATAGTCACAAAAATAATAGGTCTACACTACGTTCATTTACAATAAAATAACTGTCAAAAAAAATTTCTTCACTGTAAACTTATTTTAGTACAGTTGTACATCTTGAATATACTTATCTCAATTCTCAACGTCAACATGGGATTTTCATCTAATCTTTCCACCCCTTTATCGTGTCTTTACCCAAAGCTGAGTCATTAGTTCATTAGCCCGTGTAAGACGATCTTTTAATGTATCAATATGATCTAACTCAAAGCTAACTTGGAGCGCACGACCCAACGACCCATTGCGTTAGACTGACGTCATTTAACCCCTTCATAGTGTGTTACAATTTCAAAATGTGTATCTGTCTAAAAATATTATTACATTAAGTTGAGATCTTAATACAATAATGTTTCTAATATAGTGACTGGAAAAGTAGAAAATTGGCTCTGGAAAACCTGGAGAAGTCAGGGAATTTTAAGATATAGTTTGGCTGGACACCCTGCAGGTGTGCTGAGGGTGGTTTTTCCTAAATGATTTTCCACTCTCCTTCCACGCAAATTTGGGTTCACTTCCTCTAAACTCAACCTTCCTCATCCCTATCTCATTTGTGTAAACATTGCATATAATTTGAACAGGTAGTAAAAGAGCGGTGCTAAAAAAATGAAAATAATAATTTAAAAGTAAGGTGTTGCGAGAGTTCAATTTATGGCATGGGGGGTAAGGGGGCTATAAACATGTAACCTATCTTGTACATATTTGTACACTACCAGCAGGGAAATAACCACGTTGTAAAAAAAAAAAGTTCATAACTTAGTGATAGTGACACATAATGTCATCCTGTCAGGTGGTTAATAATTGATTAACATAAATTGTTACCACTACTCCATCGCCCTTAACCAGCCCCCCCCCCCCCCCCCCCCCCCCATTATTCCTCTCTTGATCAACTTACAATATGCCCTATCTGTGTATTATGACATCATTTCTACATGTATTTTATCCGTCAATTACTAGACCTTTTTCACGTGAATCCAGTGCTAGTTTAGTTGAATTTTCAGAGGATGGGCCTTAAAAAAATATAATAATAGCCTTTATTGACTAGCGAAGTTAAGGCGTTACCACTTGATTAAAGATTAAATTAATATGCACATTATATTTATTGGAAAAATTATCACATATTAATAAAAATAACAATGATATTAAAAAATAAACCCTTTGCATGCTCGTTCATACACATATTCCAAACTCAAATTATTTCAGGAATTCATTTCAGCTTATCTTATTTTATCTTACAGTTAGAAAGGTTCACGTATTCATGCGATAAGGCTATCAATCTGCATCTGATAAATATTATTTATTGCCATTAAATTACATTAATAATTTGATAAAATGTAATTATGTTGACTGCAAACAAATTGTTTGTATTTTCAGAAGGGCTTTTTACTAAAAGAAATGTACTGTAGTAGGGCCTTACCGAGCTTGGAGGTACCTAGAGGGAAGGGGTGTTCCTCCCTGAAAGTTTTAATAACAAAATGTTTGTATACCTCCTCAAGATCTAAGCTAGTAGCCTCTTTTTAGAGTCTAAAAAAATTCACCACATCTTCAACCACAGTTTATGTTTTAAAAAACAACTTGAATTTGCTTCAAGAGGGGTTTAATGTTAAAATATTGGCTACCATCTCCTTTTGGGGGGATTTCCCAGGAACCACTTCAGGTAGCCCCCTCCTCCTTCGCCCAGCTCTAAAAAAAATCCCAGGGTTTGGCTTTGTCTAGTAGTTTAGCTATAAATTGCAATGCGCAAATAAGGGCAACAATTTATTATAACTGTCAAAATTGATGTTATCTATCAAATCCAGTTAAACTGGCACATATCAACTTATATTTACAATGCTCTGGTATATGTTGAATTGACTACTCTTAATATAAACATGCAATATAACAAAATAATTTAATGGTACCTGACAATTAGAGAGTTGGTTTAAAATTATTCTACTTTTTTTTTTACTAATAGTTCTCCCTCCCTCCCCCCACTTCTTTATCTAACAAACTGGTGTGTGTTGCTGGTAACATACGGCGGATTATTCTGTCGATCCAGATCAAGGTTTTTTTTTTTTTTTTAATTCGTATCTATGTTTCCTTCTCGACAGATTTCGCAACGCGTGGTTTTACAAGAGTCACATCGAGAGCGTTATGATCAAGGGTAGTCAAAGTTGGCACACCGCAATCTTGGCTGTGTGTGTGTTTTTTTCCCCCCGGTAATTATTTGTGAAGAGGAATTATTGTTATTACAAATTATATATTGATATCAGCTACATATTAAAAATAAATGGTACAGTGCAAAACACATACTTTCTCGCTCTTTTATCTAAATAATACGTATACCTGTTCAAATTATACTCTAATGGGGAATGAATGAGGAAGTAAGCATTTGCGTGGAAGGAGAGTGGGGAACCATTTAGGGAAAAAAACACCCTCAGTGCACCCGACCGGGAATCGAACACCGATCTTCCAGACATCAGCAGACCAGTCCAACATGAGAGTGACGCCTTAGACCATTCCACCACTGAAGTGGGTTTTCCGGTTTTATTCTATTGATTTTCTCACATTAATGCAAATCTTTATATCCGCGACTTGACACAATCGGGACGGGAAGACTCATTTGCATATTTTGTTGTTGGAAAATGTAGCAAGGGTGACTTGATGAATAAAATTGCACGTGCTGGATCAGCGGGATTCTTTTTCAAGTAGCTGTTCTGTCTATGTTTTATAATGGAAAGACATCACACTAGCCGTCTCGAGCTCAGCGTAATAACGGTATATGTACAGGGATTTTAATAATAATAATAATATTTAGCACCGCGTTTATACCGTTCGGGTTATACGCTTAAGTACTAATTACTCTATTGGATTAGGAATGAAAGGGTTGAATTTAGAGGAAGTGAACCGCATTTGCGTGGAGGGAGAGTGGAAAACCATTTTAGGAAAAACACCCCAGTTCACCGACCGAGATTCGAACCTCGATCTCCCGTCTCGGCGGTCGAGCTCAACACGACTAGCGCGTTAGCCAACTTACGCCACCTAGGCGGGTTACAGGGATTTATGTAACCAAGTATGGAATTTGATTTTAAAAATTAGCACCGCGTCTTACTGCCGTTCAGTTTATACGCTTAGTCTATAGGCTAATAATTATGATAATGTGCTAGGGACTGAGGAAGGTTGAAATTAGAGGAAGTGCACCCACATTAGCCTGGAGAAAAATTGGAAAAATATTTAGAAAAAATCACCTTCCCTATACCGACCGGTATTCGAACCCCAAACTCCCTCTCACCGGCAGTCTAGTCAATTTCGAGAGTGACGCGGCCACTGGAGCAGGTCACTATTGTAGCTATAGCTTATAAGATAGGGTCATAGTGTAATCCGTCAAGTCAAGAGTAAATGAAGTGTAAGGTATTTAAAAAAAAATTAAATCGTCTTTATTTGGGGAATTTAAGGCCAGCTTACACTCTAACCCGTAAAACTGATAAAGCATCTTTGTGCTTGTATATATCTCTAGTAACGTTTTGAACGGTCGTACAAGACTATCATTACGACAATCCGACTATACGACGATTCTCACATCATTTAGTGGATATAACTCTGGTTGCATCTGTATTTTTGACACCCTTGCTCAACTCCGTGTTTGCGTCTGGCAGGTTTTTATCGATTCGCACGATGCGGGCTTCAAAATGCCACACATGATTTATTTATTCCTGCAACGGACATTATGTCTTTTTTTTCACGTTTTATTTTGGAAAGGATACATTGGCACGTTTCGTTGGTGAACTTGGTTGTGAGATTAAAGAACATACCTTCAATAAATATTCATACAAAATTATTGAATTGCTGCGATTTTTTTTTTTTCGCGAAAGTTGTTTTTGTTTGGCTTTTCGTTATAAGCTACACATAATTATATATTATGTTAATGTGATAGGAATTAAGATGGTAAAATATGAGGAAATGTATCTTCGTTTGTGTGACGGTAGTGTGATAAAACCATGTGGGAAATAAACACTCATTACACCCTACCAGGATTTGAACCCCGGTCTATCCTACACCGACAAATCAAAGCAGACAAGCCTGACGTTTCGTTCACGTGACCACCGACTCGGGAATGAAGATTGTTCAGAGGAAATGCAGCGTATTATAGGAGAGGAAGGGACAACCATAAACACAATGAAGAATCACATTACCCACCTCGGTGGCGTAGTTATCTAACGCGCCAGTCGTGTTGAGCTAGACCACCTAGGACGGGGAGATCGAATCTCGGTCGGGTAAACTGGGGGTGGTTTTTCCTAAATGGTTTTCCACTCTCCCTCCACACAAATGCGGGTTAACTTCCTCTAAACTCAACCTTTCCAATTCCTAACCCATTAGTGTAATTAGTACTTAAGCGTATAACCCGAACGGGTAGTAAGACGCGGTGCTAAGTATATATTAAGAAACACATGTGGGGAACCCCCTCCTTCACCTACTACCAGTGTAACAGACCGAGATTTGAAACTTGGCTACCTCGCTCCATAGACAACGCTGACTCTGGAAACCACGTTTTATTTATATTATTTGATGCATTTAACGTGCACTTTCTGAACCGACTGATTATATCAACTCACGACTTATAAACTAAGTTAAATTTAGAACTAACACAGCACACCACTTCTTCTGATGATGGGGGGGATTGAGGTTTGAATCCCTGTCGGGTGTACTATATAGTTTCCCACTCTTCTTCCACGCAAATGCGGGTATATTACCTCTAAATGTTTCCTTACTCATCCCAACCTCATTAGATTAGTTATCATATATGCGTATAACCTGAACAGGTAGTCAGACGCGATGATAACAAAAATAGTAGAGGATGTACACTCCGTTTACCCTGAAAGGACATTATGGCATATCTTGTAAGCTTCACCATAGTGTAACCGTTCAAGGTAAGCTCGCTAACTTACCGCGTAAACGAGGAGGTAATTAAAAGACAATGACTGTTTTATAAGTAAAAATTTACTGTTGAGAAATTTAAATTAATATTAACTAAAAACTAAGGCATATATTATGGTGAAATAATTGTGGACTTGATTAAAATCTGCTCCATATTTTCGTATCATCCCTAGGGGATCACCAAGACGGCACTCCAGAGATTGTTTTAAATCTATTTTTATGCACCATGCGTTACTACCCTGTTGGGCTGTTCGCATATTTACACTAATGGGGTAGAAAGGAGGAAGGTGGAAAATAGAGGAAATTTACTAACGTCTACGTAGAAGGAGAATCAGAAAGCATTTAGTAATAATAATAATAATATAATAATAATAATAATAATATTTAGCACCGCGTCTTACTAACCGTTCGGGTTATACGCTTAAGTACTAGTTACGCTAGTGGATTAGGAATTGGGAAGGTGGAATTTAGAGAAAGTGAACCCGCATTTGCGTGGAAGGAAAGTGGAAAACCATTTAGGAAAAACCACCCCAGTTCACCCGACGAGATTCGAACCTCGATCTTCCCGTCTCGGCGGTTGAACTTAACACGACTAGCGCGTTAGCCAACTACGCCACCGAGGCGGGTAGCATTTAGTAAAAAACATGGAAAACACCCCCATCGGTGGAGGTTTAAACCCCGATCGTCCCATCACCATAAATTCAGTCTATTGTCTCAAACATTTGACCACCGACGTGGGTAGCACCGCAGTGGTTGATGTCAAGATCACGTCTAACGTTCGCTTAAATGAATAAACTAGAGTGTGATCATAATTCACGTAACATAACGTAAAAACTCGAGAAACAACAATGACTTTTGAAAACATTGTTCATAGATCAATTATAATTCAAATATGAATAGGCCTTTTTTTACATGTTTTCTTCCGTTTACAATTTTGTTGCCAATCACTTTTTTATCGGTCACTTAGCCCACTCTTAACTGGATCCATCATGAAGTTTGCCTCTCGTGTCGACCACTTGACATACCCTGCCTTCTAAGTATTTGTTTACATTTTTGGCGGCCGGTTTTTCTGTCGACCATTTGTTTACATTTTGTCGACCACTTGATCCAAACCGATTTTGCGTGTCGATATTTTTCTGTCGATTACTTTGTCCTCTCCTGTCGACCACTTTTTTTGTCGATTTATTTACCGGCTCCCTCATGTTTGAAGTTTTATATGACATTTGACTGTAGAATTGACAGACTTTTACTTTTATGCATAGTTCTGAACATATTTTTGTTCATCCTTACAAAACTTTATTTATTTTATTTATTTCTAGACTTCATTCCTTCAGACGCAACTCGATACATACCATTAAAAAATAAGAGCTAGATTGCTATAGGATCACCTTTGACAGATGAGGTCAAGTTTTATTACTCTAAGATAAACACAATTACCTCTTTTCTTTTTTTATCATTTATAAGATTATTTTGGGGAAATCGAATTGCGCCCAGAAAATTGTTTTGGGATCATTAGGAGGTATTAGGAGGTAATGTAGGTATCGAGTTCCGTCCTGCGACCACACACCTACCCGAGGGAGGGGTACTGAGTTGGGTCCAGCCGCATCTCAACTATAAGCCATGAGCAAGAACATCACTAAGTGGGTGTTAAGAGGACACTAGTGTTGGTTTGCTTGCGTCATCATAGTGTAAAAGGTGGATGTAGTGTGGTCCCGAGCACACTATCGGTCCACTAAGCATTCACTAACGTTCTTGCATACCGCCTTAAATCATTATTATAGCCATAGAGTCAGTCGGCCACTTCGCACCTATATAACTTATCTAACTCTATTGCTGATTACACTCGCCTCGGTGGCGTAGTTGGCTAACGCGCCAGTCGTGTTGAGCTAGACCACATAGGACGGGAGATCGAGGTTCGAATCTCGGTCGGGTGAACTGGGGTGGTTTTCCCTAAGTGGTTTTACACTCTCCCCCACGCAAATGCGGGTTTCACTTCCTCTAAATTCAACATTCCTAATCCATTAGTGTAATTAGTACTTAAGCGTACAACCCGAACGAGTAGTAAAACGCGGTGCTAAATAAAATAAAAAAATCCTGATTACTGGTTATAGTAGACTTTTAAATTGACATGTATTCGGCAGTAGGGCCGTGCGCCCATAAGTACGCTGTCGTTTCCAATTAGGCCAGGCGTGGTAGAAGATAATTCGGTGTTTGGAGCTGGCTACAAAGTATTTCACGGATACAGAGGTTGGAACAATTTTGAAAATTACCGTTAAGCTTATCCTTTTTGAACACTGTTGAAGTTGACCAATGCTTAGTGTCTGATTTGCTGTGCATTGCATACTTTTCATTGCTTGACTTCGTGCTAGAGGAAACGTTCATTGATTGCCTACCAATAGACCATTTAGAGAAAAAGACCCAAAGAAATGGTTACAAATTGCTTCCAGAATTAATTACCTCAGGATTACCGTCGTTGAATGTTTACACTTTTATTCAACGTAGGTAACCGTCAACTAATTAACCAATATTTGCCATATCCGTGACTGTCTAGTTATAAAACATGTTACCTTATTATATAATTTAATTAGAGTTTCATAGTTTACCAGTAATTGAATTTTAAACAATGTGCATGGCATTCATTCTTTTTTTAATTAGAACGTTTAACAATCAGGGTTTTTGGTTTATTTTCACTGTATCTTACTAACCCTTCCGGGCTATGCGCATTTTAATTAGTCTAACGAGAGAGACTTGCGTGGAGGGAGAGTGAGCAAGTATTAAAGAAAAACCAACTTGAGTAAATCCGGCCGGGATTCAAACCCGATCTCCCCGTCATCAGCAGTCAGTTTATTGCGAGAGTGACGCCTTAGACCATGCGGCGACTGAAGCGGACATTAAAAATAATTACTTTCCAGTTTGGTATTGCTGAGCCAGCCACGGGGTTATACTAAGTGTAACTTTTCTATTTTAAAAAAACTCTCTATTTTATTTCCTACAAACATATTTCTTTTAAGAGCCCCAAACTCCCTGAGCCTCAAATTTACGCATAAGGACGTTAAATGGAGAGGTATCTTGTATTTGTTGGACTATAGTCGGACCGCCATAGAAAGTAACTTAAATCACAGCCCTAAAATTTACTCCCATCCATTCACACTCCTAAACTATGAGCTCAGCTGCTATATTATGTTTTTACAGATTGTGTCGATTTCGGTAGTTCCACAGTAATAATTTATCAAAGTCTAATTTTTTATAACTATATCTTTTATAAAGTTTTTCTTGTGTGAACAGACTCTACTTACTTTGACGTACATGTTTAGTGACGTAGTTTCAGGCGATTTTGTTTAAAACTTTCCGCGATGCGTCTAACATGTGATATTTTTTTTTACTGAGCCGACCTATGTGTGTATGTATACATGTGACCTTTACGGGGAACTCTATCCTCGGTGAGCTTATATTTTTAATGGTTTTGCTGGTTGACTTTTAAATCCCATGTCTTCAGGCGATATTAACCTTGTGACGTAGGGAACTACGCTCCAACCAAAATGGGCTTTCACAAGGCCAGATTCGTCTTCATGGCTGAGGGTTAGAGGGGGGACTACAAGTCAAGGGGGCGCCAGTTTGATTCTGAAGGGTGGCTAAAGAAATCTAGCATACCATCAGATCAAACCCATTATTTGTACAAAATAAATAAGCACCTGCCTTAATCCAGGAAAAATTAAACTACGTGGTGCCCTACAGTAGTGTTGAGCCTCAAAAACAAAGAAATGTCCGTAGTACAATGTGCGGACCTCATTCCTTAATTTTATTTTATTTACTAACTCTAACTTAAAACTCCAAACAAAATGAATTTATGTTCCTTAATTTCTTTTTAATAACTGATATTTTGATATTTAACTACAACTGTCACAAAATCATATTACAATGGGTTTTTGTACTTTTGGTTACTGTAACAATGGAGACTAAATTGGATGTATTAATATTTGACTTGTAAATACAACTGGATGACTTGTAAAATGTTCTAAAAGTCAAACTATTCTCTTTATGAAACTTTTTTTAATTTACAATTGTAAAATATTCCCTTGTAAGTTATAAACTATATATTGTAGACTTGTTATTTTATGAAACAGTCCCCAAGTAGAAGCCTTCTAAGTAGTAAAATGCGGTAATATCAAACAGTACTACGACTACTAGGCTGATAGAAATTGCACGTAGTTGGTTGTAATAGGTTGACTTAGTTGGTGAGTCGTGGGATGATATACTCTGTTTAAAAAATTCACGTCGAATACCTCTATTAAAACGCATGATGTTTTCATTGAATATGAGTTCTGTTGACTCCCAAGTCATTTTACGGTCCTGGATCTATTCTAACCGGTATTTGAACAGGAGTTTAGCTCTTATATGTGACTGCTCAGAATCTGTAATGGATGACGGCTAATTCCCTCGGCTTCGGCCAAGACTTTGTTTGAAATATTCAAAACCTACAAACGCATTAAACCCCTTTCTCTTTCTTAAAATAAAAATTTTAAAAAATTCTGGAAGTTTCATTAAAATTATCAATGTCATTAATAAAATGCGATATTTATTTTAAGCATTTATTTTCAAAATAGAACCTGTCAATTATTTCCTTATAAAATAAAATGACATATTACTGGAACGGTAATGCTCCTTCACTTAAGCGACTCCCACGGAAACATTTCTATTCAAGTGCCGCTATTGAACGAGGTTCCATTGTCCTGGCAACCAATCACTGCCACTCTACATTCCCCGCTGTCTTTTGTTTCCATTAAATCCGGGATACAGTTGAGTAACTTTATCCCCACCGATTTTCCTCCCCCTCCTCTGAAACGCTTCCGTGAGGTTGGTAATGTGCTCCGTGTTTTGTTGCGAATGTAACGGTTCTCGCACCCAACATGGCAAATATAGTGCAGCCCTCTCTACCCTTCACACGGCTGGGTAATTGTTTAAAATTAATCCACTGTAAAAACTAAACAATAACCATTCTTTTTTTTTTTAGAAACAACGATAAACAAACTAAAGAACAATATAACCTGGTTATCATTCATCCGAGTATTAATTTTTATTTGTTTGAAAATAATTAAGAGAAAAAAAAGGCTAAATTTAAACACCGTGAATCAATCGAAAGTGTACTAACCGCTTCGGTGGCCGCATGGTCTAACGTTCAGTAGACTAGAATACCGATGACGGTGAGCTCGAGGTTCAAATCTCAGTCGGGTGTACTGATTTTTTCCTCAAAATGGTTTTCCGCTCTCCCTCACGTAAATGCGTGTACACTTCCTCTAAATATAACCTTCCTAATTCCTAAAACCATTTAGCTTAATTAGTACATATTAAGAATATAACACGAACATTTGGTTAGATAGGATTTTAATATATATATATATTTAGCACCGCGTCTTACTACCCGTTCGGGTTATACGCTTCAGTACTAATTACGCTAATGGATTATGGAATTGGGAGGGTTGAATTTAGAGGAAGTGAACCCACATTTGCGTTGAGGGAGAGTGGAAAACCATTTAGGAAAAACCCACCCCCCAGTTCACCCTACCGAGATTCGAACCTCGATCTCCCCGTCCTCGGCGGTCGAGCTCAACACGACTAGCGCGTTAGCCAACTACGCCACAGGATTTAAAAAAAAATGTGTTATTGAAAAAAAGAAGTATTTCTCGCACCTGTGGTATCACGGTCTAAGGTGTCATGCTTTCAATACACTGAACTACCTTTGATGTGGAGGTTGGGTGTTGTAATTTGGGCGGGGTGCACTAGGGGTAGTTTTCCACATGTGTCATCATACCCTTACCACACTAATGTGAGTGGATTTCCTCTAAGCCACATTTATCATCCCTATTACTTATATTAATTATAGCCCTTGTGTTGAAGGACCTTTATTTTTTATCCTGCACCACATCTTACTAGCCATACAACGCACATTGGTGGGCACGCGGACTAAATGCCTGATTCGCCGGTGACGGAAAGGTTGAGGTTAGAATCCAGACTGTATTGAGGATGGTGTTTCCAAAGTGGGTTTCTTCTAAACTCAATCTTTGTCATCCCTAGACCAGTAAACAAAAATGGCTCTGCTCTTAAGCCCGGATGGGTAGTGGAAAAATAGAGAGGATAAGCTACCCATTAGGGCTACTCGCATATTTACACTAATTAGGTAGGGGTGAAGCAGGTAGAATTTGTACAGTAAATGTACCCGCATTTGCTTGTAGAGAAAGGAAAACCACCTTCAACACACTCATCTGGGATTCGAACACCAGCCTACCTTAAACGGCAAACCATACCAGACGAGGTTGACGCCTTAACCCGTTTTCCCAATAATACGGGTTTGAACGCGTGATAAATAGATTATATAGTAACTATCCTCACCGGCGTAGTTGATGTACGCTTGCGCGCCTGATTATGACGGCTAGGGTTTGATCCCCGATATGATGCATTGGGGATATTTCCTTTTGACACGCATTGTTTTCCCACCCTCAAAATTGTTTCTGGTGGACTTAATTAGAAATTACCTTCTTATCATGCCCCCTTTGATTTGTCAGGTCGCTAAGATTTTTTATTATTTATTATTATTAGCACCGCGTCTTACTACCCGTTTGGGTTATACGCACTTACGCTAATGTGTAATGGTAGGGTGATTGTGAGATGAAATGGAGGACCTACAATTTAACGTGGGATCCGAACCATGGCGGAGGCCTGACATTCCTCACATTCACAAGTTGTGATTAATACACGTCTTGTCAGAGGTGAAGGAAGGGTTTTGGCAATCAGATAAATCTGTGCCGGGACCGAGAATTGAACCCCGGACCCCTTACACAGAAGTCCGACACCTTACCCCTAGACCACCAGGTCACCAAGATCGCTAAGAAAAGGGTAAACATGATTTAAATCTCATGTGGAAAACTACTGTCAACGCTCTCGCTTGGGATTCGAATCTCGACCTCTCCGTTGAGGGTGACCTTGTACAATGCGAGTCTAATGCTTGAGACCACTCAGCCGAGTAGGAGAGGGCGGAGGGGGAGGGGGGGACTTTCTTCGTATTACTGGAAATTAGCGCTAAATTGCTGGCATATTTCACACGCAGTCAGTTTTAAAGATTGTCTCATATTTTAGGTTAGATAAATCCCATCTCTCCGCAAGATAATCGACCACGTTTCTTCCGCAATTACCTCGATGAGAGTAATTATATTACCCGACAACTTCCATTACCAAGGTAGGGCTCACTAATAGCTATATTTTGTGGCTAACTTCCATTATACTTAGCTCTTCATCATCGTCTACCCTCACTCTTTTTTCCCCTTAGAAAGTAATTTATTCATGTTTTTTTGTCCTCTTTCAATCCTTTGTTTTGGCTTTCTCTCTTCTCTTTGTTTCTTCTAGGTTGTATCCTCATCCAATCCCGACCATATTTCTCCGCGATGGTGTAATGAACTGACAGTATAGTCACTCAGCTGATAGCAATATTAATGACCAATTAGCGAGCAAGAAGACACCGTTTGCCTTATGTGTCGTCAGTCTTGAGACGATCATCTGGGTCTAGGAATACGTGTAGTTTGCCGGTGTTCCGGAAACGTGACCCGTTAGTCTTCGAACTTGCGCTTGAGTTTCACACCAAACCTGATAAGTGGGACATTTTGAAAACATATTGTTTTTAATAACGTTTTTAATTACGTTCTATAAGAGATCTACCTAAAAATAAAAAATAATATTATTGTTGCTTTTTTTTTTTTTGGTCCATCTTACTACTCGACCGGGCTATACGCATTTAATTTGTCCACACTGAAGGGGGTATAGAAGGGGAAGGTACGGATTTAAAGGATTCTATAGCTCATCTACGGTTGGAGGGTTGGTAAGTGGCAGCTTGCAAGATGATCTTTATTGCAAACGTTGGCTGAAAGTATCTAATGTCAATATCGGAAATAATTTTTATTTTCTTAGTAGACCTAATACGATAGCCTCTGTGGTATAGTGGTCAGAGTTCATGGCTATAGACCCAGAGGTCCCGGGCTCGATCCCCGGCGCCTCTAGATTTTTCTGTGAAATATTGGGTCTGTAACAGGATCATCTCAACCTCGTGAGAACATATGAGGAGCTACTTGGATGAAAAAAGTAGTGGCTCCGGCCTAGAAAAGGGAGAGTATAGTGGCTGGAGGATTCTTTGTGCCGACCACATGCCGCCTTATCTCCACAGAAGTTGGCACTGTCTTCGCCAACAGATAGCGTCAACTTTGTTGGTATGGCTTGACTATGGGCTTATGCCAGGACTCCCTTGTAATATTATATTTTCAATAAAAAGTGTTATCAAACGATTATAATAATACTTCCATCCAATGTTTGCAATAAATAACCTTCAACTTGTTGTCACTTAGCTACACTCCTATCGTAGACTAGACCAGCGGTTGTCATATAGACAATTATATCTAGTCTATTAATACTAATACACTATCCATAAGTTTTCCTCAGAAAAAAATAAAACCACAATAGTTTGATAATAATATGAAACACAATTTAGATGTAAGTTTTAAACAAGATCAGATTTTCACAAAACAATCATTAGGTGTCTCTGGTAATTTCGCAGTATTGAAGTTCAAGAAACACAATTAAAATTTTCAATATTTTTTTTTTCTGATTGGGTCATGTGAACTTTTTTATGTAAGCAAGTCGGAACCCTTCCTTTTACCATATATGTTGATCATAGAAGAGTAAAGGACAGATATATTTTTTATCCGATCGTGTCATGTTACCTCTCCTTAAGAAAGTAATTCCGAACCCTTCATTTCACCAAGGGGAGTTTTATATGAAAAATTAATATTTTTAGAGTTATCTTGAGGTTTCCAAACCACCCTCACGTGAATTATTCCCCCCAAAAATGTTTATAGCGTACCGCCCCAACAATTTTCGTAGTTTGTAGTACCACCGAGACATAGATGTATATTTACTGTGTCTGTACATTTTTAATGGTGCCCAGGGATATAAAAAAGACTGAGCGGCTGCACCGGCTGTCTGAGCTAGAATCAGTGTTAGGAATATGATTCACGTCAAAATGGGAGTCCCTATAGTATTAAACACTTTTTTTATTTAAAAAATTCATGAAAAGTTTAAATTATCAAATTTACAGCGATGTTTCACGCGAAATTTTGTAGTTCTGAAATCAAAGTAAATGTATAGACAAACAACTCTAGTTTTTATCAAACAAAGAAAAAAACCTTATTTTTTTAACAGGCTCACAACGGAAAATTCTAAGATAATTTAATGATTGTCTTAATGGTTTTGAAGGTTCAAAACTAACCTTCCCATAAGAAATATTACAATGTCAAGTAGAGTGGAACCCTTAAGATATTGACATCAATATAAAGGCTAAATTTTTCTCTCCGAACGTTTTAATGTCATTAACGTTTCCCAAATGAGTTAAGTCACCAAGTTTTTTTTCATGTGATTTAAATACCTAAATTTGCTATAAACATCCGTAGTTAGGTCCTATTACTTTGTAAGCGTTAATGACATGCATTTCCTGAAACAAATGAGTACCAGAACACGACTAGCGCACTAACATACCAGGGGCGTTGCACAAAAAATATTTTGGAACGGGGTAGTGTGGGGGGTGAACCAGTGTTTTTCCCGATTCTAAGCATTTCGAAATTAGAAAAATTCCCAAGTGGCAAAAGAGAGTACTAGGGCAATGTTGAAAATTGGAGGCGGGGAGGTTGTAGGCTCCCATGAAAATTTTGGATGGTAATATAGCCTTGAACCAAGGTTTTAGGCAACTGTATTTTTAAAAATATTTGTTGATCTTGGATTTTTCAAGCTACAAAGTTTTTTCAGTGCATAAGGAAATAACTTGAATTATTACTTATTTCAGTTTACTTGAATCTGAGCTAAATATCCCATTGAGCTTAAATATATTTATTTAGATTTGCAGATATCGTTTAAATCGTGTATTTTTATATTAAAAAATATAACCGACTTCATTACAGCGGTTTCCAACATTTTGTAGTTTATGACCACAACTTTTCTATCTGCGGCCATCGTGACCCTTTGATAACTTAAAAACGTTCAAATAATAGTTTTTTCACTGTGTATTACTACCAGCCCGGAATATCTACAGTTAGCTATACCAGCGGGATAGGTAAAATTTAGAGAAAATGTACACTTATTTGCTTGGAGGGATATTAGGATAAACTACCCCTAGCCAGAATTAAAATCCTTACTTCCCCTTTACCTACAAAACAAAACAAAAGAGCGTGACGTTAAACCCGCATGTCCATTAATGCTTGTTTTAATTATTATAAATTGCTTATAATAATGATTATATGCGACTAATATGTAGTAAAAGAGAATCAACAAGCCCAGGGTCGGGGGATGATTTTATATTATACTAGCAGCATTACAAGGCTGCCACAGTAAGCCAAGTAAGCAAGAAAAAATCAGAATGGAACAGCCAAAAGGAACCTAAGCAGTAACTTGGTAATTTTACCGCTTTAACAACTTACATTTCTTTTAGAATTTCGCATATTTCTATAATCATTAAAATCCTTGAAAAATTAAATATAAACCTAAAACTTTTATGCTGTGACCCCACCCAAAACACGCCGCGACCCCCAGGTTGGAAACCGCTGCTTTATTAGAACACACTTGGAAGCAATATAGTAATCTCCCTGAGATGTAGAACTCGCTCGTCACTTTATCAAAAACTTAGCAATTTGGCCAGGTTTATTTAAAAACATTTCCAGCTGTAAGATAAAGCAATAAAAACTGTATATATATATATAGTATTTTGATACTTGTCTACCACTGTCCTGCTTCATAAACTCGTGGAAGTTGCCCTAAAATGTTAATACTGGTCCGTGATTAAACTTGACTTATTGTTATTTAGCGCGTAAGGGTGATGGGGCTTCCCCTAACATTTTATGAAATAAATGATGGTGAATTCGAAATCACTACTTCAAACAACATGGTTATACGAAATGGCGTGCAAATCTAACACTAAATAACAAATTTAAAAATGTACCCCAAATTTGAAAATGTTAAAGGGTGAATACAAAAAAATAGTTTTTGTTTAATGTAGCCTACTTAATAAAATGAACTATAAGAGTTGTAACAATGTAACATAGCCCTAAGTTACTCCTATTTCTTCATTGTTGCTTTGAACCTATTTAAATTGCTTTCATGAAAGCCTATTTTAATAAACAATGAAATAAGATACATCAGTTCAATTCAAACTAGTATGGATACTTGCTAGAAAAATTAG
Source organism: Timema podura (assembly GCA_033556935.1). Taxonomy (NCBI): domain Eukaryota; kingdom Metazoa; phylum Arthropoda; class Insecta; order Phasmatodea; family Timematidae; genus Timema; species Timema podura. Next base: position 38,798,876 of record JAVRXN010000004.1, on the reverse strand, counting down.
TGTGTATTTCAGAAGTCAAACACTAACACCAATCTCAATGTCCTCATTTCATCAGTCAGAGATTTAATAAAGCCCTAATTAAGGTATTGGATTTACAACATATGATAATTTGAATCATAAAATTGCGACAGTCTAGCAGCCACGAAAGTCACAACTAAAAACACTAAACCATAAATAAAACATTGGCTGACAATGCTGCCACTTCAAGCATTGCTGGATGAGTGAAATTTTGCTACTGGGCAGCTCATGTTCCCTTATGATTAGTTTCTATACCACATAGACATGTGGCCGTTGTCTCTGCCTACTGACAATGGCGCTATTTGTCTACTTGATTAACTAAGTTTTTAGCGTATAACCCGAACGGGTAGTAAGACGCGGTGCTAAATAATAATAATAATAATAATAATAAACTAAGTTTTCTACAATCTACTACAGAAGAATCTTCTTTCAATGTTTGATGATTTTTGAAATTGGGATTTTTTGTAGAGTAAGGATCAACAGTCGGGAAATTTTAAATCTGTCTATACAAGTATGTGGTTAAGGACTTTCATAATAGAAAGTAATGGGGTACAGAATTAGCTTATAATTTCTCAACTCCAGATCTCAAATCTCACAAAATTCCCAACTTTCAAGCTTTTAACCCGGCACGACACTCCTGAACATAACTCTATAACATGCACTTAATATTTTTACCCTCCATAATTATTCACTGAGAAGACCCAATTTCACCAATGATAATTTTTTCGACCGTGCTAAGAATCGTACTTGGGACCTTAATTCGGTAGATGTAAGAGTACTAAGTTAAGGTGTCAGATGAAGGGATATAACTCCGACACGGAACATGAGGGGTCTGTAGTTCACAACATTCAGGAGGTCGATATAAGTTAGCATCTGATGGTACCGACGTTTCGGATGCTCAGCTTTAGAATTGTTGGTAGGGATGCGAGAAGAAAAAAATTCCTTGTATTTTTTCCGGAAAATTTTCCAAATCAGAAAATTTTCAATTATTATTTCTGTAAAATAATTTCAACTGATTAAGTGGAACTAATTTCATATAAATATGGATATCCCTAATGTCAACGTTTATACTCAAGGTTAATTTCTCCTAAGGGCGTTAATACCAAAAACATCATCAAACAAGTTTCGGTGGCCGCACGGTCTAACGCGCTACTCTCGCAATAGACTAGACTGCCGATGACAGGGAGATCGGTTTTTTTATCCTGGTCGGGTGCACTGTTGGTGGTTTTCCCTAAATAGTTTTCATCACGGTGCATTCTTAATTCAACCTTCACCGGTCCTAACCATTACGTAATATACATAGCCTTAAACCGACGGTACTAAACATGTGCTAAACTAAAGTAGTAAAGAAACAAATGAAAGACCTTGTGACCCTTATGTTCATGATATGTAACATCGATAATTAATATTACAATAATTTTAAGGTTGGTCCGACATTTGTCCCTCCCCTTATCCTCCGTGCTTCATAACTACTCCTCCCCTTCCCCACCCCCGTGACCCCTTATGATAACCCAATCATCTCTTAACACACTCTTATATTGTGAAGTATAACAGGCTTTAGGTTCCACCTCTACATTTTAACCCCTCCACCGCAAGCTGCCACTGCGGAAAATTTTCCTATTCAAAATTTATCGTAAAACTTTCATCTCCACTTGTAGGTGCGTAGGGTTGAAAAGGGTGGAGGGGTGTTTGTGGGGGAGGCCTTGTATTCAAAGAGAGACGCGCAGGTGGCGGTATAGTAGCTCCACTTTACCCGTAACCTTTGTAACAAACACTACCTCCACATTGATTGGGTTACGTCGACGCCACAGTCTTGGGGGTCGAAGGGTGCTATAGTGGGGCGCGATCCCTTCCTCCCTCCACCCTTACACCCTTCTACCCACCAGACCACCCTTCCGCATTCATAGATACAAGGCGTCCGTCCGTTGGATTCATAAACCCGTATTACTTATTGTATCGCACGAAGGTTCAACATAATCAATTAGTTGCATCGATGGCCACATGAATTAACGCGTCACTTTCGTCTTTAATTGGACTGCTGGTGACGCGGAGATCGGGGTTCGAATCCCGACCAGGAGTACTGAGGGTAGTTTTTACTAAATGGTTTCCGAATCTTCTTCCATGTGAATGCTGGTATATGTTCTCTAACATTCTTCCTTCTTCATCTGTATTCCATTAGTGTAAGCAACTAGTGTATGTGTTTACTTTAAACTGTACTATATATATATAATATATAAAAAAGATCATCTTTAATTGCATTATTTGTTTGGATTTTGTTTACATTATATCACCAACAATAAAGTTGAAATAACTTTAAGATTGGTTTAAATAATTGGTAACAAATTATCCCACGCCCCAGCATTCGTAAATGTAATAGTCCGACACCTTAGCTCAGTCGATATTGTGTCTGTCTATTGAGCTAAGGGCCCAGGGTTCTATTCCCGGTGTTACACCGTCTCCGTGCCTTCTACTTAACGACCACAATTAAATAAAAGGGAGATGGTGATGCTACATAAAGGAAAATATAAGCAGAATTAAAAATATAACAATAATATGGTTTATTCAGTATAAACGTAGATAAAGCAAAGTACAGTGGTCTCATTATATCATTCTGAATAATGCTGAAAATAATAACGTGAAGCGCAGAATGTAAACCTTCCATGTTTACATTTATTACAGGTCGTCTTTAAGAGACACAAAATTACGTAGATTATAACATCAAAAGCGAAGTTAAACTACCAAAAAGTGAAGTGAAGTAAGATATCCACAAAATGAAACATACATTAAATATTCTAGCCTGATGGGCTCCTCAAACAATTACAAGTTACAATACGAAAATTTACAATTACATAAAACATAACGCGAGAGTTTGACTTCCAGACGCTAGTCAAAATCTCCCGGGACTAACTATATCTTAGAAAAACTAAAGAATGAAATTTAGAACAAAATTAAATTATATAAAAAAAATAACAAGCTTAATTTTAATTCTACAGTCGCGTGAAATAGCAAAATACAAAAGTCCACACATTTTAACAATTTACATTTAAATTCACTCAATACAAAATTACCAATGGTGGATTTCAAACTAAACTAATAAACTAACAAACTAACCAACCGCGCCTAAGTGGCGGCATACAAGTTACATTTATGCGACTGAGATAAAAAAGCAAAAAGTTAAATATTAAGCAAAACACACAATAAAGATTTTAACACGAAAATATTATAAGTTGAAAATGAATAGAGTTCTTTATAAGTAACTTCCATAGTTACGTTCCAATTTATGATGTATGAATGTTTATCCGATCATTGTCCAGGTCGACGACAATGATCCGTCCTCGTTCGTAGATTTTAGATAGTCAAAGTTTTTAGACAATGTCAGCCTGTTTTATAGTGATTTTCGTTGCACGGAAAGAGGGGAGGTAATTACTAGCACGTAGTTGCTAGCTGTCATCGGTCACGTAGTCACTTTGTAGGGTTGTTCCATCGGAAAATTAGAACAAGTCGGCGATCATTGGATGTTTGTGTTGTTTGGGGAAGTTCATCTGACATCCGTCAGAGGGCGGGTGGATTGTTGTCTTCTAGCGTTTTCCATGTTGTCATTCCTCAGATTCAATCTGACTAGACGGAGAATGACCACGCGTTGATTGTAGACTCTCGTTAGCTCGGCCCCATTCTTCACATTGGCTGCACGGTGTAGTTCAGCTTTGGTGGCGGCTAGTGATAGAAGATTTCAAAGGTAAGTTCCTGAACAAATATAAGTGTACTATTACAGAAGATTGTACTGTATGAAATATACTGTGTCGTATTATCTTTCCGTATTAGCCTACAGGGACTACAACAGAGAAATGTACCATTGTAGGGATTCTATTTGGGTCGGAATTATTGAGCGGGTGGTATGAATTCTTGATAGTTACGTATCAACATTATAACGGGATGGATCCAATTGTAACTAACTGTAAGTTAACGTTACAAATCTCCCCCCCTTGACCAGGAGAATAAGAAGATGCAGCATCCGTCCTCAGCAAGGCGGAACATCAAAGGGCTCAAGGTGGCCTTCTTGTACATCATCTTCCCAAACAGCATGAGATCATCCATCTTTTTCTGCTCTAGATTCCATCATCTAGAGAAGCAGTCGGTACCACTACGTAGACTTTACCAGAAACCAGGAGAGAAAGGAAAACAGGATGCGCAACGAAAACTCATATACAACAAGTCTGTTGTCGAGATGTAAGTGGCGCTAAGTCACACGCAACCACATGTCTAATTGTCTGTATGAACACATGAAGAATCTCTTCTTTCTTCTACGTTCAAACTCAAGTTCTCACAATAAAGTTCACAACTACAAAGTCACAAAAGTTTATCCTCAAGAAATCCTAAAAAACCTATAGAAATCCTACATAGATGTATCGGAGGAGCGTCCCCCCCCTCAACACTTTTGAAGGTTCCTATTCAAAGGTTCGAGAGTTTCAAATGTTAGATCACTATAATCTCACTATATTCTATATAAGTCCATTCTCAGCACTCAATCTAGAATAGAGTGTCTCAAAACATAGAATAGAGAAAGTTACGTCATTATTAAATCAAAACAACATTTGATTTCGTGATCCAAATTCCATGAAGTGGAACATCAACAAATTCATGCCATAATAATATATAAACTATTCACTTATTTTATAAACACATAATATCCACAAGTTCAATTACGGTTCAATACCTGTAAATTACTATACACACGGCCAACAATATATATACAACAAAACACTATATCTACAAACCACTGATATAAAACATATCATTAATGGTAAACAAAATTTAAATTTTAAACACGATTTGGCTCACAGCCATGGCACAATGCCATCAAACAAAACTCAAATTAATAAGGGATGCCAAAAGATTAATTATAGGTCCCCATATACCTATAAAAATTAGGCATGATTCCACTTTAGTATTAAGAGTATGAATAAACCCGGTCAATATTATAATTAACAAAATGAGATTACGTTAATTGACCGTTCATTAAATGACTCAACAATAGTCAAATAATATCAAGACACCAAGTCTTACCAAAAACAGGAATACCAAAAAGATCAAATACAAGTCCCCATAAACTTATAAAAAAATTTCTTGGCATCCTACATTTACCTAAGTAAATCCAAAATGGAGTAATTAAATCTGTAAGTACAATAACTTACGAACATTATCCATTAAACTATGACATTCTAAGACGTCGGTATTAGTTTAAGATGGCTCACATGAGCTCTTCGCGTCTCGGTCGGGTCTGTTCGGCTCTTCAATCTGACCGACACGGGTGATAAGAAAGATTCAACTGACCAGGGTCTATCCCATCTGGGAGAGAGCCTGGCAGATATTTATTTAAAGCAAGACAACATAAAGAAACAAGCACAAGAACTACAACGGGGGAAGGGGGGCATGGAAATGCGCTTGACTCGTAAGACCCATGATTCTTACGGCGCACAACTAGTTTCCTGAACTACACTTGCTCCGGACATGTCCTAACTGTTTACATTTAAAACAGCGAATTCCTGACAAAAACTTACTATCCAACGCTCGCGGGCCAATATGGTTCTTCTTCACAGGTTGCACACCCAACTGAGAAATCGCAGTATTATTCCTAGAACTACCACAATAACTAGGATTCGAACCCACGCCTGGATTGTCAACAATAAAAGGCGCATGATTTTCCAGAAACTCACTTTCAGACAACAAAGTACCTTCAATTAGTGAAGCTAGCTCATGTAACTCAACTATCGTACAAGGTTTAGAAGTAAATACAAAATGACGTCGAGACAAGGGCGACACATTCTCCAAAATAATATCTACTGTCTGACATTCAGAAAGATCTAACCCTAAAACTTCAACGGCCTCAGAAATGGCCATGATGAAACTCCTTAACGACTCATCAGGACGTTGAAAGCGATGTACATACTGCTTACACAAACTATTTCTAGCTCTAGTAGGGACAAGACAGTCTAATATCTTACGACTAATAAGTTTCCAACTTAACCCATTAACTAGCCCTTCAGAAAATAAACGAGTTAAATATCCAGAAGTTTTACCTAAACACAATGCAATAAACTCGGACTCAGAACCGATATTTAAATGACAAATCCTTTGAACCTCAATTAAAAATAAAAAAAGAGATGAGCTGTCCTGACCATCACACAGTGGTATTCGATTTACAAAATCAACGAGAATTTTACTTTGGATTTTATCACTCACCAAAGCGCGTGACATTTCAATTGGATCTCCAACCCTCACCGGTACTGAATGATGATTCTCCACTCCCACTGTTGCCTGGTCTCGAGACGTATCGCTCTCCGAAAGGATTCCCACGAGAACTGCACGAAGTCTTGCTACGGTGGTTTCTGTTGAACCTTGCAGTCCACGCTTAGCAAGCTCGGAGATAAGGCTTTCTTTATTGAGTCGGTAAACATCAGATTTAGACAACACGCTCGGCTCGCCAGTCACTACTTCCCCAGTCGAAGCGTCCGTAGTCAAATTGTGTTCCATTATGAAACAGAAAGAGATACAAGGTTAAACTCAGGCTATGATTTCAAAACAACAACAAAAATATACAGTATAATTTTCCAACATTTTTCAGCAATGATATAGGTTATTAATTAACTAATTAAACAGGAAGATCAGTTAATTAAAAGGACAGCAGAGTTGCGCAGTGTTACACCGTCTCCGTGCCTTCTACTTAACGACCACAATTAAATAAAAGGGAGATGGTGATGCTACATAAAGGAAAATATAAGCAGAATTAAAAATATAACAATAATATGGTTTATTCAGTATAAACGTAGATAAAGCAAAGTACAGTGGTCTCATTATATCATTCTGAATAATGCTGAAAATAATAACGTGAAGCGCAGAATGTAAACCTTCCATGTTTACATTTATTACAGGTCGTCTTTAAGAGACACAAAATTACGTAGATTATAACATCAAAAGCGAAGTTAAACTACCAAAAAGTGAAGTGAAGTAAGATATCCACAAAATGAAACATACATTAAATATTCTAGCCTGATGGGCTCCTCAAACAATTACAAGTTACAATACGAAAATTTACAATTACATAAAACATAACGCGAGAGTTTGACTTCCAGACGCTAGTCAAAATCTCCCGGGACTAACTATATCTTAGAAAAACTAAAGAATGAAATTTAGAACAAAATTAAATTATATAAAAAAAATAACAAGCTTAATTTTAATTCTACAGTCGCGTGAAATAGCAAAATACAAAAGTCCACACATTTTAACAATTTACATTTAAATTCACTCAATACAAAATTACCAATGGTGGATTTCAAACTAAACTAATAAACTAACAAACTAACCAACCGCGCCTAAGTGGCGGCATACAAGTTACATTTATGCGACTGAGATAAAAAAGCAAAAAGTTAAATATTAAGCAAAACACACAATAAAGATTTTAACACGAAAATATTATAAGTTGAAAATGAATAGAGTTCTTTATAAGTAACTTCCATAGTTACGTTCCAATTTATGATGTATGAATGTTTATCCGATCATTGTCCAGGTCGACGACAATGATCCGTCCTCGTTCGTAGATTTTAGATAGTCAAAGTTTTTAGACAATGTCAGCCTGTTTTATAGTGATTTTCGTTGCACGGAAAGAGGGGAGGTAATTACTAGCACGTAGTTGCTAGCTGTCATCGGTCACGTAGTCACTTTGTAGGGTTGTTCCATCGGAAAATTAGAACAAGTCGGCGATCATTGGATGTTTGTGTTGTTTGGGGAAGTTCATCTGACATCCGTCAGAGGGCGGGTGGATTGTTGTCTTCTAGCGTTTTCCATGTTGTCATTCCTCAGATTCAATCTGACTAGACGGAGAATGACCACGCGTTGATTGTAGACTCTCGTTAGCTCGGCCCCATTCTTCACATTGGCTGCACGGTGTAGTTCAGCTTTGGTGGCGGCTAGTGATAGAAGATTTCAAAGGTAAGTTCCTGAACAAATATAAGTGTACTATTACAGAAGATTGTACTGTATGAAATATACTGTGTCGTATTATCTTTCCGTATTAGCCTACAGGGACTACAACAGAGAAATGTACCATTGTAGGGATTCTATTTGGGTCGGAATTATTGAGCGGGTGGTATGAATTCTTGATAGTTACGTATCAACATTATAACGGGATGGATCCAATTGTAACTAACTGTAAGTTAACGTTACACCGGCATGGCCAAAAATGTATCACTATTGAAAATAGGGGTTTACCCTTCAACATTGATAAATTGACAGTCGGGTACTGGATGTTGTGCCTGTCCTAGTATTAACTACAGGCCTAGAAAGCCGGTAGTGGAAAATATATAACTAGAATAATAAACTGATCCTTTCCACAGGACGGAAACAGTAATGGATGTAAAAATTCGTATGTGTAATAGACTAATAGGTTATAAGTACTACCTCCTCAAACAAGTCCTTTCATCTATTTAATAGGCCGCGGAAAATGTTCCTGTTGAAAATGTCCATATCTAGTCTGAACCACCTGGAATCGAACCAATGTCCCCCTAGACTGGTGGTTCTGGAGCACATTTCGTCCTAACTCTCGGCTACTCTCAGAACACAAGTCGGGGTCGGTCATGCCCTGACATGATGTTCCAGTTTTACTCCTCGACACACTTCATCATCTGATAAAACAATAAACTCGCTCCGATTATTTTTAAACTTTTAGTCGTGGCCTCAGAGGACGAACACTCGGTCAGCTATCTCGACGTAGTTTCGACCAACATCTGGTAACCTCTAAAGTTTGTTTGATGTATTACTACCCCCCCTACACCCCCTTTCTTCACAACTCCACATTCCTACTCACATCCTAAGTAAAAACACATTTCCTGATTCTCTTTGAACTGACTGTTAGCGGTGCGTGTACCACTTGTCGGTGATTTATGTACGTTTGTGTCACGCTCGGTAACTTAGCTGAGCGATTAAGGTGGGAGTCTGGGAGACGATAGAAAAGTTCAGTGTTTCTGCGAAAAAAAAATTAGAAAAACTTCTTTTTTTTGACAAAATAAATCAAATCTTGCTCCAGTAGAACCATAGAGTCTAATTTTCTTCACATGGTGATATCAATAGTTATTGATCATCTGTCATGAGCAAATCGGCATTAGATGAAAAATTTTTTAAACGAAGGGAAAAAGTTTCATTACATTCTAGGACACCCTTGACAGATATTTAAGAACTGTTGAGGTAAGAAAATTAAATTCTTAAGTCTGTACTGGAGAAATATTTGATTTATTTTGACCAAGAAAATGGTTTGATATAAATACTTCAAAGACTTTTCTCGCGTCCTTTACACTCCCGCCTTAAGCGTACCTCGAACTATGTGTTGGATCGTCCCATCGCTTAATTGGTTCAAGTGGTTTACCCTACCACTCTGATTGGATTCCGGGCTGTGGTGACGGATATATTTTTGCTGCTGTCCAATCAGTTTCTTTAGAAGCGCTATAGTTAACTACTTTCATTCCAGTTTCGGTGGCCGCGTGGTATAACTCGCTAATCTTGCAGTAAGCTATAGACTGCCTATGACGGGGATATTGAGGTCAAATCTGGGTCGGTGTATGAGGTGTTTTTTTCCTAAATTGGTTTTCATTCTCCATTCATGCAAATGCGGGTACACTTTCCCAAATATAACCTTCTTAATCCCAAAAGCTATAGCGCAATTAGCACATATGCGTATAACCCGAACGGGTTGCTAGACGCGTGCTAAAAATATTAAAAATACTACCTTCATATATCTCAAGGTATTTTGTGTGAACTGCATCTTTCACATTTGATAAGAATATATTATCAATGCATATAAAATAAAAATAATAGTTTAGTAAAATATTATCAATGTTACAGCAAAAAAATACATTTGTATTTAACCTTTCGTACAATAGATTAAGTTAGTTTGTAAATCGTATAGTGATATTTAGATCAAAAAGTGGCTGTTAAGTAAAATTAAAGAAAAAACATGTTAGATAAAGCTTTTTGTAAGCGCTCACAGATAATATTAAATGCCTCATACTTCAGCTTAGCCGATAGTGCGTCTGCCTTTTGATCAATTGGTCCAGGGTTTGATTTCCAGCATGTTTGCAAGTTTATAGTGTGTAAGTAAATTGGTCGGGGGACTCGATGCTATGTTTTTATTACTACAAGGAGGGCATTAAAAAAAAAGGAACCTAATGTTTGTGTATGATAATGTAACGTTGTTTTGTTTTAAGAACAGGGCAACATTGTTTATGCGTGTACTTATTGAATTTGTTGTCACCAATGGTTGTCGTCATGTGGAATACATAAGTGTACACGCTTAGTCACTGCTGCCCTATTATTAAATAAACAAAACTACGTACCACACACTGCTATTCGGTTATTTACTTTTCTGGTCCATCCTGTATTAGCCTAGTTTGACATCATACTAAGTTTAGAAAGTGCACATTCAATTCCCTGAATTAAAATAACTAATAAATATTCTGGGGTTTGTGGTCAGAGTCGAACCCACAATCTCCTATCCTGGAAACTATACGCGTGACTGCGTATAACCCGAATGGGTAGTAAGACGCGGTGCTAATAATAATAATAAAAATAATATATGCGTGACGATTCATTGTTTTGGCTTAGTGCCAGGATCGCTCTTGTGGAACCTTCGCTAAAGATGTCTACAGCTGTCATGAAGGAAAATATTATCTTACCTTAATTCAAACACACTGAAAATAGCTACCCAAACACTGTTAACAGTCTTGTCTGAAGAGGTGGCTACTGCATCTGCTGACAAAACTAATCACTCCTCTCTCGGGAAACTTGGAGAACGCTTCCTCTTTTATACAGCTCCTTGGCTAAATTGGTGAGAGGGGCCGACCACGCAACCCTGCTTCGATTCTGGATCATACTGACAAAGATATTAACTATTTATTTTCACATCATCATCATTATTATTATTATTATATTATTATTATTATTATTTTTATTATTATTATTATTATTATTATATTATTAGCACCGCGTCTTACTACACGTTCGGGTTGATACGTAATTACGCTAATGTGTAATGGTTTGAGTGATTGTGAGATGAAATGGAAGACCTACAGTTTAACGTGGAATCCGAACCACGGTGGAGGCTGGCATTCCTCACATTCACAAGTTGTGATTAATACACATCTTGTCAGAGGTGAAGGAAGGGTTTGGCAATCAGATAAATCTGCACCGGGACCGAGGATTGAGCCCTGGATCCCCAGCACAGAAGTCCGACACCTTACCCCTAGACCGCCAGATCACCCTATTTACTCATAAGTTATTTTTATGACCATGCTTCGTTACCCGTTCAGGTTATATATATATATATATATATATATATATATATAATTACGCTGATATGGTATAAATTAGAAATATAGTACTATATGAAATATACTTAAATTTGCACGGAGGAAGAAAATCAGGGACGACGCAAGGGTTTAATGTGCCCTAGGCTAGACTAGAAGTTAGCGCCTCAATTGTATTATTATCTTAGAAATAAACCGCCTCACCTTCTGACTAACGTAAAATAATTTCACTTTCCTTTATTGTAGTGTTGACCAAGTCACGAGGTCCATAAAAGGCAAGCACTATTTTTTTTAAATCGTATGGCCCATTTGACCGGAGGGACTTAAACGCCCAGGTTCGGTCGCCTTGTGTGTAGACTATTAGCCGCTCTTTTTGATACTGAACGTTGCCCAGGGTACACCATAGAGGTTGTCTACACGTCGTACAGTAATGAGATGATGTGATATATATTGTGAAGTTATGGAACCGGTGTGAGTCTTAACCTAACCTAAGACTAATTAACCAAACCCTGGTGACCATTGGGAGCATTTCCTTAAAGGGATAAATACCCAAAGTACCAGCCTGGTATCAAACCCAAGACCCCTAAGCTCGTAGCCAGGTGCACTGACCACTACACCACGGGGACAGTTAGACAAGCAATGAACCATACATAATAATACAACATGTAAGGATAATAATTACTTAATAAAACAATAACTAAATTATTATTATATAAGTAAATGGATGTTGTTAATAACCAGTACAGTGAAAAACAGTAATTAAAAAGAATAAATATTGTGACTCTTTAAATAAAACTTAATAAAGAAAGATTATGCAGATCATGAAGCTAAGCATATTATTGACATGAGAGTTCCTCAAATAACTCTGAGTTTGGCTCTTATTTTGTAATAAATTTGTCAAATCTAGCGTTTGCGCTATGGATACAACGGCAAAGAGGGCTGAAGGTCTATCAATTTTGCCGGAAAAGGTATTTTTTCACATACCCTCCAGGGTTCTTTTACATACTAGCAATAATCGATGTGGGACCGACGGCTTTATTATCCTCCGAAGGAAGTTGTGCAACGGATTTGTATCGCTAAAGAAACATCCGTCGACCCCCGGCTGGGTTAGAACCCACGAACACCGGGTACTGAGGGGAGCACTTTATCCCAAGACCACCGGAGGTCGACTTATCATAGCAGCAACAAATATACGTTGAACGTTTTAAACTGATAGATTCCGTTAAAGGATAGAATTCGAATAATAAAGCGGTCGAATTATACTAAGGGTGGTTTTCCCTAAATGTTTTTCCACTCTACCTACACGTAAATATGGGCACACTTCTTCTAAATTAAACATTCATCATCCCTAATACATAGCGTAGGCCTGATTAGTAGCCTACATAATATAGTCTATACTCCATTCACGGTAGGAATTTCTCTCTGAAAGGTCTTTTTTCCTACCAATATCCTACTATATAATAGCTTTCTGGTAAGGAAAAAGGCCTTTCAGAAAACAATTCCTATGGTGAACAGACTTTACGTATAACTCAAACGTGTAGTAAAACGCGATACAGAATAAAAAAAAGTCTGATTGGCATATACTAGTAAAATGCATACTTTTTTGTTTGAAAACCCTGGAAAATCTAGTGAATTTCAAAATTAACCTGCTTAACCACTCAGATGAACAGTAATTTAATACTCTCTCGGCGCTTGTATCTGCTTGGTTTATCTGAGCCCGTGAGTGTCTGTATATTTCCTATCATCTCTGTCCCCGCTTTGCCCGCGGATCATCATCAGAGAGTAAAACAATTCTGCGATAACCCACCTTGGGGGCGGCACATGCCACTTTCCTTTATAACTGTTGCAGACCCCCGACCACTCGACCAGATCGGCTAGGATCTGGGTCAATAGGTCTGGAGTCTAGACTCTAGATAGACCCTCAGTGGGGGTCTAGCAGTTGACCGCCAGGTCGGAGCTGAATCACGGGCATTTCGGGGTGGTTTTCCCCATATATGGTTTACATTTTGGTTTGTCCGCTTCACATATACTTTCCTCTTTCTTGTTGCACAAAATATGTCGTCGATAACACACTATGTTGAACGTATCGATAATGCAAGATATTTTTCCTACCACCGGGGCTTACTATAATAGAGTAGGGATGAGGAAGGAAACGTTTTATAGGTAATCTACCAGCATTTGCGTGGAAGGAGAGTGGGAAAACCTTTAAGATAAACTGCCCATAGTAGACCCGGCCTGGATTAGAACCCCTATCTCCCCGTCATCGATAGTACAATAAATATAGCTCTTGTATGCTAATACGCACCTGGAAAATTCACGAAATACTTGAAAAAGTCTGGGTGTTGAATGTGTAAGGTGATGCTTTTACCTTACGTGGAGTCCTGGGTTGGAATCCTTACTATGTCGAATTCAAGTTGTAGGGGAGAAGGTTTTATCTTTATTGTTGATGTCCACTCTCTCGTTATGGAGTCTCTTGTTAGAATTCGGCGTGATGATTATAAGGGTCCGGGTATAATACTATTTATATGTGACCCGCCTCGTGGCGTAGTTGGCTAACGCGCTAGTCGTGTTGAGCTCGACTGCCGAGGACGGGGAGATCGAGGTTCGAATCTCGGTCGGGTGAACTGAGGGAGGTTTTTCCTAAATGGTTTTCCACTCTACCTCCACGCAAATGCGGGTTCAATTTCTCTAAATTCAACCTTCCCTATTCCTAACCCATTAGTGTAATTAGTTCTTAACCGTATAACCCGAACGGGTAGTAAGACGCGGTGCTAAGTATTATTATTATTATTATTATTATTATTATTATTATTATTATTTATATGTGAAGAATGTCATTTGCAAAAAACTTGTTTTTATTAACTTAAAAGCAGTTGATTCAGAACAAGTATGTTGTACACATGATGCGGCAGCTTAAGCTAGATAGCTCAATGCGTCGTGGACCGCTTTAATTTAAGATTGGAAGTCGGGTAAAAATTTGAGATTAATATGTCGCGGACCATTCCTTCTATAAGGTTGTGGACCTAATGAAAATCAGATATTAGTTTAACGCGGACCGTTCCTTCATCAAGGTTGCGGACCGAATTTGACTTTTGAAATTAATTTGACACAGACCGTTCATACGGCAAGGTTGCGGACTGAATTTGATTATTAGAGAGTTTAGCGCGGACCCCTTTTCAATAAGGTTGTGAGGAATGCCAGGCCTCCACCGTGGTTCGGATTCCACGTTAAACTGTAGGTCCTCCATTTCATCTCACAATCACCCTACCATTACACATTAGCGTAAGTGCGTATAACCCGAATGGGTAGTAAGACGCGGTGCTAATAATAATAATAATAATAATAATAATAATAATAATAATAATAATAATAATAATAATAATAATAATAATAATAAGGTTGTGGACAGAATGAAAAGAGGGGCATTCTTTTCGGGTAAGAAATTGTTCTGGAATATACTATTTTTCTGTATGTTGCACTATGCTTTAGAAAAGAAGGAGAAAGAATGTTCTCCAAGCTATTTTGTTTCACAAGTATTTGCAATAGGGGAAGGGGGGGGGGGACTGTGAACAAGAGCTTGTTTGTCAACAACTAATAAATAAATAAATAAATGATCACTCAGGTGTATGAGAAGATTTCCTAACACATGTGGATGCATTTAGTTTTATGTTCTGAATCTATTCATTAATTTGAAATATATTAAGCATGGGAACTTTTTATTAAAATAATTATTAAATTAAAATCTATTTCATTACAAATGTTTCAAAGAAAAGTTAGTTGGCAGTTAGGGTGATTGTAAAAAAATCATGGAATCTTCAGAATTGTTTAAAATAGGCCTAATTTTCTAATTACAAAGTTTAAGAGCATAATCTACAGTAAATTATTAGTTTTATCTCTAATTTACATGATTTTGCAAAGAGCACTGATTAATTATTTGACTTAAATGATTATTCTTGTGTCAATAATTGAATAGAGGACGATGAAAATAACAAGATTTTTTATTTACTGTTTTACATATTTTATGGTCTGGAAAATCTGGAGAAAGTTATGGAAATATTAAAACTTATAAAGTGTCTTAACTTTGACTAGAGTTAGTTCAACGACAGCATAATTGACTGAGAAAAGGTTTGAATTTTAGCAGGATCCGCTGAAGGATTTTTTCCCTCCTTCCATGATCATTTTTCTGTATTTTGGGCTAATTTCCCTAAGTTGCATGTCAGCAGTAAAATGCATAATAAAGTCTGTTCAGCGTAGGAATTGCCTTTTTCCCTACCAGAAAGCTATTATATAGTAGGATTTTGGTAGGAAAAAAGACCTTTCAGAGAGTAATTCCTACCGTGAGTGCAGTATACCTGTATCGCTGGGCACGTGGACTAAGGCATCAGTCTCGTCTTGTATGGTTTCCCGGTGACAGGTAGGTTGGGGCTCGAATCACGTTAACCCTACAAGTGGAACCGCGCGCGCTGTACAGTGACACCCAACTTCTTTTGAATGTCGATCAGGTCACCAGGTCACCGGCTTCAAGTTGCTCGCCGAGCGTTGGCGGTAGGCGAGTGTGTTTTGTTTGACTAATTCGGGGGTGAAGGGGTGGAGACAGGTCACAGACAGGTCAGGAACAATTTGATTATACCCTGTAAACTCCAATAAGCTAAGGAATAATATCTTGTTTGCTTTCATCATTTACACATAGAGCAGAGTATCTTTTGTTCTATACAAATAACAATAAGTCTCCTCAGCACTGTTTCACCTACTCCTGCACCCCTTAGTGTCGTTAAGGTCCCGATCTGTTTTTTTTTGTTTTTTTACGCATACGTTTGTGTTATAGGTGTAGAAATTATACCTGGTTACTGTACGCTTGAATTATAGAAGTGTATACATTTTCTCTACTGTTCTTCCAACCAAAATCGGGTTATACGTAATTTTTTCCGCTGAGAACATTGATAATATTTCACTATTTTATTAGTGTTATTTTGTACGTATTGATATTATCTACTATACCCGCCTCGGTGACGTAGTTGGCTAACGCGCTAGTCGTGTTAAGCTCGACCGTCGAGGATGGGAAGATCGAGGTTCGAATCTCGGTCGGTTGAACGGGGGGTTTTTTTTCCTAAATGGTTTTCCACTCTCCCTCCACGCAAATTTGGGTTCACTTCCTCTAAATTCAACCCTTCCAATTCTTAATCCATTAGCGTAATTAGTACTTAAGCGTATAACCCGAACGGGTAGTAAGACGCGGTGCTAAATATTAATGATTTTATCTATAAAAACAGATATCTACATATCACTTGAATTGACGTATGAATACGTGAAAGTAGAGCTAGTATCTTATATACCAGTCAGATAAGATTCTTCTCATGAAAATTGGACTTTACACATAACTATTTTTGGAATAGTGTAAAAACAAAATATTTTAAACTTTCAAAAAATTAGAAATGTTTAAAAAAATTTTGTCTCAATAATATTTTTTTACTTCAAAGAGTGGTTTGATCCATTTTATAAAAAGGATCTTGTGTTTATGTGAGGTTCTAATTTTTAGAATACGTTTATAATTAATTTCCAATCTAATTAAATTTGAAAATGAAGTTCCTTTTTTGAAGGCGCGCCCTTAAATTGTCAGCAATAAGTTACGTTATCGAGCATTTACTTTCAATGGAACTAGAAGCCAATTTAACGCTAGTCTTCCGCCTACCTTTAATAAGCACCTTCTTCCGAAAAGCTCACCAAGAAACTTGGAAGTCCTTCAAGACTTGAGTGCTTCTCCCCTTGGAGATCCCAACGCGAAATGTCACAGGGGCATTGTCGTTTATCAAAAGCCGCATTAGGAATACCGATCGAAGAATATATGGAGTGCTCTGTGTATATTGGAACCGGGAATTATTATTTCGTTTTTGTTTTGTCCGTACAGTTAGAGTTTCATAGAAAGAGCTTAATAGAAAAAAAAAAATTGTGCCCAAGATTAATAACATTTGAATATATTTCTGGTGTTATTTATTTCCATCTAGTTCCATTTCCTGTGTTTTACCTCTATGTTATTCCTTCAACATGTTCCTATCTAAGTGACATATCATTCTTTACCAATTTCCTTTTTTCTCCCTTTTGGATTGTTTGGTTTCCTCTTTAGGAAGTTCCGTCGCGCGTTTCACACTCCTTCCTGATAAGTTCCTATAGAATGAAAACAAGGTCGAGGGATATGGGCGGTAGCGATCGATTTTCTTCAAGAGGCAGCCATTACCTCTTTGTACAGTGGCAGCAATGTAGTGGGCTAACTATGTTTTTCTTTTCATTGTAAAATCCATATTGTGCTCGTTACTTTTATATGTTTCTATCCACCTTTCCTGTACCTTCTTCCAAATATAACAACTAGTGTTGTTTATAGTTATTGATAGTATATACTTAAAGTTACAGTTGCAAATCACACAACGTATAGCTGCCAGATAAGGCTTATTACTATGAAAATTGGACTCTATATAGACTAAATTTTCAGTAAAATGGTTATGTCATCAACATTTAGTTACATTAACATATTAAACTCTTATTTCACATTTAAAAAATTTCTAGATCTTCTTTTATTAATAACCAGTTTTTAAGCCTGTCATATAACAGGCTGATGCCAATATTACCCAACCTAACAAAACAAAACCAAACCAAACTTCAATTTTCAGATGCACGAAAGGTTAAGTGTCATTCTCTCAACAAACTGGACTGCTGATGACGATAGATCAGGGTTCCAATCCTGGTTGGGCGTAGACCTATGAGGATTTTTTCCTAAATGGTTTTCCACCCTACCTCCACGCAAATGCAAGTACACTCGCTCTAAAATTCAACCTTCCTCATTCCTAACACATCAGTCTAATTATTACATAGACGTATAATCCAAACGGGTAGTAAAACGCGGTGCTTAGTAAAAAAAGTTATTTTTTTTGTTCTGAACATTGTCACTTTTTACAAATGGCGTCGATTTTGACAACTCAGATATAACTACAGTAAATATTGGTCAATGCTATCCTCTACATTTATTTGAACGCTGCTCTTAAAGGTTCCTCTTATGGCAATCAGAGTTTAATATTATTAAACTATCGTATTTGAAGGAACACACTGAAGAGCGATTGGGAAACGGCGGAGACCACTTTATGTGTGTGAATGTGTGTGTGTGTGTGTGTGTGTGTGAGTGAGTGAGATAGAGAGCGAGAGAGAGCGTGTGTCGTGTTTGTGTAGGAGGGGCTGTAGTCCATACACAGACCTGTCACTCATCTGGAAAACAGGAAAATGTCAGGGAATTCTATGAACAGGGAAAAGTTAGAGAATCCCACAATGTTGACTATGATTTTAAAATATCCTAAAGTCACATTTTCATTCTCAACCTCTTTCTTAATTCATATACTATATTTACTGTATATTGTACTTATATTATATTGTTAAGGTGGTATTAATTGTGCGTGCAAGTTGCTGCTATTCTGTGGCAGTGCATGGCGTACTTATGGTTTTTGACACACAAAAAAGTTGTTTCCATATTTTGAGAATGGCATCCTACTAATCAGAGGAGAGTGTTTTCGGACCATACCCCGAGAAATGTATCAGCATCAGTAATTGTCCTGATCCCTTCACACTAGGTGCTCCACATTCCGAACTTTGAAGGCGATGGTGAAAAAATAGAATCTAGCCATTTAATATTATTACATCTATTTTAGTATCAGAGATCGTCGTGGAAGGACCACATTGTACAGTCGGTGGAGAGAAAAAATAGGTCAGCTTGTCCACACAAAAAACTTTCCGGATTTTTTTTTTTCAAGTTTCTTCTCATAAATATGGCATGCTTCAAAGCGTCCATACAACATTTCAGCTCTCTTGATACTTAATTTGTACGTCCATCTTGGATCCGACACGTCCATATGAATCCTGCATCTTGGATTTTTCAAGTTTCGGATTTTTCTCATAAAGATGGCATATTTCAATGCGTCTTTACCAAATCTCGACTCTTTTAGGATATGGACACGTGGGAGAAATAGCTCTGGAAGGACGACAGACACTGCATAACTATAATTTTATATATATGTAATGTCACCGGCACTGTGTGAAATCCATGCGTACTATAAAATGCCTAAGCTTTCTATATAATGCCAGAGTGGTTTTGGCAAAGTATGAAATAAACGAGTTTTGCTGTTTTATTTCATACTTATTTTCAAGTTCTTTGTCTTTTTGAAGTCCCGGAATATTTTATCATTCTTTTATTCAATTTATTATTCTTTATTCAATTTTATTTAAGTCATTTGCCGTTTTATTGCAGGTTCACCTAATACCTAGGATTTCAGTTGGTCAGTTAGTTGTTTTATAATACGTTAGTTAGGTTAGGTAAGGTTAGGCCATGTTAGCTATTGTTCTCGGTAATATTATGACTGGTTATTCTATAAATATCCTACAAAAAGTATGAAATACAACAGCAAAACTAATTTATTCCATATTTTGTTAAAACCACTTAGAAATTATGAAATTATTAGAAAGCCTAGGCATTTTATAGAATGCCAGGTTTACACACATTGCATTAACATATATATATATATATATAACATATATATATTAATATATATATATGTTAATGGCAAGTTTAAACCTGGGCATGAGTCGCATATGTATTGCATATATAAATACGCATGCGACTCATGTGGTGTTTGTATATATTGACTATATATAATATATGTATAATATATATAGAGACTATATATATTCACTTTTATTAAACCACAAAGATAGTTATGCATTTTTACCAAGAAAGTAGTAATGTCACGTGACACTGACTTTACCCTCGTTGCAGATAATGCAACATGATACAAGTAGCAATGACATGCCTCCTCGTCATTATAACCTTACGTTATTAATGAATTCTCCCAAAAGAAAACCGCTCTGATATTTTCCTAGAAGGAAAGTGTGAAATCAGTAGTTCTATGGATATACAATATAATTATATTCCAACACCTTAGCTCTGGTTGAATATCTGCTCACAGATTAAGGGGTAGCTGGTTCGATTTCCAAATAAAATGTACCGCCGAAAAATTTATTTTATTCCTTTTCAATAATGATGGTAAACTTGTGGTCTAGGATCTGTGTTTTATGGCCCTACAATTAATCCAAAATTAACCAGTCATTGTTCGTAAATGTCAAATGTTTCAATTTTTTTTATCATAACTACTCTTAAAGAAACGGTATTTGTTTAGATACAAGTTTTTATTCCGATATAATAATAATAATAATAATAATAATAATAATAATAAACACTGTAGGTGTATTTAATAGATAAATTATTGTTTCCAACAAAACTGGAAATTTGCTAATGAAAATTATCAAATTTTTCTCGGCAATCTTCTACCTCATACTAAAAACCTGAAATTATTATTTTTTCTCTAGCTAATTAACAGGATATTTCAAATTATAATTTCCATAGAGAATCTGTTTTAATTAGATCAGATTGTGTGTGGCAATATTTAGCCCACACATCCCGATGGCGTTCTCCCATGCGGTTGGTTTGCCCTTAATTTCCCTGTGGAATTTTGTTTTGTCAACTAAAGGACAATTTTATTGATGGTTCAGGGCTGACTCCGAAGCGTGACCTAAATATATCACAGCTCCATCCAATATAAAAAATATTCTTATATTTCTTGTCTAGTAAATATATATAAAAAAAATAGACCAGGGAACATTCTAAATTTTGTCTTTTCATTTTTATTTCTTAGGTTCATGTCTACTTTTTGTTTGTGTTTATTTAACGTGCACTTTCTAAACAAATTAACTATATCGGCATAATCCGTATTGTTGGGGAAATGTATTTAAACCTCAAGCACACCTGCTCTAGTTTGTTGCTGATGGAGAGTTTAGAGTTCGAGTTCCGGCCAGGTTTACTAATGGTGATTTTTCATAAATTGTTTCCCACCATTCCCTCCATTAAAATGAAAGCTCATTTTTCATTAATTCTATCTTCTTCATTATTACTCCCATTAATGCGGACTCTTCATATATAATTTGATACAAAATTGTTTCAACCATTAAAAAAACTGTCAAAAATCATTAGTACTAACCTACACTCTCAAATTATTTGTATTTGAAAAATAAAAATATATTCTTATTTATAACGTAAAACAATTCACAGATAACTAATTTAAGCTAAACCATAAAGACCATTATCTAAAAACTCAAAATTTTCTAAAAACTTGTTTTTAGTAAATCAACATACTTATTTATCATGTAAAATAATCCCCATACAGCAATTTTAATCAAAATAATTATAACTGGTTTAGAAAAATTCAAATAAAAAAAAATCCGTCATCAGTAAACTACCTTTGGATTATCCTTGAGTTCCCTCCAATTGTTTAGTACTACCCTATCTATTATTTATGCGAACAATTAAAATTATTATTAAATTATTTATTATTATTATATTATATTATTCATAAAGCAGAAATGTTGTCTGAAAAACTCCCCCCGTTTCTTTATAAACGGTATTTCTATGGAAGTCTTGCTACTTGCGACGTCCCAAATACGATGCTACGAATCTAATTTTCCCACCAATATATTTGTACTAGAGTGAAGCATCATATAGGCAGAGGAAGAGAAGAATGTGATAGGCATTCTTTCTTTTGTGCTCCAGAATAACCTGATTTGGATTGGAAGAACAGTTTAAAAAAAAATCTAATATATTTCTCTGCAGCCAACATTGCTACATTTTACTATATTATTTTTTTATAGGTATTGATAATATCTGTCAAAAGCGGCAGCTGCAGATAACATGACTTGATGTATGAATATATTAAAATGGTTTTAGTAACCTCAGTAATTACCAGATATTCTTATTCCTCCCTTAACTGGTTATATATTCCTAGCTCTTAATAGAAATAGGCTGTATACGTTTTTAGGTTTTTATTTAGCAATTCCCCTTTTAGATTGGGAACACAGCATTAGGCTCATTTGGCATAAATATTGTGACTTAGAATAATTAATTAAGCTAATTAAAACTTTATTAAAAGCCAATTTGCCTAAAAACATTTGATCTAAAAATTAATTTCCTCAAAATTTCACTTGGTCTAAAATGAATTTCAAATAAAAAAAGTCACCATCGTTAACTCCACCAAAAGTCAGTTTGTCTAAAATCCTTCTGACGTGGACCATTTATTATTCCGGGATAGGCGTGGTAGGAATGCATGCTTGGGACATTTCACTGGTTCGGAGCCTTTGTTGCAAAAACACGAATAAATTATAAAAAAGAGTGCTGCAAGCCCGTGCATTGAGTATTGTTCTTCACATTTTTGTATTATCTGTCTTTCCTTGCCCTGTATTTCCTTACTTTCCATTTTCCTCATAGTTTTACCTTAAAGAGTAGTGAGATACATACTGTCCAAACGAACAGAAGGACTGTAGCACTAACATAAAAGCTTTCAAATGTTTTAATCAGCTATAGATTTTTTTAAATCTGCTAACATTTGTATACCTTAAACGTGTTTTTATAATTTATTTTATTACTATAATATTATTAAATACGTAATATATTTTAAAGGGTGAATGTTTTCAATTTTTCTAATGAATAATGAAGAAAATCACACTATTTTATATTCTGGTATAAGCTAAATTATGATTCTCCTTTTGTGCGCGAGCTTTTAAATTATTGGAATGAGTTTTTAAATCGGCTAATAATATGGGAGGCTTATTATTCGTTTGGCTAGGTTGAAGTTACGCTGAATATGCTGTATATTATGCTTTGTCATTTTGGTTCATTACATTAAACTATTAAATTCATTTACAGTCTAATTTTCATAAGAAATGTTCAATAATAAAATACTTGATAGAATGTTCAAACAAAATATATTAGATTCTGTTCTTAAATTTTACATAATCTTGCCTAAGAAAGAGAAATGTCAGCAGTTATGCTTTAATTAAAAATATGTTCTAAATATATGTTATGACGACCCATTTAACATTTTATAATTTAAATTTTGAAATTAAAATATAATAAATATTTTACTTGATAACTGAAAAAAAACTGTATATTGTTTGGAAGAACATAAAAACTGTTTATATGAATGATGTATTAAGTAATAAATAAAAGAAGGTTAAAATTATTATTATTTTATAATAAAAATAAAAATAAAAGCATTAATAGGTTCTTATAAAAATGATAAAACTCCCTCTTGCCATGTGACCCCTTCAAAGTCAGTCGAACGAGTGTCCTCTAGCTATTGGTAAACCCCAGAGGGTACTATGTTCTCTCGCGCATGAGCATTTGAGTTCCCCTTTACCCACCTTTCTCCCCTTCCCCAAAGCCGTGCGACGCCGTGCCACGGACCGACGTCGGTCTCTCCCGAGATCCTTCAGTAGTTCCAGCGTCCCGGCGATCGGCGTCACATCGCCCGCTTGCCCGCCGTCTCTCCCGTGTCCCGCGCCAAGGTGTTTTTTTTTTAATATTGGGGGTGTATGGGTGTTTGTGTGTTTTTATTATTTTATTAGTGGTGTGCTCAGCCAGGCAAGCAGTGGCGTCTAATATTCGGAATAACTTTTTTTTTCATTGCTATAATCTTACTTGGGGTAATTTCATCTACTTCCTTATGCCCTAAAAAGAGACAATACGTGCGAATAAACCATAAACCTTATCGCTTGTTATATTCACTTGTTATTTGTCAAGAGGATAATATATTTGTGGGTGTTTTTGTGACACATGCTTCTAATCTAATCCCTCACACGATCATGTGTTATCTAACCCGAAGAAAAAGTTCTTTCTTATTATATTTTTTTACATTTTAACCGACATTTAATGTATCTTATACCCCTTAAAACTATTTTTAAATTAAATTAATTTCCCTACCCGCAACTGCTTATCGTTTGTGGTTTGAAAGATTTTTTGATACCATTACACTTTGCTGCAGAAAACTTACATTTGTGCTCCTGCAAAATATAATCTACAATTTATTCTTCCCTCTAATTTCTTAAGAGCTATGGCAGATTATTTACAGTTTAAAACACATATTTTTGTTTTGGATATTAATATGTTTCCAAGAACGTTAATTGATTCGCTAATCGCGTGGAATTTTCCGACGTGCCATTTTCGCAAATATCACCAACTTGTTTAGTGATAATTTAAAAATAATAAAATCACTATACATATCACAATTGATAACCAACATGATATAAGCTTGTAGCCACGTGGTTTGGTTCTGTATAAAATTAGACGGAGTTTTTTTTTTCTCTTTCCTTTTGTAACTCTGAAACTCGCAGTCTTGTGACGGGTGGGCGTCACCATTAAAAGGAAAGCGTTGTGAGATTGCTTATGCTACCCTTGCATCCGGTGAAAGTTGTCGCTTGTAATTCAATTTTCTGACAAGTTTGAAAGGAGACAGATACATGTGAAAAATGGGGCAGATGATTACGTTAAGGGGAAAAGAATCCACACGCAATATTGCAGTGGTTTTTTTTATCATAGGTTGCTTACTTACAGTCTAGTAGAAATGGTATTTTAAAAAAATACAATAAGATCTTTCAAAAGTAGAAGCTACAAAGAGCATGACTTGACGTATGAATACGTGAAAGTAGATTTAGTAACATTTTAATTATCATATAATGTTATTTATACGAAAATCTACCTGCTTCGGTGGCCCATGGTCTAAGGTGTCACTTTCACAATAGACTAGACTGCTGATGACAGGGAGATCGAGGTTCGAATCCCAGTCGGAAGTACTGAGGATGGGTTTTCCACTCTACCTCTACGCAAATGTAGGTACACTTCCTTAATTCAACCTTCCTCATCCAAAACTTATTAGTGTAATTAATTACTATTGAACAGGTAGGAAGAAAAAAACATATATAAATGTGGCTATATCACTTTATTGATCGTAATATGTTTCAACTTTTTACCTTAAGAAATTAACATTATAGACCTTAGTCACTGCAGATTCAACTGTAAATTTACTTTATTATTTTGTTTAGTTCTATTATAATGTCGGTGAGAATTTTATTATTTATTTTTCAAGTTGGAAAGTATTATATTTACTTCTATTACTCTTGCAGCATCCATTTTTTTAAATATTGCAATAGAAAAAATATACATTATATTGTCTGAAGAATTATTTATACTTAATTACTCATTCAAGCATTAAGAACTCGAGGCCACCTATTTCTATCTTGAGCTAGTTCTATCCTGTCCATCTCATTTATATTAAATGCATTTATACATACATGAGATTTATCTTAAGGCTACGCCTGCCAACGCTTAATTAATCTTAACGTTGGTTTTTTTATCATTGGAAAGCAACTATTCTCTCTGATTCAGTTAAACGTTCATTATTCTAAAATATTCGTTGTTTGAAAATCTCCACAATTTTCTAATTGTTTTACTAGTAATTTTAAAACAAATATTTATTCTACTACTGAATAATTAAATCGTCAATAAGCATTCTAAACATTTTTACATAACAATCTAAATATCAAGGAAGATCCCCAAAATTGTTAGTCTTAGGACTATGAACTGTTAATTTGGAGCCCACTTTGGGGTTTTTTTTTTTCAAAAACTTTCGACTTTGCCTTAAAGTGCGACCGAACCTGTGCGTCGTTTTGACTTTATATTTGAATACACACACATAGAGACAAAGCATGTTGTTATTTTCTACTGTCTTTGCTTTCATAGCTACTGAGGTTAACCAAATACTGCGAGATAAATTTCATTCTTAAATTTTTTATTATATTTTTTATCACTAGTAGATGAACAAATGAGGTGATAGAAGGTTGGCGTTTTATCGCCGGCACTTAAGCAAATCATAATTACTTGTAATGGCGTTACCACACGAAGAGCAATTTATCTCGACAAGGAAATATGTTCTTCCAGATGTTACTTCAATGGTGGTGCGATTCTCAATAATTACGGTTCTTATTTTATGTCGAAAATAAGTAGCTGCTCTATAAAGCGTAAAACAAAATAGAAAATTTACTTTGTGTCTATGACATCATCTGGAGCGAGAATATTAGTGTTAATAGGGTACTTTGACTCATATGACGTCATTAACACCCTGAGATTGTGCTTATAGCCCCCCCCCACACACACACACACACAAACATTAGGAGTCATTCATAAACCACGTAACGCTTTTTCTTACTATTTTTTTTACCACCACCCCCTTCCATGTAACACCGAGTAAACATAGCCTACATAGCCTGACCCCCAACCCCCTCCAACATGTGTTAAGTAGCTTTTTACATCAAAAGTGCATGTCATTATTTCATAGGGATGTTTTTTATGACACTAAATGAAGGACTCAGATTTAAAACAACTCAGAATCAATTTAAACCCTGAGTATAAATAATTGTTTCAAATTAGAATTTAAATACAGTTTAAGATCTGTGTTGCGTAACACTGAGATGTACCCCCTCCCCCACCCATTTGGGCTGTACGAATTTGATAAAATGGCGGTGTAGAGGACGTGATAAAAGGTCGTTGTTTTGGGGGTTTTTATAAAAAAAATATTTTTTGGTTAAAATAGATCAAATATTGCTTCCTTGAAAACCTAGAGTTTTATTTCTGTTCTTGAATATCTGTCAAGGGTATCCTGGAATTTAATGACAACTTTTTTCCTTCATTTAAAATGTTTCTCATCTAATGCTGCTATGCTCATGACAGATATATGTTACCGTGAAAGCTGGAAACGTGACGATTGCCGGTAATCGATCGCGATTTCCAGGATTCACTTGTTCACACTAGTGGATGTTGGAAATGAGTGTTAGTTTCTAACATCCACCGGTGATTTCCGTAAGACGTTAAATGCACCCTGTGAATTTTGTAAAAAAAACCTAACGGCTACGATTTAACTTCACTGCAGTTACGTGGAAATAAATAATTGAAATCTTTCAAAAATAGAAAAAGTATGGCAACCTAGAAACAGATGATAAGTAGTAAGTAAACTAGCTTAAACTAAGCTATTTACAAACAATAAAATTGTATTCTATTATTTTTTATTTAAATATTGTTCCTTTATTTTTACAGACTAAATATTTAAATTGGAGAACAGAATATGAATATTCCTATATATTTTCACAAGCTAAATTTATACTCGTTATAAAATAGTTTGGCATGAAAAATTATATATATATATAAAATATATATATATATATATATATATATATATAGAACCAAATCCCCCACTATAGAGAAACTGCAAATAATTACACCACAAAGGTCGCTACACCCTTACAAAAAACCAAGGGTTAGGCCACCGTAGCTTAAAGTTATTTACTAAGTATTCACGTAAGATTTTTTATGTTCTGAAATTATTATGTTAGATTACAAATTAGTTCACTTGTTGCAACAAGGCATGCTGCCGTCACACTTAGAATTACACGAGTCACCAAGTTTTTTGTAACAGCATTTCTCGGTCTTACACTTAGTAGTACAGTTGCAACTGTGGCCTGTCCACCAGCTGGGAGACTCCAAGCTTTTACGGTTGTGTATATATATTAGCACCGTGTTTTACTACCCATACGCATTATACGCTTATGTACTAACGTCACTAATTATTTTAGGTATTAAGAAGGCTATATAAAAGAGAGGTATACCCGCATTTGCGTGGAGGGAGAGTGGAAAACCCACCCTCAATACATCTGTCCGAGATTTTAACCTCGACTTTCCCGTCATCGTCAGTCTAGTCTACTGCGAGAGTAGCGTGTTAGACCATGCGGCCACTGAAATGGATGACAGATATTCAACAACTGTTGACATCACCATGTGAAGGAAATTAAACTCTATGTTTTTACTTTAGCACTATTTATTTTGGCCGAAAATAAATGTTTTTCTCTAAAAAATGCAAAAGTACTTTTTTCTGTTGCTTTCCCTACATCCCCACCTTAAATACAAACAACCTTATCTTGGGGGACACACATAGATTTTGAGATAAATGAACTTATTCTGAAGGTAACTGAAAAATGGGTGTCGAGTTAACGTACTTTCCTTCTGACTATGTTTATCTTGGAAGAAAATTCGTTTGATTACTTCAGAAGCGTCTCCTTTATCGACATGTTTATAATCGTGTTTTTCTTCCCTCCTTGTTAAGATGGTCATGACATAGACAGCTTTACGAACCCATTTTGAAAAGGATGTGAGTCAAATTGAAAATTCTAAAAAAATAAAATATTTTTTATAGTTCTCACTATACCATTCTCTAATTCACTATTAGCTACCACGCCATGCATAAAGATCAGTCAATGACTAATTTTACCCCTATTTGGCAAAAAATAAAACCAATACTTTAAAAAAAATTATTGTGTGTTAATATATTGTTCATAATTAGTAAGAAAATTATTTTAAAACAAATTTAAAGAATCTTTATTCTTACAGAAACAAATTAACTTAATTTTTAAATGTTGCCGA
The DNA here is from genome assembly GCA_033556935.1 of Timema podura. Classification (NCBI taxonomy): domain Eukaryota; kingdom Metazoa; phylum Arthropoda; class Insecta; order Phasmatodea; family Timematidae; genus Timema; species Timema podura. Next base: position 38,770,121 of record JAVRXN010000004.1, on the reverse strand, counting down.
CTATTTTATTTAATGATTCTAGGAACCTTATTTTCTATAGTAAAAGGTATGACCCTTATTTCTTGTTTTTCAAGTATATGATTTATTTTCCAACCCAAGGTATTGTTTTTAGTCGTAATTTCTTTTGATAGTATATTTTATAATAGGGCTATTAACGGCTTTCTGTAACGAGGAAATATATAAATTAACATACAGTTACTTTAATGACATTAGCCTGGAGAGATGACATAAAACAATTGAAGGTATCAAAAGAGGCGGAATGGATACCTTAGTGCAGCTGATTGGGATCGAACTCTGCCCTACATGTTTAGAATCTTGCACAATTTTTAAAATAAAACTCCCTTACATTATATAGACTACGATTGGTTTATCTTATTGGTTATTTTAAAAATGTTTAAGACATTTGCTTGAATTTTTTTCCATGTATATCTGGTAGCTTGTCTGTTTACAGAAATAGGGTCAAGTGTTTGATTCCTAGCACGACTTAAATACTCATCATAATGAGATTGAAATTCTCTTTTCACACTAATGAATTGACGGTGTAGTGATTGTATAATTTACTGGGTCTAAACTTAATTTAGTTTTTCAAGTAGTGCATTGATATTACTTAGATCAGAAAATTAACGAAACAAAAATATACGTTTGGTGTATTTTATGTTGTTTAACATTTCCTAAAAAAAAAAAAAATTCTACTTGAATTTATTTCAAAGAGAATTTCATTCAAGGTTCCACTTAAAACTTACTTTCGATTTTCCACTTTTTTCCAATTTCGCTTTTGGAGTATGTGAGAAAATATAATTAACGAATAATTAGTCCCTCGTGTTGTTAGCAACTTAAGTGCTTTCCAACGAGTTGCTAAATCCAATGAATGCTTTTAGTTGGTTGATAATTTTATAATACTCGTACATTCCACATGGTGAGAACCTTGATCAAGTTGACAAAAACAAAAATAGCTGCCACACGTTAGAACACTCAATATCATTTGTTTTCTTGTAAAATTGAAAGCAAAAAGTAATAACTGGGTCGGGCGCATTCGAATTGCAGATTAAGGTATACCTGTCCACAGACATTCAATTTGTGCGCACTCTAATTGTGGAATAAAGTATACCTGTCAGCCGGTCCACACGAATTGCGGAACAACCTTTAATCCCGTTCAACTCCTAACCACTAACCTAACCTAATTCAACCTAACCTAACGTAACCAAACCTCCATGTTCCATTTTGAACAAAATCATTATGAATTTACTTTTTACTCCACAGTTCGTGTAAGGGTATTACCGAGCTCGGATGAGTTGATCCACAATTTGTTTGCACCGACTGGGTCACCAATAATTAAAATAAATAATACATACAAAATTATGCTGTACGTGTTGTTTATTTTAGAACATTTTTTGACACAACCTGATTTTCAGGTATAGATGATTGTGCCTAGTATAAATAAAACCGATTCGCTTGAAAATGTCGATGGAATATTTTTCGAAGAATACCAACAAAAATAATATTATATAAAATCCATTTTTTACATTTCAAGTCAACTTATAGTTCCTCTAATTTTGTAACTATAGGCTAAACACCAAAGGATTAGACTCAAGTATGCCAACATGATGCTTATTAAAAATACAACCAATTTTTATAGTTACTTTCGTTTTTGGAGAGACCTCTCAAGAAAAGTTAAAATCATATTTTTCAGAGGATTGTAAAGCAATCTCTTACCGCTATTAAATCTTTTTTATAGGGACACATAAACACATATTTTTTTTTTATTTAGCACCGCGTCTTACTACCCGTTCGGGTTATACGCTTAAGTACTAATTACCCTAATGGATTAGGAATTGGGAGGGTTGAATTTAGAGGAAGTGAACCCGCATTTGCGTGGAGGGAGAGTGGAAAACCATTTAGGAAAAACCACCCCCAGTTCACCCGACCGAGATTCGAACCTCGATCTCCCCGTCCTCGGCGGTCGAGCTCAACACGACTAACGCGTTAGCCAACTACGCCACCGAGGCGGGTATAAACACATATTGGTTAGTAAATAATTTTAGAACCTATCTGCAGGCATTAGTCTAATTTGAAGCGTGTTATTGGATGATTGATTACATAATTCTGCTTTGAGTCCTTTCTGCTATAATGTGTATCCAATTTACTTAACAAAAGAACAAAATAAAATACACACATACTTTTTAATGTCTTAATTCATGTTGATATTTCGCGCCAATTAGAACAAAATGAATACTTCCTATGTAACCAAATTACTTTGTTTACTAGTTTTTTTATTTTATATGATTTTTTTTTCTTTCAAATATATGTGATAGTACAGGATGGGGCAGAAAGTGTTGGTACATTTAATATCAATATACCGTTACTATTTTAACTACTAATTGCTTCAAATTAAGCTTAAAATAGCAACAAAAGATCGACGCTTTTCTACATACACTTGCATTATTAAAAAAAAGTCCTTAAGATTTCCACCGTTATATGCAATAACTTATGTGCGCTTCTCGAATCTTGACTTGTCTTTGCGCATTGTCTCTTGTTGAATTGCTTCAACTTCCACGACACAAGGAAAAAGTCTGTATCTTTTATTATTATTATTATTATTATTATTATTATTATTATTATTAGCACCTCGTCTTACTACCCGTTCGGGTTATACGCACTGTATCTATTAAGTTTGGTGAACGTGGTGGCCAGGCGATGTCCCCAAATCGTGAAACGATGTGCCCAGGAAACATTTTGGGGAGAACCTTCAATGATTTTCGACCTTCTCGAGCCCCGAACTGCAACGTAAGGGCATAGATGCCAACAAGATGGGACAACGGCCCACACAGCGCGAACATCAATGGAGGTGGTTCACAAAATGTTTCCTGGACACCTCGTTTCATGATTCGGGGATATCGCCTGGCCCCCCCCTTTCACCAGACCTAACAGCTGTGGGGCATGTTAGAGAGTCCTGTTTACGTGACTCGCCCAAGAAAAATTCAGGAACTTAAAGAAATAAATGTGGTGGAAGTTAAAACAATTATTCATCAAGAGGCATTGTGCAAAGTCATGACCAAAAAAAATAATTAATAGTTCGAGTGTATGTAGAAAATTGTCAATCTTTTATTGTTATTTAAAGCTTAATTTGAAGCATTAAGTAGTTAAAATAGTAACGGTATAGTGTTATTAAAGGTGACAACACTTTATTTCCCAACCTGTTAAATCAACGGTTCCCAAACTTTTTTCGCTCGCGTACCCCTTGGTAGCCCATTTCCAGAAATTGTGCCCTTAATTTTAGCAAAATGTTTAATTACTACATTAGTAGTTACTTCTCATTTATTTGTTGCGACTGAAAATAAATGGTCTAGTAATGGGATTAAAAAACGACGTAAGGTGAAATATATTTTTACATTCAAAAAGCAAAAATTACAATAAAAATTAACACATTTAATTTATTAATTTATTAATAATTATAAAACTATTATATGTTGGAATTGAAATCATTTTCTCAAGGTCAAATATAGAGGAAACCCCGAACCGACCCTCGCTATATCGTTGAGATAATTTAATAAGTTTTGAATGATTTTTGTCTTACACTGCTGGCAAATGTAGACGAGCTCTTTCTATCATTATTCGAATATTTTCGCGAACCCCCAAACTTCCTGGCACGTACCCCACGTTGGCAACCGCTGTGTTAATTCATTGACTGACCTAAAAGAGCATCGGCACGCTAAACCAAAGGTCCCAGGTTCGATTCCTGTGTCCAGGTGGCATTTTTCAATTTAGTTGAAAATCAAAAAATGATTGTCAAATGAAAATTTGTTCTTATTTTATAATAAAAAACACTCCCGTTGAATTAACATCAAGCTTGTCTATTCTGGTTCACCGATGTCTAAGAGGCCGAGTTTCGAATCCATTTGGATGATTTGAGGGTAAATGTTACTTATCAGGTTCTCACCCTTCACGTAATTGCTGGTGCATTTACTTTAAATTATTCCCTACTCATCCCTACCCCATGAATCTAATTAAATGCGGAAAGCCTGAAAGGATGGTAAGACACTGTGCAAAAACTATAGTAAAAATATCTCCCGTCATCAACAGATCAATCTAACACGAGATTGACGCATGTGGCAACTGAATTGTATAGGAGAAGATTTTATCTTAGATTAAATATAACCGCATTTGTGTGAAGGTAAAGGAGGAAACCATTTATAAAAATTCATCCTCAGTAACACTTTGCCAGGATTTGAGCCCGGACCTTACCGAACCAAACTAGATGAGCCTGACGTTTAGTCTGCATGCCCATCTGAGTGGTTCTTGTCAGAGTAAATATAATCAAACAATAATACCTTTTTTTTTGATCTGGATCAGTGAACGAGTTAATATTCGCACACGACTTACAGACTAACCGAGTTAGATATCGACTGTTCTACCTCCCAACTCGTACATAATAGTGTTTTTTTTTTACCAAACCAACATTTTTCCCCCGACGCGGCGGGTTGTCTGATCACCCATTCTGGTGTGAAAATAAAAACTTCTATCCCATATTTTTTTTTATTGTTGTTTTAAACGAATCATTTGTGTTCACACGAATGAATATTTTATCAGTGGCTTACGGACATATTGAAGTGTGTGTGTGTTTATGTGGGAGGGTTGATAACGCCCTCTTTTTATTTCCCCCCCCTAAAGCACGTTTACCGGTCGAGTGGTTCTCGCAGCTCCAAAGAGGGGATGAGAGGAGGGGTAGGGGAATAGTGGTGAGAAGAGGATCGGGGAACCCCCCTCCCCAATCTCCTGTGGAGCATAGAGTGTTTGGTCGAGAGCAAGCCTCTTCTGAAAGACTACTGTGTTCATTTGGTGGACTCATTATTACCCAGCAGCCCCTACATTCAAAGTAATAGACTTTGTTTGGACTGTTGACGTGTTCCTGAAGTAAGCAAGTTAGCGCGTTGGTTCAATCAATACTTGTCTACGAAATTAAGCTCGGGGTTCAAATCACGGTCGGGTGCTATGTTGGTTGTTTTCCCATTGTTACTCCACGTGAATGCGGATACATTTCCTCTATGTGCTATATTCCTCACCCTCACTATATTAGCTTAATACATATTATAATAAATGATTATATCCCGAACGGGTAGTGAAACGTGGTAGTAAAATAAACTTTAGCTTTGATTTGTGTAAAAGAAAAAGAAAATCATGTTCTTCAATGTCTTTTTAGGTATTATTATCGACGAACTAATTTCATTAAGATGAATGATAAGGTTACATTTAATGAAACGCTTAAGCATTCGTATGGGAAGAATGGAAAGCCACAAAATACCAAAGGCAAGTGCACTAAATTGTTAACGGAACCCCGGCTTCTCATGTCAACGTCAATAATTATAACCCGCACCAAACTTATACTCCTAATAATGACCCAACGAAATTGATCTATTCCAATATGAATCAACACACTCTTAATACAGTTCCATGATAATTATCTATTCCAATATGAATTAACACACACTTTATACAGTTCCAAAGATCGTTATCTATTCCAATATGAATCAACACACTCCTAATACAGTTCCATGATAATTATCTATTCCAATATGAATTAACACACACCTAATACAGTTCCAATGATCGTTATCTATTCCAATATGAATCAACACACTCCTAATGCAGTTCCATGATAATTATCTATTCCAATATGAATCAACACACCTAATACAGTTCCAATGATCGTTATCTATTCCAATATGAATCAACACACTCCTAATGCAGTTCCATGATAATTATCTATTCCAATATGAATCAACACACCTAATACAGTTCCAATGATCGTTATCTATTCCAATATGAATCAACACACTCCTAATGCAGTTCCATGATAATTATCTATTCCAATATGAATCAACACACCTAATACAGTTCCAATGATAGCTATCTATTCCAATATTAATCAACGCACACCTAATACAGTTCCAACAATAGTTATCTATTCCAATATGAATCAACACACACCTAATACAGTTCCAATGATAGCTATCTATTTCAATATGAATCAACACACACCTAATACAGTTCCAATGATAGCTATTTATTCCAATATTAATCAACACACACCTAATACAGTTCCAACAATAGTTATCTATTCCAATATGAATCAACACACACCTAATACAGTTCAAATGATAGTTATCTATTCCAATATGAATTAACGCACTCCTAATACAGTTCCAATGATAGCTATCTATTCCAATATGAATCAACACAACCCTAATACAGTTACAACAATAGTTATCTATTCCAATATGAATCAACACACTCCTAATGCAGTTCAATGATAATTATCTATTCTAATATGAATCATCACACACCTAATACAGTTCCGATGATAGTTATCTATTCCAATATGAATCAACACACACCTAATACAGTTCCATGATAATTATCTATTCCAATATGAATCAACACACACCTAATACAGTTACAACAATAGTTATCTATTTCAATATGAATCAACGCACTCCTAATACAATTTCAACAATAGTTATCTATTCCTATATGAATCAACACACTCCTAATACAGTTCCAATGATAGTTATCTATTCCAATAAGAATCAACACACACCTAATACAGTTCCATGATAATTATCTATTCCAATATGAATCAACACACACCTAATACAGTTACAACAATAGTTATCTATTCCTATATGAATCAACACACTCCTAATACAATGCCAATAATTGTCATCTATTCCAATATAAATCTACACTTGACGTTTACAATTACAACGATAACTATCTTTTGAACAAGGACAAGATAAATTTTGTATTTAATTAAATTACATTTGTACATTAAAGCTTAAAAGTTAGCACCTTTAATATGTTGTTAGCCTAATACTAAAATACACTTATTGTAGTTTGTTAGAGATTGATAGCTAGCTAGGTACGTTGTTTTAGATTAAATTAGTATTGCGTTTAGAAAGTACGTGCTAAAAAACTATCTAACAATATTGCAAGCAAACTAGTTAAGGTTTTCTTTCTTCCTAAGGACGTCACTAAGATTACCATAGTGCCATTAGCTGAGGGTGAGGGTGGTTGATTTCGGGGCTGCTAATTGGTTAATCTCTTTACGGTGAACTGAACAGATCTGACGGGAAAGGTCGCCGGGTCGTTTTATTATCTCTACACGTCTACAAGGTTCGATCATACGTGAACTTGAGGTTAAAATAGACAGTTTCGCCTCGATAAAGAAATGCCGTGAGGGAATCTCTGATGTCAAAACACAAACCATTCTGTTCACACTTGCATTGCCACTTACTCCCGACCACGGCAGGCAGCCCAGACTCCGACCCTCTGGGTATTTTTAATTTCCCGTTGTGCTATGTGACAACTACTTGAAATTTAATTATTTCAATTCAAATGGAGTACAAATTAAGTTTAACATTGAAACAAATGAATAAGAGTAATTTTATTTTAGGGTGTGATTGATCACATCATGTCCCAACTCTTTGCTGTTGCTGTTATTGTTGTTGTAAAAGCGATCTATCGTATGCCGAACATGGACAATATTTATTCGACACAAATAACAATTAATTACTCATCATGAAACTGTTCCAATTGAGGGGGGAGCTAGGGTTGAGGGTTGTTTGAGAGATACGGTGGTGACTAATCGTGTCAGAGCAAAACCTCTGGTCACCTTCATTGTGTTTGAGCGCGATTACTAGGCCGCAATTAACAACGCATTGTGTTGTTCGGTAAATAATCAATAAACAAAAACGAAACGTAGTCAAATTAAATATAACCGAAATGTCTTGCTGAGGAAATAATGACACAAGCGTTAGAGTAAATTGAGATAGTTTTGGTTTTAAAAAATGATGCAAACTATTACACGTCTAACGGCACATGGTTCGTATCCGTCCCGGAGCCCTTGGTTCAAATCCTGACCGCGGGCTTGATCGTGCATCAGTTATATCTCGGCGCTAGATCTGAATATTTAAATAAATTGTGTTCGGTCGCCAGGTAGTCTTACTCTCCCTACCGAAGTTTATATTGGATTTGTTTTAAATGAAAGATAATATAAATTAAAGATCACGAATTCATATTTAGGATTAATTTAGCCCACACTTTGATTCTGGTTATAAAAGACTGAGAGACTGATTATAAATAATGTAAGTTGTGTTGGAGTGACTAGTTCATCTCCAACTCTTTGACTGCACGAGTGTTTAACACACGTCCACTCTGTTTGCTGGCGTTATCGCCAGCGGCTAATACACGTTCAATCTGTATGGTGGTGTGATCGCCAGCGTCTAATACACGTCCAATCTGTATGATGGTGTGATCGCCAGCGTCTAATACACGTCCAATCTGTATGATGGTGTGATCGCCAGCGTCTAATACACGTTCCAATCTGTATGGTGGTGTGATCGCCAGCGTCTAATACACGTTCAATCTGTATGATGGTGTGATCGCCAGCGTCTAATACACGTCCAATCTGTATGATGGTGTGATCGCCAGTGTTTTTCCGATGGCTGCCGCGAGGGCTTCTTGCGAACTCCACCGCGTCCCCTAGAATGATTTCCCTTCTTATAAAGAAATCGGCCAAGGTCGCTTTAGCTGTCACTTAAAAAAAATTGTAACTCGGTTTAAGGAGAGCTTTTACAATTTGTTCCTGTTCTTTACTGCTAGTTTTTAAGTATCGTAAATAATAAAAAAAACACAATATGTATTGTACCATTATTTTAGAAAGGGGGATCAAGTGAGACTTCATCCTTCACTAAAACTCATAAATTCTGCCAAAGTTAACATAAACGTTCATATTATGCTTCAAACGGATTAATTTATCTTCAAAGCAACATTTTATTTTTATTTTCAGGATCCACTGTAAACGAATGTAAATTATCATCCCATAAATATTATATTCTAATATCTTAAGACACCTTAAATGTATTCACACTAACCGCATTCTTCAGGGTGGATAAAGTGAACTCACTAATATTTTCCCTATCATATATAAATTAAAAGTCAGCAAGCTGGAAGAACGAAGAACTAGAAGAAACAAAGTCGATGGGAAAGACGATGACAGAAGAAGGAAACTTAGCGAACCTTGTCTAAGGAAAAGCAGACTGGATGGTCTTCGTCTTGGAGAGGTAAAAGAGGAAGAGCAGACTCCAGAAGAGGACGCAGTAGAGACGGAAAATGTTATTGGAGGTAAAGGGGAGGAACATAATGTAGGATCAAGCTGTGTAGAGGGACAGAATGTAGGAGGTGGAACAGCCGAGATGGAAGAGTGTAAACCTGAGGAGGGAAGTAAATCTAAAGAACGGACGTTGGAGACATCCAAGGCGGAAGTTCAGAAGGAACCTAAGCTCGAATCAGGAAAGGTGGAGCAAGAAGAAGAGCATGGTATCGGACCGTGCAGACTCGAGGACGTGACGGAAGAGGGTGTGGGGGAGGACGTGGGCGAAGTGGGAGTGGTGTGCACGGAAGATGGAATCCCCATCAAGAGGGAGAAGCGAGGGTCCTGGTGCAAGGCCATGTCGCACTTCAAGGACTACAAGTTCTTCAGGAGTTTCAGCGCCAAAGTGGAGGGTTGGCCGCTCAGGAAGGCGGAGCAGGTCTGGCGTAGACTCCGGGAGCGGAAGATTGCGGGTGAGTTTTTAGTGATATGCTGAAATATGCTTTTGAGACTGGTGGTAAAGATTCCCTGATAACATTTAATTAATAACTGTGCTTGGAAACAGTATACTGTGATTTGTTTGATTGCTGTAATTCAAACTATGGTGGTGTTTCTTTAGTGCTAACTTATTAACTGTACGTACCTGCGTCACCAATCTCACAAACATTTGTGTTTCAAACGCTGGCCCTTTTATCAAAGTAATTTTGTTGTAAATGCTCATTTACTTTATAGCTTGTTTTTTAAACGTTAGATCTACGATTTTAAATTTCACTTTTTCAAAGCTAGAGCCTTTTAAAAAATACATAGATTTTTTTTTGCGGCCATAGGCCTTATTGATATAATTCTTTTATTTTTTTAAATTGATAACATATATCGAAATTTATAGCTGCAGATCCCATGACTTGACGTATGAATACGTGAAAGTAGATCTAGTAACTTTTCTAGCTATCCTATGAAAATTGGACTGTACCTAATATAAAGATAAAGCATTAGATGAGCCTTACATATAGGACTACATAATTGTTACACTCTTGAAGGACTATTTTTCATAAATATATACAACATAACCCGTCTTGTTTTAGTCTTTCAGCTTTTAATATGAATTCTATATGTGACCAAGATTTATCTTTATAAACATATCAATGTATTTAAAGTTAAACGTATGTCACAGGAAAAATACGTAAATATGTCTGTGAATAATAGAATAGTGTCTGCTGCATTTGATCTATTTTTTATGCACACAAAATGAAATTTAACAAATAATTTACCTTAAATAGACTTTAGTTTTATTCATACTAATACATATAATAAGTATTTGTATTGTGTACCCCAGTCACAAACCAGACTAATTCAATCAGAGCGTGCTCTTTGATCAATTAATTATAACCAAGATTATTTTAATTAGTATCAAAGGATACAACAATTGTTTTGAGGGAAATAATTGAACCAATGTTACCACCATGCCAAAGACAGTATGCAATCATTAAATAAATAATAATTATGTAAATAAACCACGGGATCAATGTGAACAACAAATAATAATTAAAAATTAAAAACAATGAATATTTTAATTCTTGATTAATTTTTTTGTTCTAGTAATACCAATTATGAACACAGTCGTTAATGGTAGTATAACAGCTTGTTATTTTGATTTTAATTACAAAAAACTGCTAATTACTTTATTTTTTATAAAATAAGCAATATAGATAAATACTTAATATATTTCGTGAACTCCAACCCTCCGGTTGTCACGTGGTTCATGTAATTAGATTCTCACTAGACTGGATCGCCTGTAATGAAAGGTTGGAGTTCGACTCTCAGCCAGGTGCACTAGGGTGTAGTTTAATCACTGTGGTTTTCTCATCACCTCTCAAAACTTATGGTGATGCTTTTTTTTAGCGCCGTATCATACTACCTGTTTGGATTGTACGAATATATACTAATTACTCTAATGTAATTTGGGTGAGGAAGATTGTGTTGTTGAGAAAGTGTACCCGAATTTGTGTGAAAGGAAAGTGGAAAATAATTTTAGAAACCAATCCTCTGTAGACCCGACCGGGATTCAAACCCTGATCCTCCCATCAGCCGCATTTTATCCAACTGCGATGGTGACGCCTTAGACAGTTCGGTCATCAAATCGGATGATACATACTTTCTCCCAAACTATTCTTTCGATTCCTTCCCTTCAAAGTAAGCCGTTAAATAGCCCTAATATTAACACTTTCAAACTAAAATTTTACTAAAAATTATAATAAATCCCAACAAAATATTAAACTCAGGAAATGTAAACAATAATATACATATTCTTTAAATTGAAAAATGACACGTGGAGACGAGAATTGAACCTGAAACCTTAGGTTTAGTACGCCAATGTGTTTACCACTAAGCTATCCAGGAGTCGTTCCGTGTCCAGGATCATTCTTCGCTCATACTTTGAGGCAGTCTGTTATAGCTTAGTGGTTAGAGCATTGGCTTACTAAATCTAAGGTCTCGGGTTCAACTCCCGTGTCCAGGTGTCAATTTTCAATTTAAACAATATGAAAATTAGATGCGGCTAGTATATAATAGCTTGGCTATTTAATCCATCAATATACATGTTTTACGTCACACGTGTAATAAAACCTTCCGATATTTCATAGTAGGCCTATGTATATATTTTTTAAACTCATTTCTTATATCTCAAATTATTTATAACAATTTTTAAAGTTCAAATAAAGTAAAGAACCAATTTTCGTGAATTATCTTTATTTAGTATTTTGAAAACATAACTTAAATTAGAACGAATATTACATTTGTATTAACTTTGCTCAGTTTTTTTTATGAATATTGAAAGATATTTATTTTATTGGTCCATCAGAAAATCCCCGCGATTTTAAGGCATCATTTATTTGGGTTTTTATCGGATTTCAGATTGTTTGTGTGATAGAGCTTCAATATTACCTCTTTGGTTATTTGGTCTTTGTGATATTATTTTTCCAGCATAAATCTGTAACAATGCATAGTAGTTTTTTTTTTTAATGATCGTGCTTGGAGATTTCTTTGTTAATGGATTGCGTTTGTGCACTCAGTTTGTGGGCGAGGAAATTTAATTTATTTTAATGTATTAATTACCATGATTGGATTGTGTTTATCATCACAAAATAAAGTGAGAACTTTTTTTAAAAGTTCTTCCAAACGTAATCCAACTAGAGACTAACTATTATTACAATATGTAATACAAAAAATACGAAAATATCTTAAAAAATAAAAGGCTGTTTCCAAAGTGGGGGAAAAATAAAATACTTAACTACGTATTTGAAAAATTATATTTCCTATATTTTAATAAAGCAAAAAAAATTTATTTTTATAAAACTTGTTAGGTCTTAGCTTTTAAAGTAATATTTTGTTAAAAAAAAATCTGACCTCTTCTTATAAACTACACTGTTTTCTTTGTAATTTATCAACAGGACGAGCTACAGTTGTCTAGGCTTTCGAAACAATTATAGATATCTCTAACCTAGGGGACCCGCCTCGGTGGCGTAGTTGGCTAACGCGCCAGTCGTGTTGAGCTCGACCGCCGAGGACGGGGAGATCGAGGTTCGAATCTCGGTCGGGTGAACTGAGGGTGGTTTTTCCTAAATGGTTTTCCACTCTCCCTCCACGCAAATGCGGGTTCACTTCCTCTAAATTCAACCCTCCCAATTCCTAATCCATTAGAGTAATTAGTACTTAAGCGTATAACCCGAACGGGTAGTAAGACGCGGTGCTAAATATTATTATTATTATTCTAACCTAGGGTACAGGTAAAGTTTTAACTCGCTATATCTCCATCTCTTTTTTCCTCGCAGCTAACCCCTAATTCACTCCGTAACCTAGTTTGGAGGCGACGCCTCATCAGCTCTCAATGTAAATAGAGAGAGAGGTTTGCTCGAGAGAGGAAAAAGAGAACTGTAGAGAGGAAGAAGAGACAATGAAATAGATTATAGAGAGTGAATAGTATAGTCTCGAATCTCTGCAAGTTTGAAGAGTAGATTTATCTGTCGATGTTTTAGGACTGCGATGACCTCCTACCCACCAAGAAGGCCATGCATGATACGTTTACCACCCTATAATAATTTAACACGAACTATAGTTAAAACATAACTCTAATAAAATAATATAAAAACACGTTATCGTTGTCGAATGGTCATTGGTGTCACTCTTGCAATAGACTGAACTGTCATTGGCGGGGAATTCTGGATTCGAATCCTGGTTGATTTTACTGAGGGTGGTTGGCTACTTCCTCCAAGCAAACGCATCTGAATTTCCTCTAAATTATACCTTCTTCGTGCATATTATTCAATCATCGTAATGTATTATACAAGTGTATACTTCTAATGGGTGAGCCGCTGGAAAGGGATAAAATAAGGGGGTAGGGGCTGAACGAATAAGAATAAATAAAAAAAATCTCTAGGTCACAAAAAACTTTACTTGTGGTTTTTTTTAACTCAACTAAGACTGCAGTGTTTTATTTGTTTTTTTGTGCACAGCATCTTCTTACCCTTCATAGCTAGCAGAATATTTACACTAAGGGAGTAGGGATTAGGAAGGTAGAATTTAAAGTAAATACACCCATAATTTGCGTGGAAGGGGTAGTGGAAAACGATCAATACACTCGACCAGGATCTTAACCCTGACCTCCCGGTCACTGGCAACGGAACAGTCCCCACGCTACTATAAAACCGGGACAACCAGAAAAATTCAGGAAATGTTTACTGTTTGGAAAAAAATTCCAGGGAATTTCACACACAAAAAAAAAACTAGAACAATATTGGAGTATTTGTTATTCTGGGACATTCATCTGTGAGTTTTAAATAAAATGGACCAGCTTTGGTGTCCGCATGATATAAGGTGTCACTTTAAAAAAAACTAGACTTCCGATGATGGGGAAATCGGGGTTAGATCTCGGTCGGGTGTACTGAGGGGTTTTTTTCTTAAATGGTTTCCCACTCTCTCCACGCATATTCGGGTACACTTTCTCTAAATTCAACCTTCCTAATTCATAACCCATGACCGTAATTAATATGCAAGCGTGTAACCCGAACGGGAATAAATTCGCGGGGCCAAAAAATATATATAGATAAAATAGGGACTTGCATGAAATAAAATTGAACTAAAGCGCTAAACACACTTATTCGAACACGTGTTTTATCCTCACCTTCATCTCCCTTTTCTCTTTGAAACATTGGGATGCGCAATTACTGCATCAAAGTCAAATCATTTTGTTCTAAGCAAAAAATACACAACAACACTCAAGGCATTTTTATTAAAAATTACATTTCATTCCGCTCTAGTAATTCTCACCAATGTGTTTGTTGAAATGGTAATTCTTTCTGGAACACTCAAGTAATTTCTAACTAAGAGTTGTCTAGGTTTTGTAGACTAGATTAGATTAGGTCAAGGCGGTATGGAAGGAAAAGCAAACTAAAGCAATTTTTTTTTAAACAAATCTAGTTTTCATTTCAAACTTTATTTTGACTAATTTAATAAAAATATTGTTTCTGTAGATACGTTAAGTTTAATCTTCTGCACAAAGTAATATCAACAGTTCTTGGAATATTTGTCATAGACATCGCGGCATTGGATGTGAAATATTTTAAATTAAGAGGAAAAGTTATTAAATTCCAGGATGCTCAAGATAAATATTCAACATTTGTTGAGATTACTGTGTGTAGAAAATTAAACTAAACATATCTTCTGACGCAATATCTGATTACCCGCTTCAGTGGCCGAATGGTCTAAGGAGTCATTTTTGTGTTAGACTGGCCTGCTGATGACGGGGAGATCTGGGTTAGAATCCCGGTCGGGTATACTGGGGGGTGATATTTACTTAATGTTTTCCCACTCTCCCTCCACGCAAATGAGGGCAGATATCTTCTAAAATGTTTCCTTCCTCATCCCTGACTCATTAGACTAATTATAATATATGCGTGTAACCCGAACAGGTATTAAAACGCGGTGATTAAAAAAGATTTATTGTGTTTTTAAAAATATATTTTTAAAATAAAAAACTGCGTGAATAACGGCCTTGAGCTCGCTTTCTCTCCCATCTCACTGGAGTATGTTCACGGCATTGTTTGAGGTGACCGCATACATCAGGGAAAAAATACCTTTCCTCACCCCACGGATTCTTCTGAGAGTTAAGAAAGTTACTGAGGTAGGTAAAATAATATCCTTTAGGGGCGCCACTTTTGACTGTCAATATTATTGCCCATAAAATATTTAAACAAGTTTTTAAAAAAAAAACACAATATTAGTGCTTTATACTTTCTAAACTTACTTTCGTATCAGAAAAACACTTTATTTTTGTAGATAAGGCATTTTACTACTAGTTTATTTTCCACTTTTACTAAATAGGCGCCTTTTCAGACGTCCCACAAAATTATAAAAAATAATGTGAATCTTTAAGTTGATGAGCTCAAAATTAGATTTAAAATTACTAGGCCAATTTTGCTTTCATTTAGTCGCTATTTGGATGCTCCAACTTTGAGAAAAATCTGACAGGTGGAAAATCCATCAAATTCAAATATCATTTTACATGTATATTTGGGTACTTTTTATAAGTTATAATAATTAATTATATATTTATTCAATGTAACAATCAAACATTTTACTTTGATTTAATATTTAATTTTAAATATATATGACTATATTCACTAGTCAAAATAATAAAATTGTGACAAATATTGAAGCAATAAAAGTGTTAAAAGTCCTACAATAAACGCACATAATTCCTATTATTTAATTTTGTACAATATTTTTTATTTATAATTACAAAAACAAGGGGTGACTGTTTTTTAGTAATCCTATTTATATATGAATTACCCGAGAAACTCTTTTCTTTTTTCAAACAAACAGAAAAAATCTCATTTTTTTTCTTCTTACCCAGTTTTTAATAAATTAAAAAATCTAGTTAAAAATTTTAAAATTCTGGCTTCAAGATTACATGTTCATGCACAGGGACTACTAATTTTAAAATATCAGACCTCTGCTTGAGATAAATATCGCGCAATACTCATGACAAACAAACTCTTCATTTTATTTATATACATATATTTGTTTACTATACTGTATATAAAAAGTGTATGGTTATAAAACAAATACAGTATTATTGATTGTTGGAATCTGCTAAAGTTCTAGGTAAGGATACGCCCGGTCCATGATCTCTTCAAAGGATGAACTATGCGAGTTTACGCGTAAAAAATAAAAATCACAAGTAAAAAAACAAAACGAAAATACGTCCTGATAGATTTTTTTTTGTTCTAATAATACGAACACATGTTTGTTTATATTTACGAAATAATGTTTATATTATGTAATTTAAAAATACACACTAAGAACTTTCTTAACCCGAATGGTGGCCTCATGGTTTTAGAGGTGCTACTCTCGCGGTAGACTAGACTGCCGATAACGGAGAGATCGAGGTTCGAATCTTGGTCGGGTGTACTGAGGGTGGTTTATCAAAAACTGTTTTCAACTTTACCTCCACGCAAATGCGGGCACACTTCCTCTAAATATAAACTTCCTAATCCCTAAAACCATTAGCGAAATTAGTACATAAGTGTATAACCCCGAACGCGTAGTAAGATCGGTGCTAGAAAAAAACTTTTTTATTTTAAAAGCTTGTATTTTAATTTTTTTTACCGGCATTCCGTGCTTTCCTAGTTTTCGATAGGTCGAGATTGGCTCGAGGTTCCGTTAAACTCGAATAATCGAGACTTTGCAGCCCTGAGCAAATTGCGGCCCGTCACGTAATACTATATTATTATTTAGCACCGCGTGCTTACTACCCGTTGGGTTATAACGCTTAAGTACTAATTACGCTAAGGATAGGAATTGGAAGGTTGAATAGAGGAAGTGAAACCCGCATTTGCGTGGAGGGAGAGTGGAAAACCATTTAGGAAAAACCACCCCCAGTTCACCCGACCGAGATTCGAACCTCGATCTCCCCGTCCTCGGCAGTCGGGCTCAACACGACTAGCGCGTTAGCCAACTACGCCACAGAGGCGGGTTCGTAATACTATAGCTTCGTGGCCCGCAAGCTATGACTCTCTATCTATGAAAACAAAATAAGTGCTAAAAATACCAGAATTTAAAAAATCTATTCCTATGGAAATATATACAATTTCTATTCAACCCAAATCATCGAGTAAACTTCAACCTGAGATGATAAACCCGCAGTGTAATACATATCTAAGAAAAAATTACAAATATTTCAGATTTAGCTTGAAAAACGCTGGTTATTTTTGGATTAAATTATATATTTTTTATTTATTTAGCACCGCGTTTTACTACCCGTTCGGGTTATACGCTTAAGTACTAATTACACTAATGGATTAGGAATTGTGAAGGTTTAATGTAGAGGAAATGAACCTGCATTTGCGTGGATGAAGGGTGGAAAACCATTCAGGAAAAACCATTCCCAATTTCCTCCGACCGAGATTCAAACCTCGATCTCCCCGTCCTCGGTGGTCTGGCTCAACACGACTGGCGCGTTAGCCAACTACGCCACCGAGGCGGGTAAAAATTATATATTGAACAAACATTTTCTATAAATTCAATAAAAACTTCTTACGATCAAGTATTATTGATGAACATTTAAGAGCAGTTTTAAAGAATCTCATACTACCACATTTACTCCTGACATTAAAGAAATTATGAAAGATATGAAAAAATTGTATTAATCTGTGTTGTGCTTTATTGGATAGTCACAAACTTTGTATTGGTTATTCTTTTTAAGTTATATATAATAAATATAATAAATTGTGTCTACTGAAAAAATCATAGTTTTATTTGGCGGCTTGCTATTATATATTTTTGATTTCTCAATGCGGCTCTGAAGCCAAAATATTTGTCCCGGTCTGCTTAGTCTACTGTATCTCCAAAATTTAGCGGGGATGAGGCTGAGCTGCGGTTGGGTTTAAGATGTAGAGTAGTCTATTCCCTTCCCTCGTGGCGTTACGCATTGGACCGGATGTTCGCCCGATAGGAAAGTGTCTGCTTCACATTTATTCGCCCAAAATCCCTGAACGGTGCCCATGTTGGCGGACCCCGGACAACTCCATCTTGGCACCGACCATCTAGTCACGGGTGTTGTGCGGCTGAATCCCTCTATAGAGTCAGCTGTTTGAGGGTTGGCAAAGGTGAGGATTCCACACTCACCATACGTACCCGGTTTGGGCTGGGGCTAGCTTATCAGAACACCTCCACGAGGTTCCCGATGGTTAACTTACGGTTAATCTCTCGAGAAACAGGAGCTGAGTTTCTGACCTCCGTGACGCTTGTGTCACTACGGAGGGGCCAACTCTTCCCACCAAGGTCAGGAAAAGGTGTGGGGGGGGGGGAGTTTTCACAAGCTACTCAGTGATGATGGCACAGCCGACTAGTAGGGGTTGGTAGTCCTCCCAAAATGCTTGCACGCGATGATCCATTCAGAGGGTACGGCTAGATAAGTCCTTTGACGGGATGTTTGTTCCCTCCGTGATTGCCAGGAGCTCCGCCGTCCAGCCTTGGCTGGTGTCGGTGCGAAATATCGCTGATTTATATGCGCGGAGCTAGGTAGCCACGTGTGAGATGGATACGGTGTCACAATCTAGTTGGAAGGAGTCCATAATACCAAATTTACCGTGGACTGACGATACCTCATTTCACTGCCTCATCCCAACTCACCTCCGTCTGGATAATCGTTTTATTAGCTCACTGTGATGAAGGCATTAAGAAAATCGCTAGATTTAATTAATGTTTTGAAGATAAGACTTTTTTTAGAATGTTTTTTCAAATTGTTAATGTTTTGAAAACAATGAGGTTTTGTTTCCCTATTAGAGTATACTTTCAAAGTTAAGTTTTAGCTTTTTTTTTTCTCGAGAGATTTCTATTTTTGGAAGAGTACTTATAAATGATCGCTCAATTTATTTACTTTTAATTACTCTATTATTTAGCGCAGTTTATTCTTAGCTACATTAAAATAAGCTTTCAGATATAACCTAAGTGCTTACAGGGTTATTACACTTTAATGGTGTGTATACTATTTTTAAGATAAATAATTTCAAAGTTCTTACAGTATGTAAAAACAACTAATCAATTTATGATGGCGAATATATTATAAATTTAAACTTTTTTATCGGGTGGGATTATTATTATTATTATTATTATCATCATCATCATCATCACCTCGTCTTACTACCCGTTCTGGCTATACGCACTTACGCTAATGTGTAATGTTAGGGAGAATGTGAGATGAAAATTGAAAACGTACAGTTTAACGTGGAATCCGAACCACGGTGGAGGCCAACATTCACACGTTGTGATCAATACACGTCTTGTCAGAGGTGAAGGAAGGGTTTGGCATTCAGATGAATCTGTGCCGGGACCGGGAATTGAACCCCTGACCCCCAGCACATAAGTTTGACACCTTACCCCTAGACCGCCAGGACACCCGTGGGATCAGTTGAGCGATCATCACACTTACTCGGAAAGTCGTGTATATTTTCAGCCTGAATGGACTTGCTGTGTTTGATTTCGTCGCATAACTACATCTTGTGCTTCTTTCCCAGAGGCGTTCCTAACATCCGCCTTCATATTGTTCCCTTGGATTAAATTTTTTTCAATCTTGGACAGTACTTGCACACGAGAATAGTTTATAATATAAGGTGATGTTTTTCCTCGGTCAACAATCATTAAAAATCTAGTATTGGTTGACTTTCAAACTAATTTCTACCCCATTTTCTTGAGGGCAGGTTAATTTCTAAATAATAATAGATTAATTTGGTAAAATACTTAGATTCAAACACAGTAAGTAGTAACTTGTTGCTACAGTCCAATTTTCATGGGAAAGGCCTTTTAGAAATTACAAACATTTTTGCTGTTAACGTTGTTAACACTCTACTATAATATTAATGTTATTATATGTATATTAATAATATTTATTAAAACTTACAGCTGTAAATCACATGACTTGACGTATGAATAAGTGAAATTAGATCTAGTAACTTTTCTAGCTTTCAGATAAGGTTCTTCACATGAAAATTAGATTGTAGGTTAACTTTTGAGGCTGTCTATATGTAGTAAAGAGATTTATATGTTTTTAAAATAAACAAACAGTTATTTGTTTTTATTAATGACAATATTACTAAAAACAAGGCAAAGCACTAAATTGGTAGTAAACACCGACTCACTCATGCTGCTCTTATCCTACACCAAGACTAATAATCTTATATCTCCCCGGGAATCGAAGCCACAAAGTCTCTCAGGGGGTATTTCCTACAATAGAATACCAGTATTGACTATGTAGTGTAAAGTATATATACCTCAGTTTTAGCTTCTGTGGTGCTGACTGACAGTTCACAGCTGACTTCTGACGGCTTTGAAAAGCTACCAGACCAAATTATGTATCCCTACGCCGAACCATATGATCTGCAAAAAACATGTCTTTAGCAGTTGTCACTTTTGACAGTCAAAATTTAGGTATATACCTAACTGTTGACTGTCAGAAGTCAGCTGTGAGCTGTCAGTCAGCACCACAGAAGCTAAAACTGAGGTATAGCTTAGTGTAACAGAATGAGCGAAGGGAAATTCTCTCTACTCCTGTTTTCATTTAAAAGCCAGACCAGTCATATAGCACCAACCTCCTTACTCACGAGTAGCTAGGGTTGCATACCGACACGGCGATCCTGACACAAAACTGACCTTGTGAGGCCTGGATTGCCATGGTTCGAGTCTAAAAAGTTGTGTGTGTGTGTGTTTTCATCCTGCCATCTGGATAGTGAACGAAACTTATGCTAAGGTTTAAGGTGTCGTATTAAAGTTATTTTATTTGTATATTTTAACAACTTTTTTTTACTCGATTTTTTTTAATAACCACAATTTTTAAGACGCATATATTCACGAAAAATAAAAATTTAAAACCTCATATTTGTAAAAATACACATCAACAAAATATGTCGGCGATTTCTTTGGCTAGTTAGGTAGCCTACTTTGACCAGAATCTTATAACTTTTAACTGGACTCTTTGGCCAGATTAAAATCCCAACCCCTTGTTTCCGCGTGTTTTCCATTTCTTTATATTATACTCTTGTTTGGGGGTCGGCAACCTTTAAGTAGTGTTGTGCTGGAGTAAGATTGCAAAGTCACTCAGCGTACCAACCAATCTAAGCCCACCCAAATCGTTTATATTGTTATACTAGCTAACTAGGACAACTCTTAAAACAAATTTAAGTTGATCTTGTAAAATGTAAATGTGACATGTTTCTAAATCGAATAGATTAAATAACTACTGTTTTTTGCATATTTAATATTTTAATATTAATCAGATAAATAAGAATAAATACAAAACTGATTTGCAAAATTTAAGTTCTAAAAGACATTATTTTGAAACAAAACAGTTGAATCATTGAAAGGGAAAACACGTTATTAAAATTACTACTTACATAATTGGTTCTAGTTAAAAATAAATGTTTTATATTATTTTTATTCAAATCGCTCAGCGTGCCATTGAACATCGTTCCGCGTGCCACTCTTGGCACGTGTGCCGGAGGTTGCCTACCCCTGCTCTTGTTGAAGAGTATGTGAAGGAAAGAAGAAAGTAGGATCCTGTTCAGCTTCAACTTTGTTAATTTCAAGCTTTTTTTCCTAGATAATAGGAAAACACTTTATTCGTTATAGCCCTGTTTTAATGTTTTAATAGAAAACCATCGGTGTTCACGTCGAATAGTGTGTCGGTCATGCACAATACTGGAATGACAGTAAAGGGGAGATTGAGGTTAAAATCTCTGGCGGGTGCAGTAAGATATCACTAAATCAACACCCACCACGATGGCGTAGTTGGCTAACGCGCTAGTTTCTTGTTTGTTAGATTGCTGAGGTTCAAATCTCGGTCGGGTGAACTGGGGTAGTTTTTCCTAAATTGACTTCCCCTCTCCCTCCACGCAAATGCGGGTTCACTTCCTCTAAATTCAACAATTCCAATTCTTAATCCATCAGCGTAATTAGTACTTAAGCGGATAATCCGAACGGGTAGCAAGACTCGGTGTTAAATAAAAAAGAAATAAAAATATACTAAATCAACCAACTCAACAATGTTTTAAATGATCAAATATAAACGTTTTAAGCATATCTTAGATTATTGTATATTTCATTTTTTTTATAATATACAATTACTTCGCTATTATATTGATAAAATATTGATAAAACTATATTGTCTACAGGCGTTTATAAAGTTAATGGTAGTCATAAGTTTTTTAATTGCTGGTTAATTCAAAAGTGTATTGTTAAAAAAAACTAATATTTAAAAGATTGGAAACTCCATTTGAATAAAATATTGCGCGTTTAACGCAAATGAAATAATTGATCTAATGAGGTAAAGTGAGTGTCTATGCTGGAGCTGTTTTAAAAAGTTATTTTCGAGCAAACAAAACTTTTGAAGTAGGTTAAAATAAAATGTTTGACCAAACCCTAAAGTCAAATGTTTCAAATTGGAAGAGAGAAAAAAGGCAACAAATGAATATCCAAGGCTTTAAAATAGTATAGAATTAAAACTGTATGTTATTAGATAAAGTCGAATCCAGGAGAGAAGGAAATGAATAATTTTAGTGGTAGGGAATCTTAAAATAAGAGGACTTGTACATCGTAGAAAAAATATAACTGTGGGTATTTAAAAATTAATTACTTTAGGAATATCATGGCTTAGTTATTTTTTTATTTGAATTTACATATTATAAACTAAAAGTGAATACTTGATATGTTTATATCAATCCGTTTTATTAATTACCTTTGCACGGAAGTTATATAAAAAGATAACAATTTAATAAAAGGACTTATATTTTCCCTACCGGTTTACCACAGTAACTACCGATACTTGTTTTTCTCACAGGCTTGGTTTACTATTACTACCCAAGCTGGGAACGTGCTTGCTTTTGTTCGGTTTTTCGATCCAATCATAATAGAATTACCCTCGAGCTAAGTCGAATATTTGCTTTACATTGTGGTTGAAAGGACTAAAAATAACCCACTTATTCTCACTCTCCCCATTTCCCATTACGAACGTGTTTTGAAAAATAACGTGCTTTAAAAATTGACAAAGTGTTTATGACCTCTTTTATTTTATTTATATCCCCGGTAATTTATTTTTTAGATAAAAAATAATATTTATAAATATATGAAGCGTGTTTGAAATATTACGTGCTTTTTATATAATTTAAAGGGCATTTGATTCTATTTTGAGAGGTTTGATGCCCTGCAACACGACATGCACTCACCCGAGTACACTGTACACGAAAACAAAGGCGCTGGTTGGTCTCTTATCTTGTCTGATCTGCGTGTGGCGAGACGTTCAGGTTTAGAATCCTATCTGGGTGTAGTAAAATGTTTATTAATAAATGGTTTTCCATCCTCCCTCCACGCAAAGGCGTGTATACCTCCGCCAAATCCCACCTCCTTAATTCTTTCTCCATCGTAGTAAATATGCGGACGAATACCTGGACGGCTAACAAGACGTGGAACAAAGAAACGTAATTTTTTTTAAGCACCGTGTCTTACTACCCGTTCGAGTTGTACCGCCTATGTCCTAACTACGCTAATGGAGTAGGGATGAGGAAGGTTGAATTTTAGAGAATATTTACCCGAATTAGCGTGGAGAAAGAGTGTAAAACCATTTTGGATAAACCACCCCAATACATCTGACCGGGATCGAACCCTGATCTCCCTGTCATAGGCAGTCTAGTATATTGCGATAGTTACGTCTTACACCATGCGGCCACCGAAGCGGGTAACGTAACTGTTGGTTTACCGGGTAAGGTAGGGGTTCTATGAGAGGGAAGGAAATGCTTAATATTTATAGTTTCTTTTGAAACACGGATGGTTAGCGGCTTAATATGAATCAAGGATGAGTAGGGCAGTTTGGAGGTAGATTAAATGCACCCACAATAGCGTAAAAGGAAGGTGCGTAAACTACATCAAATGTACCTGAACATGATTCGAACTTCGACCTCTCCATCAAAGCCGACCAACTTCAACATGAATCTAACGTTGGCCACCGGTTCGAGTAATATGGAAATAATCACATTACTCTTTAATTTCCCCTTTTCTTTCTTTCTCTGTGATGAAAACAAAGAACAAGGATATTTTTAGTACATTCTTTTATTATATATTTGATTACGTTGTAGATTAATAAAATCCAAATATCCGTATGGGCTTTAATTAACTATATATATATATATATACACCCTGATTTTAATAGGTAGCCCATTTTTGTCATGTAGGCCCACACTGTATGTGTTCATTTATAAATAATACTATGTGCAAATTTATTTATTTATTTCTAAGCAATTCTAAGTATTTACACACTGTTTGATACAGTCAAATTTTTGCAAACGGCTATTACTCTTTGTCTTAAAGGTCAGGGTTCGATCCCTATTCGATACACTGCTCATGTATTGCCACAATATTTATTTTCATCTTTTATGGTAACTGTCGCTGAAGATTCTTAACATTTTTGTTGATATGGTTAAAATTAAATTGTTAACAGATTTCACTGTTTGAGTTGTTCTTTTCAATCGTGCGTCAGGCAATATTTGACTACGCTAATGGGATATTAATTATGGTGGTAACGCTTGGAGGAAATATACCCGCATTTCGCGCGAAGGAAGAGTGGGAAGCCGTTTGAGACCGGGATTTGAATCCAAATATTGCCGTCACCGGTAAACCAGACAATTAGTTCGCGTGCCTACCGATCCACGAGTAATGAAAACAAGTATTTGCGTAGTGTGATTGCATGAAAGACTGTTTACTCTAGGAACACACTTTAAATTATTATTATTATTATCTAGCACCGCGTCTTACTACCCGTTCGGGTTATACGCTTAAGTACTAATTACACTAATGGATTAGGAATTGGGAAGGTTGAATTTATAGGAAGTGAACCCGCATTTGCATGGAGGGAGAGTGGAAAACAATTTAGGAAAAAAAACCAGTTCACCCGACCGAGATTCGAACCTCGATCTCCCCGTCCTCGGTGGTCTGGCTCAACACGACTGGCGCGTTAGCCAACTACGCCACCGAGGCGGGTAACACACTTTAAAGATTTCCTGTTTTGTTCAAACAAAGCTAGGGGAAGCACTAACAATCCATCCTTAAAAAAATAATATCAGGGTTTTTTAACTTTTCCTGTTATTCGTTAATGTTAGTAACGACATTGAAATTAGATAGTTGAATTTGACTAATTGAATCCTCGCTTATCCTACCAAGTATAAAAAGTGACAATTACAACATTATAACATGAAGGTTTGGGAAGGATTAGACATAAGAGAAGTATACAAATATGACAAATAATTTTATTTAAATGTAAACAAGAGAAATGGAATTACAAGCGTGTTAAAATGATATTAAATCAAACAGTCCATTGTTATTAAAGATAACTTTATTCAGTTATCATAGTTGTATACTTCCCGATAGGCAGGAATATAAATAAGCTCCTTGATGACTAGGAACTAACGGAACTAAGATTGAACAAATAGTTTAGTTTAGTAACTCTAAAATATGGATCAACGCTCATTTTCCTACGAAGGAGCGTCAGGCTCAACACAGCGGCAGTCAAAGATAGGCAACAAATAATAATAATAATAATAATAATAAAAGGTTAAGCCACAATACATAAATACAATCCAGCCTAGCTAATCTCTGACTAAGACCTGAAAAGTCTATTCATGAATAATAGTGAAATTATTGTGAATGAAAACAAGGGGTATTTAATCCTAGTTTTATAGAGTTACTATGAGGATAGTTATATAAGCCAGCCGTATAGTTCGCTTGCTATGATCTAAATTTAACGGTCGCGTGATCTTCACCCGCCAGCACCAAACTTAACGCCACATATCCTGTGTTTGATGATAACAAGGACGTGACATAGTTTTACGTCTCTCACGAGTGGCAGTTATAAATAGTTAGGGGGGGGGAAGGGGGGGGCCAAGAAACGACTCGTCGTAAAAAGCTGTGTAAAATATACTCGTCCTAATCAAGGGTTTTGTGACGTCAACGCGAGAACAAGAAGCGCGTAACCGTGGCAGAAGATAAGTGACGTCATCATATTGCATGATATCATGGCAAGAGTTCTGCCATATCTTCACTTCCATTGTAAAATGTAGTAAAAAATTTTCCCGTCATCACTCGAACAAAAAAAACGCGTACGCACCTTTGGTCAAATGTGGCTAGATTTCTGTCATGTCATCACGATAAAAAAAAAACTCACGCACTCGTGATCAATTGTGGAACTAGTTTTGTCACGTCTTCACGCTATCAAGACAAAGGGACGCTTGGTAGAATGTGGCAAAAAGTATGTTACGTCATCGTGCGAATAAGAAGCGACCTTCAGATAAATTTGAAAATATTAGAAAAAACATAAGTCTTAAAGGGCCTCTATTGCCAACTGCACGTGTGCTTACCACCTTCATATTTTGTTCTCTGGACTTTTGAAGAAAACCTTCGATTTTGTTTTATTCGTCTTTATTTTCATTTTTATTTCATCTTCATCGTACACTTTCTAAACATAGTTATATATCGGCACACATCATGCAAACTAACATATTACAACATTAATCCCTAAACTTTTCCAAAACTGCAATATCTGTTAAGATGGAACTATACACACATATACCTACTTTGGTGGCCACATGGTATAAGGCATCACAATCGTGTTAGACTAGACTACGATGACAGGAAGATTTGGGTTCGAATCCCGGTCGGGTGAATTATGAGTGTTTTTTTTCAAAATTATTCTCCACTCTCCATACACACAAATAAGGTAAAGTCCTCTAAAAATTCAACCTCCTTCATCCTTAACTCATTAGCGTAATTAATACATATACGTATAACCTGAACAGGTATTGAGGTGCGATGCTAAAATAAAAAATCTAAATTGTATACATAAAATACTTTTTGGCACAGCAGAGAGAGTCCCATGCTATATTCGGCACAAACTTCTCGCCACTCACACACGCCTGAATATTCCATAATGTACTAATAGTAAGTTAAAAGCACTTGATGGCAGTCAAGGTAAGACTTCTCGTGCATGTGTAGGTTCGAATCCCTGATGAGTAGTAAATGTTCTGTACATTGTATCATTGTCAGCACCTAAGGACTCCAATACCTCTTATGACAAACACACAAACTTTAAAAAGCTGCCTACCTTTATCACCAAGACCATACTAAGCGTTAGTCTGGTTTGCCGCGTACGAGAAGGTCGTATTCGAATCCTGACATGGTATTAAGTGTGTGTGTTTTTTACCGAATGGATCACCGCTTTCCCTCCACATAAATGCGGGTAGATTTTCTTTAATTTCTACATCTTTTATCCCTTCAGCATTAACGTATTTGAATTCGGTTTCCCGGACATGTAGTAAGTTTCGCTGAAAATATTTATACTCTCTTTGAAAAGCGAATCGAATCGGTGCCCTCAAAGGTACGAGCAAATCCCCTCACATGTCGTGGCCACAACAATTTTCCATTTAAATATCTTTGTCTAATAGTAAAATATATATAAAAAAAAGAAATATAATAGCAATTTTACCTTGATCGATTACATCATGGCCCTATCTTATATGCTACATGGTGGTAAAGGTATGCTTCAGGTTATTATAATTTTACCCAGCCCAAAAAAACCTACCTGGTTTTATTTAAAAAAAACTGAATAACCCAAAAAAAAACACTTATTAAATTTTTGATACAACTCAATCATCTAATTTGAAAATGGTTAGTCATTCGTTGAAAACCTTTTAGTTCAAACCCATAATAATAATAATATAATAATAATAAAAATAATATAATAATATAGGCTACATTGATTTGTATTTGGTGTTAAACATACGTTTTGAAAATTACGGGCTTTATACAATAGACTAAGCTATAAAATATGTTTTAATTGGTTGAACAAAATAATATGTTCAACTAGCAACTCACTTGGGATAATATCATTTCAAGCTATCTACACTTTATTAATGCTGAGGCCCTAGAAATAATACTTTTTCAAAAAGAAAGCAACAAATCAATTCTCCAGCTGGCTTGATACAGGGTCTCCCTCCCACCTCTTTCTATTCCTTCTACACAGTCTTTTTTTTAAAAAGCAGCTAGCTAATACAGTATTGTTGTGAAGAATTACATTGTTGCATTATTGTTTTCCTTTATTATGTCTCTTATTAATCCTTTCCTAACTATATTAAAATTAAAATATGTTTCTCTGGATCCCGAATATTGAATATATTGAATTTTTGGTTTGGTCAGATAACATACATAATGTCTTTAACTAAACCAAAAATCAATAAAACCCAATAGTTTTTTAAAAAAACCCGGGTTTGTTTTCAATCCTGGTAAGCATGATACTTTTCGTGGTAAAAAGAGTGTGTATTAGGTTCTAAAAAAAAAATCAAGACCCTTTGGAAACAAAAGTGCACGCGTATGAATTGTGTCGACGCTTTCTATTTAAGACTAGAAGGTGCAATAATAAGCTAGGCAGCCCTGGGAAATATCACATTAAATTAAGCTTATGTGTAAACTGTAAATTGGTGTGAATTTTGCTCAACGTGTAACTTGTTATTTACATGCACGCGCTCGTAGAGTCTTCCTAAATTGCTTAGCGTAGCTGTAACTTTGTCCTCGTTTCACGGAAGACTTTGTAAACACACACAACTATGGCTTACTATAAAAATATTTTACCCTCGCCCTTTCCTCCTTAAATGTAACTATAGTAAGAAAGAGCATGTTAGAAAGGATCGGATATGACTTTTACAAAAATGACTAAAACTACTTTCGTATAACCTGCTTCGGTGGCCGTATGGTTATAGGCGTCACTCTCGTGTTAGACTGGACTGCCGATTACAGGAGATCGGGGTTCGAATACTGATCGGATATACTGAGCGTAATTTTCCTCCACGCAAATACGGGTACTCTCCCTCTAAATTAAACATTCCTCATCCCTAACTCATTATCGTAATTAGTACATATATGAGTATAACCTCAACAAGTAGTAAGAAGCGGTGCTAAAAAAATACTTCATACATTCAACGTCTCGTGATTTACAGAAGCTACGTTTTTGATAGATACTATACCTATAAGTACCTAAACAATACCACTAATAATAAAATAAAATATTATTAATGCTGATAAAAAAAAGTTTTTCTTAAAGCTACTTCCTACCAGAATCGAATTATAGCAATGGCATTAACGACGAAGCCTACTGGAGATTTCGAAACCATTTTGCGAAGGGGTTGCATCTTAACTTAACGCACCTTAGCAGTCCAAGCAGTAAGCACCTTTACACTTAACACCAATGTACGAAATAGAAAGAGAGGGAAGAAATGAGCAGTTCACCCTGCGGGGCCTCTTGTTTATCTACCTATAACAATTCCCCTCTTCATCTGACGAGTTTACACAGTTATTATAATAATTGCTCCTTGAAAACATTGAATTGCTTTTTAAAATTACCTTTATATTGTTTCCTATTTTAGAGACACACATGCTAACACGGACTTTTTTAATCTACATCCTGGCAGGAAGACTCTTACAGGACATTTTCGTGACTAAGCCAAATAGTCTTAAGTTTTAGATGATTTATAAGAAATATGTTTACAAAAACTACTTAAAGATAAAAATAATAATTTTGTGGGATTGTAGGACCGTTTTAAGAAATCGAGGAACGTATGGTTTTGTTTCAACGTTATATAGGACTATTCAAAACTCGCTGAATCATATGTAAATTCATTGACATGAGAAAGGCTATCTTGACCTGCCGTGACGTCACACGTAGACGACGTCCTTAAAATTGGCCCGGATTAATTTATTATGATTAAATGAAATGCATCACATATAATTTCTTTCCTTTATATTTTGCCGTCACTTCTCCGAAATAACATACTCTATGAAATTGAATTCTTCAAAATTTTATATTTAAAGTTTTCCAGATGAATATCTTCCATATTCGTCTTCTATTAAATTTGTTGGAAAGGAAACGAATTCAAGGGCTAATCAACGTCAATGAGAATTTAATATTGTGATTAAAAAAAGTTCTCTGAATCAAACTTTCACCACATGAAATATTTTTAAAAATAGCTTGATTTTTTTTTGTTTTGTAAATGTAATTTAAGTAACTAACATTTGCTTTTTATATGAATGGTTTGAAGACGAAATAGCCAGTAAATATTCAACAGATTAAATTGCTATGTTTGTACATCGCCATGTTATATGTATATAAACTGCATGCTCTATATAATAACTGTTTTTTATTTGTTTCATTTGATGGACACAATATTTTTAGTAAAAAATGCTACGGTATTATCATAGGTTCACGTCATCACTCGGATTATAACAAAATAACCCATTACACACGCCCGCAAGAGCGAGCCTGCGGTCTTTGGCGATACATTCGCATTACACTTGGTTGCCGTTTCCGTTGACGGGAAGGTTGAGATTCGAATCATGGCCATATCTGATATTATAACAATGGTGTATCTTCTATTAGCTACCATCTTCATTATCATTCCTTATGCCATGTCGTCAATAACCCTTTAAGATATGTTCTAATAAAAACTATTCACATGCACGCAAAGCGTATTTTATTTCAGGCATCTGAGCTTGGATTCTAACCAGATGTTCTTAATTGTTATGCTCCTATTCATCTGTAATAAGTAATTTTAAAATAGGATTACTGTCTGTAGTTTTACCGAAGTCCTGTCTTGCGGCACAATCAACAAATCGCTGAGGAGTTGCAGCGTCAAGGACATTGCTTCCATAAACCACCTTTCTTACAGAACTAAAGAGATTAACCCAAGTTTTCTCGTCAGCTGACATGAATAATAAACGGAAATTGCTCCTTTGCTCTACAAATAGGATGCCCCTTTGGTAAAGACTAACTAGCCTAAAGTTTATTTATCACTTCATTTCCTACCGCTCACTGAAGTAACAAATTTAGCAAACATTCCCTTTTGATGTTTTCTCGATACCAGGGAACGAGAGGTAAGAAAGTGGTGAGGCTATAAATTTATTAATAACAAGCTCACAAATTAGGTTTTGGTTGCACCACCCAACTAACTACTCCATGGTAAGGTTTCGTCTGTAAAGTCTTTTCTAGGCGTCTTGGGTCTTTTTTTTTATAATGATTGCAAAATTAAACCAAAAGCAATTACATATTAATTCGCCTCGCAAATATGTTTTATCAATTTTACAAGTGATGTAATTAGACGTAAATTGTCAAATTGAAAAAAAAAAACTTTTTTGGAAGAGTTCCAATTTTCATTGTAGTAGTCAAATCTATTCCTATCACTCTTTCCTGTATGGATCTTCCTCAAAAGGCAAAATATGTTTTTCTTAAAGAGTTATTGCGTCACTCTCGTGTTATAGTGGCCTGTTGATCATGGAAAGATCGGGCTTCGAATCCCGATTGGATCTACTGAAGGTGGTTTTTCCTAGTAAAAAAAGTTTCCCACTCTCATTCCATGCACGTGCGGGTAGATTACCTCTGAATTCTACTTTCCTCACTCTTGCCCCTTTATAGTAATATGATCATAATATACGCGTATAACCTGAACAGGTAGTAAGACACGGGATAAAAAAAGGAGTAATTGAACTTCTGACCTCTCCGAATCATAGTGTTCGATATGGTGCAAATGTTGATATAACTCCTCCAACAATAAACTTGTGTCATGAATAAACTGATCACGAAAAGTTAGATTGGCTGCATAAAGAGTGTCAGATAGAGCACAAATCGGAGTAGAAAATCGATTAGAACGCACGATATCGCATTGATAACGTTTTCGAACACTGCGTGCTACGCACAATTTGACAGATGGTGAACTTGAGCGCGACAAGGATGCAGGAAAATGTGTACGTGGTTGCGGCTCAAGGGCCAGGCGGGGACGCCAAACAGAGAACCATCCTAACCTAACCGACTTAACCTAATGTAGCCTTGGCGTTATAGTGGAGTTGCTAAGCATAACAATCGTTCACTTTTTGATACTAAAATGAAATTTGACCTATTATTGAGCTTGTTTTTTTATGGTGAATAAAATAGAATATGGTGCCACTGTTAAAAAAAAGTTCTATTACATCCACCATCTTGAAAAATAGCAACTTAAAACAGTTTTTTTTGCAATTATCTTGTAGAACTTTACTATACAAAAGTGTTTGTTATAACAACATATAAAGAGGAGAAAATTGTCTACAAACACGTTTTTATAGTTTTATTTGTAATCCTAACCTCTCTCGTAAAGTCTCTCAGTGAAACGTTTGAGATATGATTACTATTTGTGGAGTTTCCCTTCAAAATATTTTTCTATCATTTCCAGGCTACGTTAGGTTTGGGGATTATTTTAATATTTTCCAAATATATGGCGTTCATATATCATATAAATGGGCAATCCCGCGCGGGAGTAAAATGTATCTCGGGCTGCCCCTGTGCTCACCCCTACTACGCGTTGTGTCTTTAGTCGCTGAGGGAATTGCATTATTGCTATTGGGGCAACAGCGTTGCCATTTTCTCGTTTTCGTGTGGTCAATCTTCCTTCAAATATAAGACAAGTTTCGCAACGCTGCGCTGGTTAGTCGAGGTTGCCAGTAGCTTCTTCTTACCCCAGCACACTACCTTCAGACATAGCTGAGAGCGAGGAGATTTGGCAACAGTTAACCGAAATAAAGCGAAGATGAAGCTTTTCTCCACAAAACCGGCAGTTCCCTCAACATTGTTATTGGGTGTAGCAAACTGGATATATTTACAGTCCAATTTTCACAGAAATTTATCTGGCAATTTGAAAAGCTACTAGATCCACTCTCACATATTTATACGTCAAGACTATATCTTTATATATATAGCCTATATATATATTGCCAATATATATATATATCTTAAATATATAAATTCTTCTGTACGTGTGTATGTCACTGAACTCCTCCTAAACGGCTGGACCGATTTTGATGAAATTTTGTGTGTGTGTTTTGAGTGGGTCCGTGGATGGTTTAGATTCACAATTGGACCCGGTAGGTGCGCTGCAATCGGGTTCTAGGATTTTTTAGGGGGGATTTTTTTTTTTTTAGATTTTTTGCATATCAGAACATGTAACCTCAAACATTTTATCGATACAACTGATATTTGTGGAGTTGTGGGCGAAATACCAAAAATGAAAAGATGTTTTATTTTGTATGTTGTCTTGACAAACACTGAATTTGTAATATTTGTGTTACTCACTAATTGGAGTTCATTGTGAATTTGTAATTTTGATGATCACATAGTATTTGTTTTATTATAGAAATCAATTATGCCACCCAAACTAAAAGCCAACGTTCGGGCAGGACAACGTCTGTCGGGTCCGCTAGTATATATATATATTTTGCCAATACTTATAAAATAACGTTAGTAAGATAGTAAAATGGAATACGCGACAAAACTTACCACTCAGGGGGAAGGTTACCTGCGAAGGGTCTTCTAATGACTCTTGATTATTTACCATGCGACAAAACGTACCACTACGTACATAGAAAATGAAAAAAAAATATTTGCCGAAATTATGATTTTCTTTAGCTCAGCTGATTTCTATCAAACTTTAACCAGGCGTTGGACTGGCAAAATGACTATATATCGTTTATAGTCATATTGGCATGTTTAAAATAAGCTGTGGTTTTGTGTGTGATTTTGATTTTTTAGTTATGCTAAAGCAAGCATTTTTTCAGTCTCTTGATAGTTCTTCTGATTCATTCATTCCCATACAGCATAGAAAGCACGAATAGTTTTTGAAACCAGCTTAGAGGAGTCAAATGTACAGGCTTGTTTCAAGATTAACAAGTTATCTGAGGGTATTCCAAAACTATACAATATATTATAAAACAGGGTGCAAATTTACCTTTGTGGAGAATATTGCCTAGAGTATCGCTGTAAACCTTGGTAATTGACGTGTCTTCTTCTCGAACCCTTTTCTTAGCCTCTTGCATCCGCTCCTTCACCTCTAACTGAGCGTCGTTCGGGACTTCACAAACGTGATTACTCGAAGGGCCACTAACCACTTTATTATAACCTAACCTAACCTAACCTAACCTAACTTAACGGGGTTAAACCGGCCAGCCACTGGGGTTAGGGGCGGAGAAGAGTTCAAGTGGTACGTTATGTCGGGACACCAGTAAAATGTTATCAATACTAGCCCCAAAAAAGTCAATATTTTATAAAAGATCTTTCTTACGAAAATTGGACCGTACTTAGCACTCTCACTAACTTTTGCGGTATTGCGCAAACACGCAACACGCACTGTGCAACTTCAGACGTGATGTCTGGCAAAACCGATGCAATTATCGCCTGGTCTAAATTACCGCTGATAAGAAGGTTCGAATCTTGGTTGGGTGTACTGATGGTGAATTTTCTTTATTTGTTTTCCACTCTCTCCACGCAAATGGGGGTACATTTCCTAAACGTTCTTCTTAAGTCAACAACTCCTAAAGTTGGTTTGATGTGATTTCTATCCATCTGGATTTAGGCATGCACTCAACCCTCTGTCTGGTTAGTACCTACTGCCTGCACCATCTGGTAGAAATCCCATGTAGGCTACTAGGAGAGTTTAGAAAGTGTGGTGGCTCTTCGTTACTTACCACATTGAATTTCTATAAGCGAGCACTAAAGAGCCAACCAATTTTGACGGAAAGCTGTTTGAATATACCTTACAGGGTTTTTATATGCCACAATCAACATGAGACCGAGGATTTTACTTCCGTTCTGAAGAAAGTTATGCTACAGATTTTTATTTCTCAATAAAAATCCGTTGACCTTGGCTGGGTTTGAATCCTCGAACATCGGATCCTGAGGCGAGCACTTGACCCCAAGACCACCGAATTCGACTTCTAAATATTATCAGTGTAAAATTTAAATATGGTTATAGTCCTGATAGGTGGTAAGACTACCTCAGAGAGAGAGAGACAGGTGGTGTACCCACAATGCAAGAAACCCAAGAACTGGAACTGGCGAGATGAAAGGAATATTGTTGAACTGACCTCGTGCGAAAAGGTTCCCTCGACATGAAACGAGAGCTGCTTGCTCGCTCGCCCATGTCGATGCAGACATTCCTAGCACTTTAGGTGTTGTCGAGCTAAACTTAGCCCAAAAACAAGCTGGAGCCAGGGGTGGACCAACACTCGACACTCAATCACAATTTCAAAACGATTGACAGTTTCATGGAGGAACTTCAGTGACTTACAGACAAGCTGGAGCCAGGGGTGGACCAACACTCGACACTCATTCACAATCTCAAAACGATTGACAGTTTCATGGAGGAACTTCAGTGACTTACAGATAAGCTGGAGCCAGGGGTGGACCAACACTCGACACTCAATCACAATCTCAAACGATTGACAGTTTCACGGAGGAACTTCAGTGATTTACAGACAAGCTGGAGCCAGGGGTGGACCAACACTCGACACTCAATCACAATCTCAAACTATTGACAGTTTCACGGAGGAACTTGAGTGACAGACAAGCTGGAGCCAGGGGTGGACCAACACTCGACACTCAATCACAATCTCAAAACGATTGACAGTTTCACGGAGGAACTTGAGTGACAGACAAGCTGGAGCCAGGGTGGACCAACACTCGACACTCAATCACAATCTCAAACTATTGATAGTTTCACGGAGGAACTTGAGTGACAGACAAGCTGGAGCCAGGGGTGGACCAACACTCGACACTCAATCACAATCTCAAACTATTGACAGTTTTACGGAGGAACTTGAGTGACAGACAAGCTGGAGCCAGGGGTGGACCAACACTCGACACTCAATCACAATCTCAAACGATTGACAGTTTCACGGTGGAACTTCAGTGACTTACAGACAAGCTGAAGCCAGGGGTGGGCCAACACTCGACACCCAATCACAATCTCAAACTATTGACAGTTTCACGGTGGAACTTCAGTGACTTACAGACAAGCTGAAGCCAGGGGTGGGCCAACACTCGACACCCAATCACAATCTCAAACTATTGACAGTTTCATGGTGGAACTTAATAATTTTGGACTCAAAACGGATACCAGACATTTTCTTTAGTACTTATTTATTTAATATCAATCATGGTTTTTTAAATTCCCGTTGCGATAGATTTAGAAATGGTTTGTGTATTTCTAAACCTCCCTGTTTCCAAGGAGATTTATACATTAAAAAAAGGCTGGTATGTTGACGTCACTAACGTCTTAACACATTCCGTTTAAAATGAAAGGTATCAAGCTTAACAAGCATGGTTCCACTATGGTGCAGATTATAAGATAGGACCATCGTGTAATCCGAGAAGATTGGAGGACAGTTTCTAATATATGAGTAAATTATACGTTTTTTAAATCACCTACTTCTTACAACCGACCTACGAGACTCCAACACAGGTGAATACGAGCCATTTTACCTTACTCATCGACCTACATCATACTCCAGAGACGTCATATCCACCGCTACTGCATTTATTAAATCCGTCACCCTTTCATGTTAAGCAAGATTCGACTTCAAACATCTTTCTTTAGTTCTGGAAACTACAGGTGAACATGACTTTGATATTACCTTTATGACCAGGCGTGTGTTCACATCTCATTGCAACCGTTTTACAATTTTATCTTCAATATTGAATCATATATTTGTCAAATGAACAAATTTTTTAAGGCCCAAAACCATTTTTTTAGCACAGCGTTTTACTACCCGTTTGGGTTATACGCTGAAGCCAAATGTAATTTATCAAAGTTGTACCTATAATTTTTCATTACTATCGCTATTTTGTAAACCTAAAAGTCAAGTCAAGCCCTAAATTTAATCCAGCAATATTTTTAATATTTGTATCTTTATCTTTAATATATTATTTTTGGCAAGATAAGGTTTTATTTATTGTTTTTTGTTAATGTTTCAAAATTCTCGATTTTATCCAACAATGTTATGAAATGTCACTGATTAGATTTTTTTTTTTTTAGCATAACCTCTATCAGATAGGGAAATTTTACAAGTCAAATTTCACTTATTTTTTAATTGGAAGAATATATATATAAATTTAATCTAATTTGCAAGTCATTATTTCCACAGTATTTTTAAGTCACCCCACCCGTTGTTAGAATTGTTACCTGTGTACAACACATGGTCGATCCTGGCTCACTGGGACAACAGTGAGAACTCTGGCAGTATGCAGCTCTGGGAGGCCGGGTTCGTCTCGGAAGGGAGTGCTCGGTTGTGTAACAAATATTTTGGTTCAGGCGAAGGGCGAATCAAGGTCACTTACCAATACCAGTCCCTCTCCGATTGTGTGTGCTGGCAAAACAATATCAATAAGATTATTAATTTATTATTATATATATTTCAAATTTTCAAATTACTTTTACACTATCCATCTTGGCTATCCTCTCTTGGGGGGTAGGGATGAAGAAGTTAGAATTTAGAGAAAATACACCCGCATTTGCGTGGAGGGAGACTAGAAATACATCCAGGGGAAACATCATGTAACAAGCAGGTAAAATAAGGGGGAAAAAATGAAAAATGACAGGGAATTTGACAAATATTAGAAAAAATTGCTTGTCTAAAAATAATTTATTTCACATCAAAACAATAAAACAAAATATTACTTATTTTCTCTATCAATGAACAAAATGCATTACCCAGATTGGTGTTCTAACGTGAGTTGTTTGTTCTGTGGTCGTTTTTATACCACATATACACAAATAACACAAAACACTGGAAGTACTGGAAAAATAACTTATGAAAATGCTGTTGTCAAGTAGGTGCTATCATTCTTTTTAGTGTGATCAATGTAATGGGTGGAATTATTGTCATTCAATAAATAAAACTGAAAAATAGATAATCAGAGAAGATTGAAAAATGTTTGAAAACGGGGGTAATTTTATAATTAAAATACTGTAGCCAACCTCAATTCACCCTACTGCGATTCGAAACCCTATATCGTTATGTCACTGGCAGGCCAATCCAGACAAGGTAAACGCCTTAGCCCGTGGAACCACCAACAATGGTTAGTGAAAGTGGATTCAGTAACTTTTGGCCGGTCAAATAAATCCAAACCCGCCTCTGTAACCGATTGGTGTAAAGGCGTCCCTCTCGCAATGGACTGGACTGGACTGCCGACGAAGGGGGTATTGTGGTTTCGAATAGTGGGGTGTTTTTTCCTCCACTATCCCTCTACGCAAATGCGGGTACATTTACTCTAAAATCAAGCTTCCTCATGCCTAACACATTAGCGTAATTAGTACAAAGCGTATTGCACGAACGAATATTAAAACGCGGGGCAAAAAAAAACAACAGTTTCTTGTTGAATGTCATAAACAACGTGATAGATAGCCTTATTGTTTCTAGTTGACTACTTATGTGTGACACTAAATAACCCGCACCGATGGGTTGGCAAGTGTATAAAGGCGTTAGTCTTGTTGTTTGGTTTATCACCTCGATCGAAAATCGGACACATGATGCATTTAGCCGAGTAAACTGATGCGCCACCCACCAACCGAACCCACGGGGTTCGCGGATACTTGTTGTCCACCGCGTATTTTGGTAGCCCCTGAACCTCGCAAGAGGTTATTTGTTTACTTGGGATCTCTACGGCTATAATGTAGCAGTGCAGACATCCCTACACTAGACACCAGTAAACAATACGTCAAGTGCGTTTACGGCTCTTCGCGCAGACTGTTAACTGATGTCACTTTGGCCTAGTATCGTTTCTTCGCGAGAAGGAGCGCCGTTTCAAACGTTTAGAGGGGCTGCCACTGACGTCTCTTTGAAAGAAGGAACGGTGTTTCAAACGTTTAGAGAAGCTGCCACTGACGTCTCTTCGAAAGAAGGAACGGTGTTTCAAACGTTTAGAGGGGCTGCCACTGACGTCTCTTCGAAAGAAGGAACGGTGTTTCAAACGTTTAGAGGGGCTGCCACTGACGTCTCTTCGAAAGAAGGAACGGTGTTTCAAACGTTTAAGGAGCGCCCACTGAAGTCTCTTCATAAGAAGGGACGGCGCTTCAAACGTTTAAAGAAGCTACCACTGACGTCTCTTCACGCGAAGGAGCGCCGCTTCAAACGTTTAGAGGAGCGCCCACTGATGTCTCTTCACGAGAAGGAACGCCGTTTCAAACGTTTAGAGGAGCGCCCACTGACGTCTCTTCACGAGAAGGAACGGCGCTTCAAACGTTTAGAGGAGCGCCCACTGACGTCTCTTCACGAAAAGGAACGGTGCTTCAAACGTTTAGAGGAGCGCCCACTGACGTCTCTTCACGAAAAGGAACGGTGCTTCAAACGTTTAGAGGAGCGCCCACTGATGTCTCTTCACGAGAAGGAACGCCGTTTCAAACGTTTAGAGGAGCGCCCACTGAAGTCTCTTCATAAGAAGGAACGGCGCTTCAAACGCTTAGAGGAGCTATTGTTGACGTCTCTTAGCGAGAAGGAACGGTGCTTCAATAGGAGCGTTGGGAGGAGCTGTTACTGACGTATCAATGCGACACAAAAAAATCGAACTTGATATTTTGATAAAATTAATGTCGACGTTTAATGACCACTTGAAACAGAACTACGGTCTAGAAAACTGGGATTAACAACTGACGGGCTCGTGGTGCTAATCACATGACACACCCTCTATCCGTAAAAGCTGGCATAATTTTTGCCAGGTGGCCGTTCGGTCGGTATAACTCAATTGCTGGCTGACGTCATGGCAGTTTTTTTCGCAATACCGTCTGTATCTCGGCCTAGAACAAAAAAAAATATTACTGATTGGGCTAAAAATTGATATATAGGTTTGTATAGAGTATATATATATATGTTTAAAAACAAAAAACACATGTATGTTTAAAAACACAAATATACAATATTAGGTAGCATGCATGTGTTTTAAGAAATCATAATCTCCTAATAAATATACGTTGTACTAAGATGCAATTTTTTAAAATTCTTGTACCAATACCAGAATATAACAACCCTGATTTTTATAGAAATCTCACTTTCGGCCACCAACTTTTATTGAAAGTCAATAAAATTTGGCATTGTATAAATATGTTTTACTTAATTTATTAATTAAAAAGTTATCAAACTCTTCCAATGCTGCTTCCTCATGGATTACTTTGTGATTTATATTTAAGCTATTAACTAAACGGACTAATAAAATAATAATGAAGTTATAATATTTATATTTACACCATTGTGACAATATGAGTTTCCACTTTTCAAACAATGGGCTTCCTATTAAAATCAGACCTTATCTTAGTACAGGTAATTAAATGAGGAGGTTGTACTGGCTTCTGCATGGAGAGGGAATTCATCCCAAGTGCCTCTGCTCGGGAATGAACCCTCGCCTCTACTATTCAACACCACAACATTAGCTGAGGGGCTACCTCTCTTGAAGTGTGTGTTACTCTAAGACCAAATCGTAATTGAAATTAATTTTGTAATTTTTTTTAAAGCTTTAAAAATAGCCATGTATATATCTTATTACATTTACTAAATTGAACTCCAGTAACTATAGTTCTGTTTCTTCTGATAAAAAAGGTGCTTTTGCCAGTATTATCATCTTTGGAGGGTTTTTTTCTGATTAGGTACTTGACATGCACTTTTTAACCACAAATTATATCAGCATACGAGTGACAAACCAATGAAAATGTAGGGAACGCGAGAAAAGGTCAGTGTTTTTGCACTTTTTTTGCAAAACATTTTTTTGACTAAAATAAATAAAATATTGTTTCAGTACAAACATAGAATTTAATTTTCTTCCATGTTTGATATCAACAGTTCCTGAATATCCATCATGAGAATAGCGGCATTATATGTCAAACTTTTTGAATGAGGAGAAAAAGTTGTCATTAAATTTCAGGATATCCTTGACGGATGTCAAGAACGGTTGAGGCCACCATGCGAAGAAAATTAAACTTTTTCTTTCTATCAGTTAATATTTGATTTATTTTGACTAAAAAAATTGTAACTATAAAAACTGCAAAAACACTAACCTTTTCTCGCCTTCCCTCCCCCACCCCTTAACTTAGGACAATACGCCTTATACTACAGTCCAATTTGCATATGAAGGAAAGGCCTAACACATGTAAAAAAGTATTTTTTTCAATCACTCTAATGTAATCCCTGGTTCAGGCTCATGTTTCAAAGCTATTTGTCTGCTAGGAAAATTGAGAATAAATATTGGATAGTGAAATGTTTAACTGTTAACTCTTTAAATGATAATCATCTAATATATGCTGCCTATTTTAATATGTATTACATTTTGGGCTTATACAATTTACTATTTATTTAAAAATAACAATTTTGAAATGTATTGAGTTTGAAAGATTAATAGTTTTGACATTTTGAACGTCGGTACCAAACTATGTACACCCTAGAATCTTGTATTTGGGTTAAAAGTTTTTAGATTTTAATATTTTACTAATTTAAAATAAATAAAACTTTCTCCTTTTGAGGTATGGTTCTGATGCATACCGGTAATTTTGTGTTCTTAATTTATCGATTCTTTTGAATTGCTGCACCTTCATTAAAGCGTTTACTTAATATCTCATTCCGAAAAAATCCGAGGAGTTACGCAACGCCCTTAAAACTAAACTTTAACCTGTTTTCCTTCAGCTCCCGCCCTAAAAAAATAATCTTAACTTGAATATTTTATTTAAAAAAATTCGTCTTCTTTTAAATTGTAGTTAACTTGTGACCTTTTTTTTTTAAATAGGAATAATGAAGTCGTCCATTTTAATTATCCTCGTGTATTAAGGGTGGAGTGTTTGATGGACACTAATTGATGTCATAGGAACCTTTGTTATGACTGGGAGGAGGTGGGGAAGAGAGGGAAAATATGCCTTTGATATTCGTAACTTTTGCCGCCCACTTTCTTTCCGCTCAACCTTTTTCTCTGACGGAGCCTACACAACTTTGACCCAATTAAAATTAAATTTGACGCTCCAATTGATTTTTTATTGTAATTTTTAGACCTGGCTTAACCTTAAAAAATAAAAAGTAGATTGTCTCAGTCCAACATAACTAGACATAATATATCTAAAAGGACAGCTAACATAATGAAATAGGTCGTATAGTTAATGAATAGTCGCAAAAAAACCTTAATTCCACCAAAGTTGAATATATATATTTTAAAATATAATTTTTTATTAACGTTCAACACGCTTCAAGCTAAGTGCAGAGTGATGTTTAGAGAAAGTGACTCCTATTCGGCTGTCGAATGGTCAATGGCGTCACTCTCACAATAGACTGGATTGCTGATGACGGGGATATGGGGTTCAAATTCCGGTTGGGTGTACTGAGTTTTTTTTATCAATGGCTCTCCATTCTCCCTCAATGCAAATATGGGTACACTCCTATAAATTCATACTTCCTCATCCCTAACACATTAGTGTGATTAGTACTTAAACGATAGCCTGAAATAGCCTAATATGCGCTGCTAAAAAAATAGAGGAAGTTCACCCATACTAGTGTGGGGAGAGGTTGAAAACATCCTAAAATGACCTGTGTGTGTGTGTGTGTACCTCACCGAGATTCGAACCTCGACTTCTTTATATCCTTTTATAGTGAAGCCCGACACCTTACATAGCCTGACCATTTATGTGGGTCGAATGGATGTTAAAACAAATCTAATGACACATTAAAAATATTCCAGGACAAGAATTCATCACCTAGACACAATTTTCCAAAAAGAATTAATTCCAGCTTTGAAAGAAATGTAATATGCCCACTGATAAGTTGAGTCACTCTTGCTTCGATCCTAAATAGTTCCCATATTTAAACTCTTATATTGTACTTCCTGAACATAGGGCCAAAACTCCATATAACTT
This sequence comes from Timema podura, assembly GCA_033556935.1. NCBI lineage: Eukaryota > Metazoa > Arthropoda > Insecta > Phasmatodea > Timematidae > Timema > Timema podura. The sequence goes on along the minus strand of JAVRXN010000004.1, from coordinate 38,727,158 downwards.
AACCTAAGACCAATCTAAGGGAACAGATAGGTTAATATATTTCTAGGGACACCCAAACATAAGAGTTAAATTATTTTGACTACCAGCTTGGACATAAATTTGGTCTAAGAGTTTGTTCATGATAGGTTTTTACCTGGATGACTGTTCAAAAATCATATTTTTAAGTTTTGGGTTACCAACACTTGTAAAAAATCATTGGTTTGTTACATATGTTAAGCTTTTTAATTAATGCTATATTTAACATTTAAAATAACGTAAACTGAAGTTTTCTCACACTATTTAATTACCTTTAATAATTTCTTTCTACTCAATCCGAAACAATATTTTAAACATAATTAAAAGTACTTATTCTTCATTTTGGAATGTTATCTATAATGTGTAATATAGTGCATACATCAATACCTTTTAATACAGGCATCGTATTTACTTTGAAAAGAGAAAAAACTTGTAATTAATTTTATATCTAATACATTATTTTATGATTATTTTATCGCAATTCAAAATATTTAACTGAATAAAATTTTTTTTATCCATAGCTTGGGTGCATCATTGTAAATAACTTGTTTCTGTTATGTTCAATCACATGGTTTAAATTCGCCGGTCGCCATTTTGAAGCTATGTTCGTTAGACCTTTTGTGAAAGTGTTGTGAATAGTAATATTTCTAAGTGAAATAGAACTATAAATAAGCTTTGTTCCTGACCTCAAATAAATATAAATAATACTGGCCTAAATTACTGTGGCTAGCTATCACATTCATACATTACCATATGCTTTCATTACAGTTATCCAAAGTGACAGATGTCAGCTATTGGCGTTGGGATACATTAAGGACTATTTCTAGTAACTTTTTTAGCGTTCATCCAAGTACACTAAGGTCGTGAATTTACTATATAGGTACGTGGCTTACAATCCAGAATCTTACTGTGTATAGTCCGAGGTTTGATCCTGACCCAATGGGTTTGTTTTTTACCCTTGACATTCTGGTTTTCTATCCTCTTTACAGATTAATGTGGAAATTCACTCTCCTTATTTATCTTTTTATTAATTTAGACATAAGTCATCCATTGATGACATCATGACACAATAAAAAATATAATAAACATTAAATATAACCCTTATAGCTGTGGTCTGTGGAATTAAACTTACTTTGCACTGGGCCGCCTTTCGTAGAAAGAGTGAAGTTTGAATTCCGTTGTGTTCATTAGATGATGGTTTTTGACATGCAATTTTCACTCTGCTTTTCCCATCATCCCATTCTATTGCGGATACAATTCCTCTTAATATATAATTATCATTCCTGCCCTTTAGATTAAGATACTAAACTTACACATCAAAAATTAATAAATCAAATAATGTAGTTGACTCAATTGAACAGAATCCAAGATAAAACTTATTTGGTAACTAAACTACCAGCTTTCAGTTAGGCTACCATTTGATCTCCATGACCTAGTTTTTTTAACAAAATAATATTCTCTCTTACCTGTTGAATAATAACTGCATTAAACTAGATAAAACTCACCGAACGCTCGCTCTCCGGTTAGAGGTGTCATTCACACAGTATTTTATACTCCCTATGGCTATAAACATGAGATCATGCGTGTTTTATTAAAATACGAGCTGAAAACGTAGGTTTCATGTTTTAATCGCTGTCATATTTTTCTGTGTTTTATGTATCAATCTCATGGTTCGAATATTTCTCATTTAAATTTTATGTTAAATATTATTTTCAGAGTTGTAAATTTTGCAATATAAGTCTGTAGCACTGTTATTCTTCAAACTTCTTTTTTTTTCGAAAAGCCGTATAGTTTTACTAGCTATATTAAATAAAAGGTTTACTGGGTATTTATGGTTTTATCTTTGCTGGAGCTGAGGTTGATGCGCTGGTTAATCTCGCCGCGAGGTGTGTTACCAGTTTTTGTTAGAAAGAGGAGTTTAAGGTGGGGATATAGGAAACGCGAGTTAAGCCCCGTGTTTTTTGCAGTTGTCGTGGCAAAAATTTTTTTGGTTGAACTAAACCAAATATTTCTCCAGTAAAAACATAGAGTTTAATTTTATTCACATGGTGGTATCAATAGTTGTTGAATATTTGTGTCAAGGGTGTCCTGAAATTTAATTACAACTTTTTCTTTCGTTTAAAAAGTTTCTCATCAAATGCTAATATGTTCAAGACAAATATTCAACAATTGTTGATATCACCAGGTGAATAAAATTAAGCTATTTTTCTACTAGAGCAACATTTTATTTATTTTGACCAACAAAATATGTTGCTATAAAAACAGTGGCCCTCTATCGCAGTCCCTACACCCCCACCTTAAAGTGGATTGTAATGAAACGCGAGATAAGTACAGAATTGTTGTAGTTTTTGTAGCAAAAATAGTTTTTAAGGCTGAATAAACAAAAAAAAAAACAGTGTTTCAGTATATACGTTTAATTCAATTTCATACACCTAGTAATATCAACAGTGGCATTTTATGAGAAACTTTTTTTAATTCCAGGATGCCGATGACAGACAACGGTATAAAGTTCAAGTTACTATATCTATAGAAGCAATATTATGTTTAGTATTGTGCAAAAAAAATTGTTACAAAAACTGGAAAAAAAAAAAACCACTGGCCCTAACTCGCATTTTCTTCCATCCCACCTTAAAAAGAATCATTAAGTACCTAAACAAATTAGTTTTTATTGCCCTATTTATTCATGTGCCTAAGCTCCAGTTCTAGCTTGTATTAACCTTAACCTATTTGTCTTATGGGAACAAGAAAGGAGACTATAATATATTCACCTAGAAAGATAAGGAAAACTTACATTATGGAAACAAACCACTCTTATTACAACCTGTGAGAAATTAAAAACATCTACCTTGACCCAGTGGGCTTAAGAGTAAAATATATCACAGAAATAGTGTAGGCTACTTAGGCATTATTGTTAATTTAAACAACTTTTTAGGTGCTATATAAACAATAGGTTCTAATTGATTTGAAATGAGCTTTTTACTATAGTAATATAATAAATATATAATTCTAAATTGTTAACAAGATGGTATTTTCTTTAACTTTCACTAAAGTATTCTAAAATATGGAGCGGAAAGTTTTCGTGTGGGTGAAATTACTATTTGTGTAAATGTTTATATACAATTCAAGATTTAGTTAAGGTGTAGACCTATAGTTAATAATTCAGCACAATACTTATTATAAACATTATTTTATCGTTTGTATATATTTAGAAAGGTGGACATGGTTTTAAAGTATACCAGACTGTATATACCCTTCTTTTGCTCTTTTATTTTTCTACGATAATAAAGAAATTTCTTTCGTATTTTACAATGAAGATAACCCTTTAGAAATTAATTTTAAAGCGCCTGGGATAAAATTGCTCTTCTTAGTTTAATTCTCAAAGGATATAGTGTGGATGAATTCGAGGCTGGCGGGAAGTCGACAGTCTAAGTAAGAACGCTTCTCAGCCACGCGAGATTGTCTCCAACTTTATACGCCCACCCTTTTGCCTGTCTTTGGTTTAGTTAGCTCCAAGCAATTTGGAAGAAAGGGGGTAAGGCCGAATGGAAATAATTGATAACAAGAGAAAATTTACAAACTTCCGTTCTTTCACCAGCGCTTGAATTTAAATTAATACTAAACTTCCCTGTGTATATTAAGACCAAATCATTGTAAATATTTAAATAAAACCAATCCTAAAATATTCCCTATTGCCAATATAAAATATATAATTTAACTGTTTCAACAAAATGATACCAAATCTATTTTTTTTCCAAAGGAAAAGCTTTGTTTTAGCTTGTTACACTCTAGCAAGTATTCATATAAACTGTTCAATTGAATTTAACTAAAATAATCAGCTTCGTTTAGTATTTATTTATATAAATTTCATACACATTAAAAAAAACTCCACGTAATTAAATCTCAACTAAGAGTAGCTATCAACGCATTTTAATAAAAATATCGTATTAGATTACATTGTACACCATTAATTTATTCATTGTACACCATGCAATTTAAACAACAAAAAAAGTCATAGAATCTTATGTTGGTTTAAGCTTCTTTGTCTTCCTCTCCCCCCCCCCCCCCCCCTAGTTTCCCCCGAAGCCCGTTGGGGTTAGACCCGTATATATTAATTACGCTAGTGAATTAGTAATAAGGAAGGTATTTAATTTTGCACACCGCATATTACTATCCACTCGGGCTCTCCGTAAGGAAGGAAGGTTTAATTTTAGAAGACATATACCCCCATTGGCTTGGAGAGAGAGTGTGACACTATTTAGGGAAAACCTCCCTCAGTACACCCGACTGGGATCGAAACATGTTTTCCCTGTCATCGGCAGTCTATTCTATTGCGAAAACAGCGCCTTAGACCATGCGGCCACTGAAGCGTGTCATATATCCTTACTTTCTCGTATAAGGAAAGTAATATAATGATAAAAATTATAAATCTCTAGAATATGATGGATTTTTACATTTAATTTTCCCCCTGGGACTTACAACTCTTGGCTATTTACCTGTCTGTCTGTTTGTCTGTCTGTCTGTTTTAATGTCTGTTTGTCTGTCTGTCTGTTTGTCTGTCTGTCTGTCTATCCCTTGTTTATACTTGGGCGTTTGGCCGAAATGGTTTGAGGGGTTTTGTTCTGACTTGCTACATAAATGTTAAATAGTTAGTTATACTTCGAGTCGACTACATGATTTTTACTTTCTCTCTATCTTACAGGTAGAGAAAGTATTGTGATCGTCAAAAAAATCGAACTCGAGATTTTGATGAATTTTGACGTTTCATGACTTCCTGAATCCGAAAAAGTGGTTTTTGAATTTCCGTCTGTCTGTCTGTCTGTCTGTCTGTCTGTCTGTCTGTACCTCCAACTAGAGCCTAAACTATTTTACCGATTGAGCTGAAACTTGATATCTAGGGTTTTCATAGGGTTGCCCCGAGGGGTTTTTGGAATTGGATATCTACCCCTAAAATTAAGGGTAGTTTACTGAAGGGCAAAAAGAGAAAAAGTCGATTTTCTCAAAATCGGCTCTAACGATTTTGATTAAATTTCATTTATGAACATTAATAAATATTCCAAACAAAATGGCTACTCTCAATATTTCGGCAAAATGGCTTTAAGGGCTCCGGTCTGATGCGTAAATTAACATTTTTTATAATAGCTCCGAAACTATTTGAGATATGAAATTACTTAGCATTACAAATATGTATATATATTTATAATACAAATATTTTATTCGAAACATATTTTTATAAAATCAATAACTTTCAATATATACGCAATTATAATATATTTTTTTAACTTTTTGGGCATTAAAGCTTAAGTATTGCGACCGTAAGAAAAACTAACCTGAAATGTTGATGGATGTCGACGTCTCATGACCCCCCGAACCCTTAAAAATAGTCTTTGCAATGCCGTCTGTCTGTGTGTCTATTAAAACTTAAAATTAAGGGTAGTTTACTGAAGGGCAAAAAGAGAAAAAGTCGATTTTCTCAAAATCGGCTCTAACGATTTTGATTAAATTTCATTTATGAACATAAATAAATATTCCAAATAAAATGGCTACTCTCAATATTTCGGCAAAATCGTTTTAAGGGCTCCGGTCTGATGCGTAAATTAACATTTTTTATAATAGCTCCGAAACTATTTGAGATATGAAATTACTTAGCATTATAAATATGTATATATATTTATAATACAAATATTTTATTCGAAACATATTTTTATAAAATCAATAACTTTCAATATATACGCAATTATATATATATTTTTAACTTTTTGGGCATTAAAGCTTAAGTATTGCGACCGTAAGAAAAACTAACCTGAAATGTTGATGGATGTCGACGTCTCATGACCCCCCGAACCCTTAAAAATAGTCTTTGCAATGCCGTCTGTCTGTGTGTCTATTAAAACTTAAAATTAAGGGTAGTTTACTGAATGGCAAAAAGAGAAAAAGTCGATTTTCTCAAAATCGGCTCAAACGATTTTGATTAAATTTCATTTATAAACATTAATAAATATTCCAAACAAAATGGCTACCCTCAATATTTCGGCAAAATGGCTTTAAGGGCTCCGGTCTGATGCGTAAATTAACATTTTTTTAAATAGCTCCGAAACTATTTGAGATATGAAATTACTTAGCATTACAAATATGTATATATATTTATAATACAGATATTTTATCCGAAACATATTTTTATAAAATCAATAACTTTCAATATATACGCAATTATATGAATTTTTTTAACTTTTTGGACATTAAAGTTTAAGTATTGCGACCGTAAAAAAAAAACTAACCTGAAATGTTGATGGATGTCGACGTCTCATGACCCCCGAACCCTAAAAAATAGTCTTTGCAATGCCGTCTGTCTGTGTGTCTATAAAAACTTAAAATTAAGGGTAGTTTACTGAAGGACGAAAAGAGAAAAATTTGGTTTTCTCAAAATCTGCTTAAACGATTTTGATTAAAATTCGTATCTAGGCGTTGATTAAGATTATAAATAAACTGGCTATTTTCATTTTCCTATGAAAATGATTTTTAGGGTACATTACAGAAGCGTTAATTTCCGTATCTCCACAACTATTTGAGAAACTAAACAACTTATCATTACAAAATTGTAGGACTATTAGAAATAAAAAACTTTTATTTGACATATATTTTTATAAAAACAGCAGTTTCTGAGATATTTGCAAATATATTAATACAATTTTGTGAGCTTTAGTTGTAAACATATACTACTTAAGTCTTAACGCAATAATACTCCAATGCCATAGAGTAATTAAATATAAGTAAGTATCTAAAAAAAGTATGTTATTTTTCCTTAAATCTCTTAGGAGAAATGTTTGCATAGCAATGATCTATCTCCATTTTAGACTCAATAGTCAATATTTACATTTTTTATTGGTCAAAATGTATAAATGAATAATTAAATATCAATGCGATGACTTGAAGATCTGCAACACCTTTTAAAATGTTAAAATTTTAACCAGAAATCGAAATTTTAAAACGAAGTGTTGACCCTTGTGGAAGACATTAAACTGTTTGAAATGTTCTTAGGTTCTTACGAGTTTATAGAAAGAGAGAGAAAGTCTGTGCGGTGTGCCGTACCATTTATTTATTCTAGATCTAAAATTAAGGGTAGTTTACTCACAACTGATTTTGAATTTGAAATTTTTCAAAAAATGCCCGTAAAGATTATGTTCTTAACTGATATATTGAGGATCGTTTTATGAAACAAATAATATTATTCACTTATTTTTCGGGTTAAATTATACAAACTGCTATAAATGGTCCCCTCAATAATAACTGTACGTACAGTCGATTCGGCATAGGAGTGGTAGTAACTGACAGCCAGCAGAAGACGTACAAACGGTTAAAAGGAAAATATAATTAAAAACAAATCGTTTGTTGTGAAAATGTTGACCACCAAAACTGACAACAAATTAATATATTGTCATCCAGATCATAATGGTTCGGCGAATGGATACACGAGAGTAGATCTGGTAAATTTTTCTAGCTGTCAGCTACCACTACTCCTCTGGATAATGGACTATATGTTTGGGCAGGATTGTGGAAATTCTTCGACCATAAGATACGTTTAGCTTTGACGAGAATATCTTTAATTTAACATAGGTTAGGCTATGAATTATTCATCGACCCTCTGGCACCGGCTTGATAATAATATGACTTAATTTAGTCAAATCGCGCTTTCTTGCGGGGGAGTTTAAACCATGCTTGGATACATGCTCGCGATATAGACCGTTATATCTCTATTTTCGAGGGAAATAACTCGCTTTACTTAAGCGATGTCACGTCGTGCAGAGAATTAAAAAGTGAGCAGATGTGAACCAATATGAGTAGGGATGGACCTGTTGTTTCAGTAAATTGCACGGAAGTCTAACCTTTGGTCTGGCCTTTGAATGAATTGTCACTAGAATCAAACTCTTTCACTGTTATAATCAAATAACAATATTGGTTAAATAGTTGGTATAATTCTTTCGCTGTTTCAATCATCGAAGGTTCAAGCTAACTCTGAAAAAATAACCACCCGTAAATTGTAATTAATATAAACAATGATGGAAATAAAACTTTTAAAAAAATCTTTAAGAAAAAAGTATGAATACGCTTTTTGAAACAAATGGAAAGGGTAATTTTTTTTAAATATTTATTTCACTAAATCTTAAGGCAATTTTAGAAAAAATAAACCCCTTGGATTTGTAATAAAAGTAAGTATAGGGACAGTTAATAGAAAATTTCAAAAATTAAACAAAACTTTTTTTAAATATTAATTAAAATATAATCATCTTGATTTAGATATATCTGGATTAGATTGAATCAAATTATAATATCCAAATCAAAAACGAATCATTGTAATGATATTTTTTCCTAAAATGTTTTGACATAAAGTTGTATTTTTCTAGTGAATGATTTTTTAAACTGTATAGTTCTAATTACGGTAAATATTTTGAAGAATAATTCAAATCCCTCCGAATTTACACTTGTATCTGAGCTAAGATGGAATATATAATATTATCGGTGCACACGGATTGCGGAACAACTCATCCGAGGTTGGTAATACCTTTACACGAACTGCGGGGTAAAAATTAAATTTATAATGACTTTGTTCAAAATGGAAAATTGAGGTTAGGTTAGGCTAGGCTAGGCTAGGTTATGTTAGGTTATGTTATGTTAGGTTAGTTCATATTAGGCTAGGGGCTAGGAGCTGAATGTGATTACAGGTTGTTCCTAAACTCATGTACACCGGCTGACAGGTATACTTTATTTTTTTATTTTTTTTAGCACCGCGTCTTACTACCCGTTCGGGTTATACGCTTAAGTACTAATTACACTAATGGATTAGGAATTGGGAAGGTTGAAATTAGAGGAAGTGAACCCGCATTTGCGTGGAGGGAGAGTGGAAAACCATTTAGGAAAAACCACCCCCAGTTCACCCGACCGAGATTCGAACCTCGATCTCCCGTCCTCGGTGGTCTGGCTCAACACGACTATACTTTATTCCGCAACACAAGTGCGCCCAGTATGATACTCGTATCATATGTATTTTCCTTTTAAATTAGCTGTACGCAATGCCTAAACTAACTTTTTTCGCTGCGTCACACTACCCTTCCGGGCTATACGCCTATGAACTAAATACACTAATGTGTTAGGTATTAGGAAGATTTAATTTAGAGAAAATGCATCCGCATGTGTGGGGAGGGAAAGTGGAAAACCATTGAGGAAAAAAACCTTAGTGCACCCGACCTCCCCTTCTTTGGTAGTCTGGTCTATTGCGAGAGTAGCGCCTTAGATCATGCAGCCATTGATGCGGGTCGCATGCAGGTATATTAATTACGCTAATATGGTAAGTATGGGGAAGGTATACTTTAGAGAAAATATATCCGCATTTGCGTGGAGGGAGAGTGGTAAACAACTTAGAAAAACATCCTCAGTACACCGGACTGGAATTTGAACCTCGATTTACGCGTAATCGGTAATCCAGTCTAATAATAAAGTGATGCGTTAGACCATTCAACTGCCGATGTGATTTTACTAGATTAACTAATCATTCATTAAAAATATATTTCTGCCTTGTTTATTGCATTTCGCTACAACTTTATGATATACAACGTACCATCTTTATTGATGGCTTAATCCTTCTTTGAAGTTTTCTTGAATCTGCACACGATAACAAACAATATTTCATTTTATCTCCCTCACTTACTACAGTCCTATTTTCATAGAAAGAACCTTTCTAACATATATTAAAGTAACTATATTTACTTGCACGTATTCATACATCAAGTCATGTTGTTTGTAGCTGTCACTTTTAATCTATATTATCAATAAAATCCAATTCTCATAAATAGGATCTTTTATAAAATATAATATTTTTTCTGGACAAAATTGATAATATTTTACTTTATTATTAGTGTTATTAGTGTTATTTTATAGGTATTGATAATATCTATCAAAAGTGACAGCTGTCAGATAAGGAAAGCTCTTCCTCTTTACATAGCTTTTGTTATGTTAGCCCTGGCAAAACTTTTGGCTCAAGGGACACATTGAGAATGTATCTGAACGAAAAAGTTTATATATTTGTTTAGATTTCAGAATTTATTGGTTTTAATAAAAATAGGTTTCAAATAAAATATTTTTATCTTTAATACACTTGAAAAGTTATTTCGTATCTCAAATTGTTGCGGAGAAACTATGAAAATTGGAAAATTTTCCTCGTGTTAAGTACGCTCAAAGTCTTTTTTATAAGAAAATGAGAATTTCCATATTGTTTGGTTATAAACAATGTCTTGATATAAAATTTAATCAAAATATTTAAAGCCAATTTTGAGAAAATCGTTTTTTTTTTCTCTTTTTGCCCTTCATTAAACTACCCTTAATTCTAGGGTTAGATATCCAACTCCAAAAATTCCTCAGGGTACGTTGTGAAAGCCTTGGATACCAAGTTTGAGCCCAATCGGTAAAATAGTTTCGGTTCTAGCATGATGTATAGAAAGACAGACAGACAAATAGATAGACGGCATTGCAAAAACAACTTTTTTGTTTGTTTCAGGTCATGAAATGTAGACATTTATCAAAATCTCTACTTCGATTTTTTTTACAGTCACCATACTTTCTCTCCGAGCTGTAGAAAGAAAGTAAAAGGGAAAACAATATCTATAGAAATGATTTTCAAATAAACCGTACTTAATGAGTTGAATGCAATTTTTTCATATGTTTCATGATCTCTTTAACGTCAGATGTAAATTTATTTGTCTGGATTTTTAAAAATGCTTGTAAAAGTTTAACAGTTGGTTGTATAGAAATTGTATATAATTTAATAAGATTTTTTTAACTCTAGCATTTTATCACTATTTTGTTTCCCCATAGATAGATCAGTTTGTGGGCCCTAAAAAATATCCCACAAGGGCCTATTTGCGGCCCGTGGGCCGTAATTTTCCCAGGGCTGAGCTAGACGGTAATGCTTGAAGTTGTGCCAGTTATCAACATCTTACTACGGCCTAAAGTGAAACCTTATCTTTCACCCTTGTTAGTGTCTTATCGCCTTCACATTGTTAGACGCAACAAGCTTTACAGTTACGTTAATTTATTTGCCTATCCGTTCTATCTCACGGCGTTAGGAGTTATGAAAGAGAAGCGTTGTGTTCATTTATAAATAAAATAATGAAATGTTTAGTTAAGTTTAATTTTTTTTAACGTGATAACTTACATAAAACCCTATGTAACTAATCCCGCATTATCTTAACATTTTTTGTTGTGACAATATAAAAAACATGACTATTTGATGAAGATAAATTCCTAACCTTTTGTTTGTCAGAAGTACAAATTTTCGGGTTAAGCGTCGTTAAATATATTTTTTTAACTTCACACTCAAGATTGACTTGTAACTAGATAAGTAAGATGGAACATTTTGAGTTTTTGAAAATGTATCTCTAATAATTGTTTCTTGGAAATCTCCACATAATTAAATGTAGCAAATCTAATTAAAATATTCAAAGTTTTAAAGTTTACGTTTCAGTTGAATACATACTAAGAACGTCAACAACAGAAATAATACCCGCCTTTTTGCCTGCATGGTCTAACGCGCAACTCTCGCAGTAAATTATACTTCCGAAGACGTGGAGATCGAGGTTTGAATCTTTGTCAGGTGTACTGTGGGTAGTTTTCCAGTGTTTTTTAAACCCTCCTTCCACGTAAATGCGGGTACACTTCCTATAAATATAACCTTTTGATCATATAAAATCACTATCGTAATTAGCACATAGGCTTATAACTCGAACGGGTAGTAAGTCGTGGTGGTAAAAAAATATTTATTGATTTACAAAAAAGCAGCGATTCCAGTTCTATTCCCACGCTCACGTATCGACTAGAGCGCTTGATGGTTGAATGGGTCACTTATGATCTGCGTTGGGCCAGATATATAAACACTTCAATATTTTAATAAAATACTTTATGAAATACTTTAAATACTTTATCATCTGGAGTTTCATTAAATATTTTCCGGAAAATTTTAGTCTCTACCTGACACCTTTTCTAACCTAAAAAAAAAAGTATGTGTTTTGGAAATTGTGTTTATCATGTGTGTGTGAGACATCTAAACATTTAATACTTATACAAGGTATAGTTTAATATAATACTAAGATAAACAACCAGACCCTATATCGGAAATATACCACTTAGATAAATAGTTTACAGGGCTACATAACCAATTGAACCATGTAGTATAAGGCCATCAGGCAGACGCTCCACTGACTTGAATTAAGTTTTAAAACTACTCCCACACACAATGCTCCCTTTTTTTAAAATTTATTTTAGGTATTTAACATGCACTTTCTGAACAAACTGATCAGGCACATGACCTATTAACTATCTTAAATCTAGAACCAACACAAAATCCAGTCTCCAGCCGTTAATTCATCACTGTGAAAGGTGAAGCCCACATTTCACAAACATGAATATTTGGCCACGCCAAGATTCGATCCTGGTACTCTTAGCTCAGCAGACAGACACTCTACCAACTGAGCTAAGATGCCGGACCACAATGCTATTAAGAATCTAATTTAAGGACGGGTGGATTGAAAAAAGTAAGTACTAGGAATTTACCGACGTATTTGATAAGGTGGAAAAACAAATCTTAACACAGTTATTAGATAAAGAACCTAGGTTTTAATATTGTATTAGGTCACGATTCGTTTTGCCTAGTTGGAGTAACTTTCTAAATCTGAAAGACAAACTAATTATATTTGGCAAACAAGATTTTGAAAATAAGTGAATATTGTAAATAGTTTATATAACTATCTTCACACGGGCTTGACGCAAGTCGAGTCCATAGATTGTATTTTTAAACTCATAAAATAGTTATTAAACGTTCGTGGCAACGCATCTTCATTAAGTTTTGAATCCACTTTGGCTGGGAGAGAACGTATCGACAAAGGAACAAACTCCCTTGATTGAAACCTCACTAGCATTTGAGATGGGAACTTTACGAAACTTCCTCTCTGACCCGAGGTCGAGATTTGACCATCCCTCCTCCTCACTCTACCGACGCACTTTGCCGGAGCACGGTCAACCAACAAATCCCCGGCGGCTCAGTCTCTTCTAAGTAGGAGGGAGTAGAAACTCTCGGGAGAAATTCGACAAACAATGCGCAAAACTGGGTTCATTTTCATTGTTTTTTTGCCCGCCTCGGTGGCGTAGTTGGCTAACGCGCTAGTCGTGTTGAGCTCGACCACCGAGGACGAGGAGATCGAGGTTCGAATCTCGGTCGGGTGAACTGGGGGTGGTTTTTCCTAAATGGTTTTCCACTCTCCCTCCACGCAAATGCGGGTTCACTTCCTCTAAATCTAACCCTCCCAATTCCTAATCCATTAGAGTAATTAGTACTTAAGCGTATAACCCGAACGGGTAGTAAGACGCGGTGCTAAGTATTAGTATTCATTTTTTTTTTGTATTGCTTCTTTTTATTTTATTTCATAGCACCACGTCTTACTACACGTTCGGGCTGTACGCTTATGTACTAATTACGCTAGTGATTTTAGGGATAAGAGGAAGGTTATATTTAGAGCAAGTGTACCTGAAATTGCGTGGAAGGAGAGTGGAAAACTATTTTGTAAAACCACCCTCAGTACACCCTACCGGTGTTAAGATTCCCAATCTCCCCGTTATCGGCATTCTAGTTTATTGTAAGACTGACGCCTTATTAACCGGTGAGTTCCAATCTTTTTCAACTTACGGCTGTTGGATTTTATGCCCTTCTTTTTTTAATTTAATTTTATTTCTAAACAGTTGTAAGAAGGCTGACATAGAAACGTGAAACTAAAAGTTTTTTTGTAGTTTTTTTAAAATTTAATCAATGGGTAACTTAATTGGTAAGCGCAAATTTAGCTCTTTGTTGGAATTTGATTTTAATTAATTATTTTAAGGGTTAATTAAACCGAAGTGGAGCTACTTATGTTTGTACAATTTAAAGTTTTAAATATCCAATTTTAACTATTTGTTAGAATAATATTAATTTTGAAACATGTTTAAACTTGGTTTTATATCCGTTCGATCTTCCCCTTAACTTGCAAACCGAGTCCAGCAACCTAATTTAGTTTTGTAGTCGACTATACGCTCTAGCGAGCCTGTCTAATTTGCGCTTCAATGAACTCATTGATTGTGGACCAGGTGAGACTTCGCTGGAAGTACTTGAATATACATGCCAATGGAACTGCCTCGCCCTTCCTTCACCCCTCCATCACCCTCTCCCTCCTTTCCTCATGCTGTCTCAACCAATCATTGCGATTCGTTCAAGTTCTCGTTTCATTTTCATCCTCGAGTAATCCAATTTCAACATCTATCAGGACTTCCCTAGGTATAGTAAATTCCGGGTAGCTTTGACCTTTTTCTGACATAATGAAAAATTTACTTGGAAACACTGTCTTAGTATTCATCCGCCTCACAAATATGCGCTATCATTTCTTTTTATAAGTGAAAATCCTTTATATTATCACTTTACATCACTTGTCAAATTGACATATCTTGATTTTTAAGGCTGAATAGTTTTAGTGATTTTTTCAACTTTTGGGAAAAGCTACGTAACTGTGAACGCATCAGAACCGGTGTTGAGATAGTTGTACATCAGGTGATATGACCAACCACGTTATGTGAGTCTTTGGTTCAAATTGTGGTGGGGGTCGATATTTAGTAGTTAGATGTTGTGAAAGTAGGCAGGATTCGGAGCTTACGATAAGTTTAGTTCCATGCTCCTATTGCACACCTTAAGGTGGGAGTGCAGAAGATGAGAGGAAAGGTCAGTGTTTTTGCAGTTTTTATAGCAAAACTCTTTTTGTCAAAAGAAATCAAATTTTTCTTCATTTGAAACATTATAGTTTAATTTTCTTTCCATGGTAATCTCAACTGTTAATATCTCTCAAGGGTGTCCTGGAATTTAATGACAACTTTTTTATCTTCATTTAAAAAGTTTGCCGTCTAATTCCGCTATTCCCATGACAGGTATTCAAGAACTGTTTATATTACTCTAGGAATAAAATTAAACTCTATGTTTGTATGTAAGCAATATTCTATTTATTTTGACAAAAAAAAGTTGTGATATAAAACACTGACTGACCTTTTATTGCGTCCTCTACACACCCAACTTTAAACGTAGATCCTCTAGGTGTGCTCTAGTCTCAGTATATTCATACCAATGCGAGTCAATAAAATGAACTCAACTGTTCAAATTTCTGTTAAAACCCCATATACAAGTTATAAAAGAGCAGCTCGAGAACTACTACATGTTTGTAAATAAAACTATCCGACCGAACTTTCTCTTGATGTCTAAAAACGTAAAATAAGTTTACCCTGTTCCATTGTCCGTTGGTATGTATGTGTGTACCCTTTGTTTATCCCGTATGGTAGCATATTTTTTAAAAAAAACATCGTTATTGTTTGTAATATTTGGGTGATTTTACTTGAAAAATATTATTTTTACTTTTTATGTTACAACATTCAGTATAAAGATTTTTAATTTTAATAATGATTTTTTTTATTGGCTCACCCAAAAAAATCTCCCGTTGATATCTAGTTTTATAAAATTTGGATACAATTTTATTTCCCTTCAAAATTGTTTTAATATGTTATGTCAATCAGATAAAATCATAAATAAATCCCTTTTATCGTTAAGACAGAAACGCTGCATAAAATTAGTTTGGTAGTAAAATAGCGTTTTGTATAAATATATATTCTATATAAAACACAAATTTAAAAAAGGGGTTTATCAATGGAAAGGGCTGTGGGTTCAATTTTTGGTTTTGCCAGATTATCCCTTTTTCACGTCAAGTTCCTGTTATCTATTTGTCTCAAGAAACATGTTTGTATTTTCTAAAATTCGACTATATTTAACTTTATATTCAAAACATGTTTTCGAATACTTCTCATGTCTATACATTGCGATGCCATTTATTTCTCCTTGAGTCCGGTAAATATTTCCGCGTATCCACTAAAAGGAGTGCATACAAAGTATAGAGTGTGGAAACAAATTGTGTTAACTTCATTTCCAATCACATGGTTGACGGCTATTACAATAATTCATAAGCTGCTCTTTTCCTTTCTTACACAACTTCTCAACCCACATACGTATTGCGTATGCATATATATCTTCCCCGAAATTTATATTGTAGGCAAAAGGTGTTTTGTTGTGGCTAATTGACTAACGAGCCTCTTTTAGTTAATATACGTAGTGATTCCGAGTAGTGACTAGTATATAATATTCATTTATTCATTGCCATAATCGCGTCGCAAATAAATAATGTGATCGTTTTAAGAGTTTTAAATATTAAAGAGTGCAAGTAGGAAGATTTCTAAGAAGTATTCGGATACTATTTATTTAATACGCTCTAAATTTGCGTAAACCATTACAACATTTTACGTCTAATGCGTACTTACCTAATGTTAAACCTTTCTGAGTTTCTCGGAAAATCAAAAAAACTGTTCTTGATAGAATTAATACTAAAGTATATTTATCTACGTCTTTGAAATTTGCTATGAGGAAGAAAAAGTCACTATCTTACAATATTTTTTAGACACATGAAATTTGAATTCATACACACAAAAGTGGTATTTTTTAAAATAATTATAATTGACTCAAAAGTACTACAGTATATTTTACAACAATAACCTTTCTTTATTGTAAGCTATTTAAAAATATACTTTCTCATAATTTGTGTGTGTAAGCATACTTCCAGAAAATTCTCATATTTTTAATTTAAACTAATTAAACTAACTTATCTGATCAAATTCAATTTTATAGAAACTTAAATATTTTTGAGCTACAGTTTTATTTCAAAGAATTTCTTATGAGGAATAAGAAACATTTTTACATTATAATCAACATAATAAGATTTTTTTTTTATAAAATTAATAATTTACCACTTTTTTGTAGTAAACTTCGTTCAAACCTAACTCATAACATTTTGTATTACTAATACTCGATATTATAACTATTTTTAAACGATTCTAGCAATGATAATTTTTACTTTTCAACTATCTAATAAATTAAATGATTGGAACTCCGTACGAACTTTCTCACTCCATTGTTTAAAAATGGAGATATTTACTCAAAACATTTAATATATGTTAAACGAAAAAATATACACTAGCAAGCCCGAGAAAAAATTGCGTTATGCTTACGTTAAACAATTTTTGACTCCCGGATTTAAATTTTATGATTTTCTTTTTAAAGAATTAAAGTCCTCACTAGTATATTTTAACAAAAAAAGAAGAATATCAATATTGGGTCCACAAGAGTCAATACTTCGTATTAAAATTTCGACTTCCGGTTAAAACTTTCGACATTTTATTAGGGGTTGCACATCTTAAGGTTATAGCATTTTTTATTAAATTCCTCATTTATAAATTTAGACCAATAAAAAAGCTAAATATTGATTATTGAGTCTTAAATAATAGAGGTAGATCATTGCTGTGCAAATATTTCTCCTAAGAGATTAAAGAAATAAATGGTACGGCGCACCGCACAGACTTTCTCTCTCTTTCTATAAACTCGTAAGATTTCTGAACGGAATAATGTACATTGTATCATCACCACTCCACATAAGAACACGCATAAAATAATATACAATGATATAGAATCAATGAGAAAAGAGGCGCATCTTTGTCCACCTAAGAGCATTTCAAACAGTTTAATGTCTTCCACAAGGGTCAACACTTCGTATTAAAATTTCGATTTCTGGTTAAAGTTTTAACATTTTATAAGGTATTGCAGATCTTCAAGTCATCGCATTGATATTTGATTATTCATTTATACATTTGACCAATAAAAAATGTAAATATTGACTATTGAGTCAAAATGGAGATAGATCATTGCTGTGCAAACATTTCTCCTAAGCGCTTTAAGGAAAAGTAACAAACTTTTTTTAGATACTTATATTTAATTACTCTATGGCATTGGAGAATTATTGCGTTAAGACTTAAGTAGTATATGTTTACAACTAAAGCTCACAAAATTGTATCAATATATTTGCAAATATCTCAGAAACTGTTGCTTTTATAAAAATATATGTCAAATAAAAGTTTTTTATTTCTAATAGTCCTACAATTTTGCAATGATAAGTTGTTTAGTTTCTCAAATAGTTGTGGAGATACGGAAATTAACGCTTCTGTAAAGTACCCTAAAAATCATTTTCATAAGAAAATGAAAATAGCCAGTTTATTTATAATCTTAATCAACGCCTAGATACGAATTTTAATCAAAATGGTTTGAGCAGATTTTGAGAAAACCAGTTTTTTCTCTTTTTGCCCTTCAGTAAACTACCCTTAATTTTAAGTTTTTATAGACACACAGACAGACGGCATTGCAAAGACTATTTTTTAGGGTTCGGGGGGTCATGAGACGTCGACATCCATCAACATTTCAGGTTAGTTTTTTTTACGGTCGCAATACTTAAGCTTTAATGTCCAAAAAGTTAAAAATATATATATAATTGCGTATAGATTGAAAATTATTGATTTTATAAAAATATGTTTCGTATAAAATATTTGTATTATAAATATATATACATATTTGTAATGCTAAGTTATTTCATATCTCTAATGGTTTCGGAGCTATTATAAAAATGTTAATTTACGCATCAGACCGGAGCCCTTAAAGCCATTTTGCTGAAATATTGAAAGTAGTAATTTTGTTTGGAATATTTATTAATGTTCATAAATGAAATTTAATCAAAATCGTTAGAGCCGATTTTGAGAAAATCGACTTTTTCTCTTTTTTCCCTTCAGTAAACTACCCTTAATTTTAGGGGTAGATATCCAATTCCAAAAATCCCTCGGGGCAACCCTATGAAAACCCTAGATATCAAGTTTCAGCTCAATCGGTAAAATAGTTTAGGCTCTAGTTGGAGGTACAGACAGACAGACAGACGGAAATCCAAAAACCACTTTTTCGGATTCAGGGAGTCATAAAACGTCAAGATTCATCAAAATCTCGATTTCGATTTTTTTGACGATCACCATACTTTCTCTACCTGTAAGATAGAGAGAAAGTAAAAAGAACGTAAACTTTTTGAGAGACACATTATGGAATTAGAGAATAATTGCGTTAAAACTTAAGTAGTATCTCTTTACAACAAAAAAATCACAAAATTGTATTAATATAATTGCCAATATCTCTGAAACTATTGGTTTTATAAAGATATATTTCAAATAAAAGTTTTTAATTTTCAATAGTACTACAATTTTGCAATGATAAGTTATTTAGTATCTCAAAGAGTTACGGGTACATGAAAATTTCCGCTTCTGTAAATTACCCTAAAAGTCATTTTCATAGGAAAATGAAATTAGCAATTTTGTTTATAATCTTAATCAGCGCATAGTTACGAATTATAATTAAAATCGCTAGGACAGATTTTGAGAAAATTGATTTTTTCTCTTTTCGCCCTTTATTAAACTACTTTTAATGTTAGGGTTAAACAGACACACAGACAGACGGTATTGCAAAAACCACCTTTTATCGTTCGGGAGGGTCATGAAACGTTGACATCCCTCAACATTTCGGGTTAGATTTTTTTTGACGGTCGCAATACTTGTGTTTGAAAAGTTAAAAAAATATACATATTTTCGTTTAACTTGAAAATTATTGATTTTATAAAAATATGTTTCAAATAATATATTTGTATTATAAATAGACCTACATATTTGAAATGATAATTAGTAGTTTCATATCTCAAATAGTATGATATTATAAATGAGAATTTACGCATCAGACCGGAACCCTTAAAGTCATTTTGCCGAAAAGATTAGAGTAGCCATTCTGTTAATAATATTGATCAATGATTAAAAATTAAATTGAATCAAAATCTTTATAGCCGATATTGAGAAAATCGATTATTTCGTTTTCCACCCTTCAGTAAACTATTCTTGATTTAAGGGTTAGATATTCAATTCCAAAAATCCGTTGGGGCAATCCTATGAAAATCCTAGATACCAATTTCTAGCCCGATCGGTAAAATAGTTTAGGCTCTAGTCCGAGGTATAGACAGACAGACGGAAATTCAAAAACCACTTTTTCGAATTCGGGGGGGTCATGAAACGTCGAAATTCATCAAAATCTTGAGTTCGATTTTTTCGACGATCACAATACTCTCTCTACCTGTAAGATAGCGAGAAAGTAAAAATGCAACAAAAACTCGAAATAAACCAAAAAAACACATTATTTTTAATAGAACGAAACCTGAAATCGTATATCCTTTTTCAGAAAGTCACAGTTTGATTTTTTCTCTTCGTCTTTTTTTCAATGTCATTCATATTTTTTTAATTAGTGTTCTGGTTTTCTTCCTTCAGGCACTTCTAATATTCTGTAACTTATTTCATCTCTCTATCGACTTAAAGAGGCGTTTGTAGTTTTTATATTTAAATTACATTCTTGGCTGTACGCAAGGGTTTTTTGCTCTCAAAATCCTACCAGGCGAATACGTGTGCATTTCCTTAAAATGTCCCCTTCTATTCCCCTTTATTAAGTAAAATTGTATTATAGTTGAATATATAGCCAAAACTGGCACAAAATTGTACTAATTGGATCTAAATAAAAACATAAAATATAAGTGATTTATACTATTTTATTTTTATGATCTGAGAAAAAATAATCCCGGTAATGTTTGAAAATTTTTATTGAACAACCAGCTGGAAGGGCAGGGCTTTTCCCGGGTGTAGTAGTTACCAATCTCGGGCCATTTCTTTGGATTCTGGTTGAAATTTTTCTTTGTTTTTAAAGTTCAAGTTTACCTTTAGATTTAATGTTTAAATTTCTACTTGGTAATGAATTTAGATAGAAACTACTAAACTCCCTTAAGCGTATAGCCCGAATGGGTAGTAAGACGTGGTACTAAGTATTATTATTATCATTATTATTGTTATTATTATTATTATTATTATTATTATTATTATTATTATTATTATTATTATTATTATGATTATTATTACTAGACTCCCTAAACTACTAAGATAATAAATTCAACAGCGCAGACTAAAAGTGATCAATTGTTGGATATCTTTCTAACAGTACAAATCGGTGATCACGCAGTTCAAGTCTTCCGGCTCGGATTTAAATATAATTGGAAAAGTAAAAAAATAAATAAAAACACTTAGTTGCACAACCTCAATTTTCCCATAATACGTGCATCACAATTCTGCTTTTATATTTATTGGTTTTGTAGACGTGTACTGCTGGTCCCCGGCCTAAAGGCATCTGACTAGTAATAAATATAAAAGTAAAATAAATTCTCAATGGATACATTCCAAAGTATCTCTACATATAGAAAGCTCAGGATGTTCATAAATCTATGTTTTGGAGCTACCCGCACCAGTATTCACGTGGTTTAAGACGTCTGGCTCGCACAATTTAAATTTACTTTGAGTACTTTGGTTTATTCCAAGTTTCAGAGTTCTATGGATTTTTTTTTATTTAAGTAATTTGAATCATTAGTCACGCAGTCTAATGAATCAAGCTCGAGATAGATCTAAATGTTAAAAAAAGGTGTCTTTAGTTCCGTATGTAAAGTTTAGATGTTCTAGGTTTATCGGTTTTAAAGTTACCCGCACTCTGAATACGCTATTTAATACATAATATAACCAATCACGTGTTATTTTTGTAAATAAAGTGAGCTGTAAATACCGAGGTTTCACTAAATACATTTCCAAAGTTTCAGCATCCATGTATCTTAGTTTGAAAGCTTCCGCGCCGGTGGTTTAAAACGTCATTTTTGCAACAGATCTAGGTGCACAATTTAAAGTATATTTAAGGGGGTATAAAGGTAAAAAAAAAATATTACCTACGTACAAATCCACAAATTTTCTTGAATACTTTTACCTATGTTTATATGTCTATGGTTCTTAGTTTAGGAATTTACCTTCCCCAATGGTCACATGGTGTAAGACTTTGGAAAACATTCTAAATAAAAAGTAAAATCAAATATTAAATGCTCATAGAGCACATCTTAAGGCTTCCGTAAGTATATTAGCCTACGCTAACTTTCTTTTTTACTCTTTTTTGGTTGTTGAGCTAACCTAAAAGGTGGTCATGTGATTTAATGCGTCAGGTTGGTAATACATAAATATCCTACTGTATATTATTTAAATTAAAAATACGCTAGAAGCTCACACCTTTAAGTTGCCTTAAGTAATTATTCGAAGTTTCAAGTTTTTTGGTATTTTGGTTTCAGAATTAACTGTACCGGTGATCACGCGGGTTAAAACGTGTCTGGTAAAAACCGCTTGTCAAGCAGTCTAAGCTTTCACTAAACGCAAATAAAAAATGCCTGATATTCTCACCATCAATGTTTTTCTTTGTAAATTTAAATAATAATGGGTTTATTGGTTTTAAAGCTACCCGCACCGGTGACAAAGTTGTCTAAGGCATCAGACTCACATTAAATGACTTGAGGTAACCACGCTAACACACAAATATTAATTGAATTTGATTAATTTGACAATGCACTTTACAACTCTTTTAAGTGTCAGCTGCTTTTTTAATAGGGGGATTCATTTGTATACTCAATTCACGGTAGGAATTACTCTCTGAAAGGTCTTTTTTCCTACCCATATCCTATTATATAATAGGTTTCTGGTAGGGAAAAAGGCCTTTCAGAAAACAATTCCTACGCTGAACAGACTTTATGTCTAAATATATATCTTTATAAGGTAAGATCTAGTACGGTACCTGTTCCATAATTATATATAAATAAATGTATAATTTGCCGAAGAAACACTTTTTATGCCTACTAACTGGCAGTTTGTTATCTCTATATTTCTCCAGTAATTTCTTTTTGGAGTATAAGTTAAAATTTCTGCTTGGTGATCCAAGTAGGTATAAAACAAATTGATTGCGTATAATCCGAATGGTAGAGAGGTAAGCGGTATTTAAAAAAAAGGGTTAACTCTTAAATACATCTTCATAGAGAATAACCTTTGTTCACGTGGATTCAGTTGACAAGCTCGCAATAGGTGTAAAAATTTAAAATAATACACCCAAACCACATCCTCAGGCTCACCTAAATATCTACCTATAGTTTAAGGTTTCTAGATTACTTGGTTTTGGAATTTTCTTTACAGACACACACACACACACACACACACACATTTGATTTTATTCAAATAAAGATGAGAAAAGTAAAAGTAAAATGTAGTACAAACTATTATTTAAAATCCATGGTATATATGAATTTTATTTTTAAACAAAATGTATCAATAATTAGTTTTACACTCCTAATTTAAACTAGACCTAATGTGTATATTTATATTATGTTTCAGGTAAGATTCAAATTTGGCAAGACTAGTTTCATTCTGGCATGAAGTTGGTGAGTAAATAAAATCCACTGCACTGCATCTTACTATCTTTTCAGATTGTACGATTATTTACTAACTACACTAATGAGCTAAAGATTATGAATGTTGAACTTTAAGTAAGTGTACCCGCATTTGGGTAGAGAGCGTGTGGAAACCATTTAGGGAAAAATATATCAGAACACCCGACCGGGATCGAACCCCGATCTCCCTGTCATCGGCAGTAACTCCTTAGGCCATGCGGCCACCGAAGCCGGTGCATATAAATTTGATTTTTCGTTTTTATAAAGGTGTCACCACTTTGTTTAAAATTGTTTGTGAAATCTAAAACATTCTATTATCTCCAAACAAACATTCACCCACATTGATGGTCACGACTGAGAGCACTGTCGGGGCTTCCCAAATGTGATCCGGCCCTCTTTAATTTCCATCCTTTCCTACACTTATTAATTAGTTAACAACCTTTGTGACCGCCTCGTGGCGTAGTTGGCTAACGTGCTAGTCGTGTTGGCCCGACTGCCGAGGACGGGAAGATCGAGGTTCGAATCTCGGTCGGGTGAACTGGGGGTGGTTTTCCTAAATGTTTTCCACTCTCCCTCCACGCAAATGCGAGTTCACTTCCTCTAAATTCAACCTTCCAATTCCTGATCCATTAGCTTAATTAGTACTTAAGCGTATAACCGAACGGGTGTAAGACGCGGTGCTAAATTAATTAAATTAATAAAAAACAACCTTTGTGCTGAGTGTACTTAAAAACGCCAACATTTACTCACTGATCAAAGACAAAAATAAAACAATTAGAATCATCTCTGTCATCAATATTATTGGTGTTAATTTTGAGGCTCCCAATGGGAGAGCGGCGTATGTGTTATAAACAAAAAGTCAAATTTGCCATTTTATGAATTGGGCCAATTTCTGCTCATTTTGTGAACTGGCTTCTTTGCTTGTCCATTTCACGGACAGGGCAAAAACTCGACCGGTTCGTGAATTGGATAAAGCTTGTGCTGCCCAGTTCATGAACTGGCAATCTGATGAACTGGGCAGCTCCCTCCGATCGTTACCAACTCATGAAACTTGTTCGGTCAACGGGAAGTTCCCTTTTATACCTACTGATTAATGAAAAGGTTAAAGTAGATCTAGTAACTTTTCTAGCTGTCAGATAAGGCTCTTCCTAATATATTTAGACTGTACATGATCTATAGCTATATTTATAAGAGCTGTGTAGATTAAGAACTAGCTACCCACACCAGTGGGCGTTAAAACAGAGGTGTCAGTCTTATCTTGTCTGGCTAGCTAGTAACGGAGAGGTCGGGGTTTGAATCCTGTACTAGTTTATTAAAGGGGGTGTCTTCTGTGAACGGTTTCCTACTCTTTCTTCACGTAAATGCAGGTAAACTTCCTCTAGAAATCCTACCTTCCTCATCCTTACTTTCTTAGTGTGAATATGAGGATAGCCCGGGTGGGTAGTAAGATTCGGAGCACGGAGGGCTGCGCAGAACCTTGACTCAATCCTTGTTGATAATTTTAAAAGATGGTGGCTACAAATAGGAAAAACCTGAAAGTCAGGGAATTCTTTGATGTCATGAAAAACATAGAAAAATCAGGGAAGTTAATAAAAAATAAGTAAAAGTTTAGAGAATTTAAATATTTGTCTAATTCTGCACCTAAATGTTTTCTAACAAAAGTAAAGATATGATTCCTCAACGGAAAAATTATCATCCACCAAGAAAAATTGTAAAAAGGTTAAGCCGGGATTTTTTTTTTTTTTAAGTTTGTAAAACCTGAAAAAGACACTATAGTAAAAGTTGTGTAGCCGCCCTGTACAAATTATTTATTTAAATCTTCAAAGATTTGGTTTTAAAGTGACTCCCAAAATAATCTAAACGTTTATAAGTGTTGTCATGTTCATAAATTTCTCTCACACATATTTTAATTCGTGCATGTGATCATTTAACATTTTAACTATCTAGTATCTCTTAGCAGCATTCAACAAGGTAACGCTATGCAAATCCTTGCATGTCCAAAAATATATGTATTGGTTTACATTTAGAGGAAATGGGAAAACTGACGTCAAGAAAAAGTTGTTTCTTTAAATAGCTGCGTGCGGAAACTTATGAAGAAACGATTATTGTGCTACCTTCTCATTCCCTTAAGTAAATATATTCTGCGCGTAATCTCTCGCTTGTGCTAAATCCCCTCCCTAAAAGGAATATTTTCTCCAATCCTTGATGTATATATTGGTACAGAGGGAGCTTCTTACATATATGTATTTGAGATAACTCCTATTCTATTTTATTTATGCATTGCTTTATTATCTTCACATCGGCATTTCTTATTTCAATTTTTTTTTATTCCCCATGGGCCGCCCTTCTAACCCTCCCACGTACACTCTAGCCCAAGCACCCAATCACCCCTCTTAACTCTCCAACCCTCTCTTTTCTCTTACTCTCCCTTCTTCTTACCCTCTAACTCATCTTAGTCTACCCTATTCTTAAACTCCTCCTTACACTTAGCCTCCCCTGTCCCCCTTAACCCAAATACCCATTCAAACCCTCAAACCCTCCTAACGTAACTCTTTCCCTCGCTTTCCGATCCCCCGCACACCCTAACTCAAAATTAACGGCATCGTCAGAGTCACGAGTTGTCCGAGTCTCGAGACCTTTTCTCCTTTATCTTAGAATCGAGTCTTGTGTATCTCGAGACCTTTCCTCCTCCTCTATCTTAGAAGCGAGTCTTGTGTATCTCGAGACCTTTCCTCCTTCTTTATCTTAGAACGAGTCTTGTGTATCTCGAAACCTTTCCTCCTCCTTTATCTTAGAAGCGAGTCTTGTGTATCTCGAGACCTTTCCTCCCCCTTTATCTTAGAAGCGAGTCTTGTGTATCTCGAGACCTTTCCTCCTTTTTATCTTAGAAGCGAGTCTTGTGTATCTCGAGACCTTTCCTCCCCTTTATCTTAGAAGCGAGTCTTGTGTATCTCGAGACCTTTCCTCCTTTTTATCTTAGAAGCGAGTCTTGTGTATCTCGAGACCTTTCCTCCTCCTTTATCTTAGAAGCGAGTCTTGTGTATCTCGAGACCTTTCCTCCTTTTTTATCTTAGAAGCGAGTCTTGTGTATCTCGAGACCTTTCCTCCCCTTTATCTTAGAAGCGAGTCTTGTGTATCTCGAGACCTTTCCTCCTCCTTTATCTTAGAAGGGAGTCTTGTGTATCTCGAGAGCTTTCCTCCTTTTTTATCTTAGAAGCGAGTCTTGTGTGTCTCGAGACCTTTCCTCCTCCTTTATCTTAGAAGGGAGTCTTGTGTATCTCGAGAGCTTTCCTCCTTTTTTATCTTGGAAGCTAGTCTTGTATATCTCGAGACCTTTCCTCCTTTATCTTAGAACCGATTCTTGTGTACTTAGAATGAGGAAACGTCTCACTCGCGTGAAAACCCAATCGAAAATGTATCTCGCTTCGTCTCAAGTATGATCTCCGTTGACTATTTTGAACGACCCCGTCTATATCTAAACTTTTAGCCATGAACAGAGTTGTTACGCACTGTGATAGTCACCTGTCATCAAACTTGTGTTTCTACCTACTTTGCTTTAATTACTAGAGCTAATTGACGACCCGCACTGTTAGGTGCGTGGACAAAGGCGCCTCTCTCGTCTTGTCCGGTTTGATCAGGGTGGAGAGGCTGCAGATTAAATCTTGGCCGGGTGTATTGAGATTGTTTTCTCTAAATTATTTCCCAAGCTCCATCCTGACAAATGCTAAAAAAAAATTCCTCTTAATTCTTTCATCATCTTTACCCCTCTAGTGTAAATAGTATGATAATTCGAGGGGTTAGTAAGACACGGATCACGTTTTGAGCTCTACATTGCAGAGAAAATAAAGTCTTAGTTGAAGCTTCTTTTAATAGTTTTGAAACTGTGCACATAGAGATATTTAAAATGTTATGGATAATCTAATCTAAAGAAAAACCTTCAAATATTACTTTATCTTGCTTGACCCCTCGAAAAGAGAAGTATTGTGATCGTCTAAAAAAATCGAACTCGAGATTTTGATAAATATATACGTTTAATGACCCCCTGAAACCTAAAAGGTTGTTTTCGCAAGGTTATTTGTTGGAATTAAGATATCTAAGAAGGGAAGTCGGGACCTGAGCTCAAAATACTGGCTAGTTGCTCTGAGGATGTTTTCCTCCCATCAAATTAATTTGTTGTCGAATTTAAGTACATTTCCTCGGAATGGCCCTTTTAACCCCCTCCCTCTCACCCCTAGATTAAGTAGCTAACAATAAGTTACTTGTGTTTTAACTTAAATATTCATAAAAACAACACCAAGTAAAGTAATAATCTTATTGCATTTGCAAAATGTGGTTGGTAAAAAGGTGAACTATTTTGATTGGCACTATCATTTCCTACTAATATTTATCCTAGAACTGAAACACATTGTATTAAAGATGGGAGTGTAAGGAACACGAGTTAAGGGCAGTATTTTTGCAGTTTTTATATCAAAATATTTTTTAGTCAAAATAAATCACATAATTCTCCAGTAGAAACATTGAGTTTAATTTTCTTCACATGGTGACCTCAACAGTTCTTGAATATCTGTCTAGGACGTCCTGGAATTTAATGACGACTGTTACTCTTCATTTAAAAGTTTCTCATCTAATGAAAATTCTTTCTGCATACTTGGAACAATATTTTTTTTATTTTGAACAAAAAAAGTTTTGCTATGAAAACTGCAAAAACACTTACATTTTCTCCCGTTCCCTACAGCACCACCTTAAAGGTAGTTTCTGAAAAACATACAAACTTTGAGTCTGGGGTCTTAGCATCCTATTTTTGATATAAATTTCACCTAAATGCCCCCTTAATTACGCGCGCCTGACGTATTGCTGTCGGCCAGGTTAACCAATGCTTCAGCGACGTCTGAAAGAGGGCTCGAGTTTCTGCTCCGGTAATCCTGTGATCAGCACCCTGTTTGATGGAGTTGCCATAGCAACCACGCAACAGTTGCTTCCCCCGGACCCCTTCCAGCATCCGTTGGGGTCAACTCTAAACTTGAGTTAAAAATATTTTTCTTGGTATTATTTTAATAACGCTTTTGTTTTTAGAAATTTGAATCATATACCAAAAATAACAGGCCGGGAAGATGTGTTAGATTCCCTTGTCCAGTTTTAATTTTTTAATTTTAAATTTAAAAAAATACTTGTACTAGTTCTCACAGAACAAATCTTCTGGTCTGATTGGCCTGTGATGGGAAGATCGCGGTTTGAATCCGACTGGTGTATTGTGATATTTTTTACTAAATAGTCTCCCACTCTTCGTTCGTACGAATGCTGGTACACTCCTTCTAAATTCCACTTTCATCATTCTTATCTCATTATTGTCAATATGTGGATAGCGTTAATGACTAGTAAAATTCAGAGCATGCCAAGTGTGTATATATTTACTACTGCACTTGTAAGGTGTATCAAATAATATCCAGAAAACGCACGAATCGATATAAAACGGACAGTAGAAATGTTTTGGGATAAAATAAATAAAATATTCCTTTATTGGATACATTTAACTTAATTTTCTACAAATAGTGATCCCGACAGTTCTTGAATATTTGTTACGAGAATAGTGGCGTTTGACGATAATTTTTTTTTAAAGAAAAAGTATTTGTCAAATTTCGCGATGCCCATGACATATATTCAAGACCTGTTGAAATTATTATTTTAAGTGAATTAGACTAAATATAACTAAATGTTTTGTTTATTTTAGCCAATAACCTTTTTGTTTTCAATTAAAAAAAAGATAATTTTCTTAACTCAAGCTCTCTTCCATTCCACTTTAAAAGTGATAAATACATTATGCTTGGGGGTGTTTTTCAAAGTTAAGACGTGTGTGCTAGCGTGCTTTACTCTGATCATGAAACTAATATACGAGGGTAGACTTTCCCAATTCCTCATAATGTGATTATTAAGGTTGTATGAAACGTCTAACTTTGTTTAGATAAAGAAAAATCTGCTTTAATAATTAGGAAGCTTCACCAATAAAAATATTAATAGCTTACTCAAGGTGCGAGTATAGGGAACGCAAGTTAAGGTTTTTTTTTGTGTAGTTTTTATAGCAAAACAATTTTTTTTGCCAAAATAAAATATTGCTCCAGTAGAAACAAAGTGATTAAGTTTCTTCACTTGGTGATATCAACAATGTTCTTAAATAATGGCCATGAGCATAGCAGCATTTGATGAGAACTTTTTTAAATGAGGAGAAAAAGCCGTCATTAAATTCCAGGACATCCTTGACAGATATTCAACAACTGTTGATATTACCATGTGAAGAAAACTAAATTATGTTTCTACTGGAGAAATATTCTATAACATTTTTGCAATAAAATTCTTTCTATGTATTACAGTGTCTAGTTTTAAAAGTTATATAAATATGCATGATATTTTCCCAACATAAACATATTTCTTAAAAGATTTTAATTTCAAATCGGCCTCGCTACTAATTCAAAGAGTGGACTTGGCCCTGCTCTATTGATTACGGTACCCACTCTATTTCTAAGCGATTCTTTTTTCCTTAAAATTCTCCCTTCTCCATCTTATTCCCATGGAGTAATCAGTCTGTCACTGATATTCGTTGGAGTGCAAATTAAATTAAAAAGTTACGAGTATGCAAATATTGGCACGATCTCGCTGCTGCTGGTTAAACTGATGCAAGAACCCTCTTTCCACCACCTTTCAGTCCTTTAGGTGGAGGGAGAAAGGGGGGGAGTAAAGGGCTCGTTTGTGACCTTGTGAAGGCCGACCACAGGTAGACAGGCAGGGGGATGGGACAAGAGTACAGTACCTGTCGTGTAAACAATCCACCGCATTCCATTCCATATCTCAGGTAGACTAGGTCGCAAAGGTACTGAGAATGCTTACAGGTAGTGTCTTGCGTGGCGGACACGCTTTTAATATCGTACCACTCTCTTCACTGGCCGCAAGGTCTAACGTGTCATTCGCTCAAAATACTAGGATGCTGACGATGGGGAAACGGGGGTTTGAATCCTGGTTGGGCTTACTGAGAAGGTTTTTTACCTTAAATGGTTGTCCACTTTCCCTCCACGCAAATGCAGGTACACTTCCTTTAAGTTCAACCTTGCTCATTCCTAACTCACTAGCGTAATTAATACATATTCGTACAGCCCGAACGGGTAGTAATTAATAAGTTTATCTAAAAATAATAATTAATTAATAAGTGGTGCTAAAATATTTTGCTGGTTATAATCGCGAGTTAAGGTCTATTAATATAATATTTTAAGATTATCGGGATATTATTGCGAGTTAAGGTGTTTAATCTTGTATTAAACCGCGGGGAACGCAATAATAAGTTTATCTATTTTTTAGCGCTGCGTCTGTTCTGGTTCTGTTCCTGTTCTGGTTAAACGCATATGTACTAATTACACAAATATTTTAGGAATGAGTAAGAATGAATTTAGAGGTGTACTTGAATCCTCGTTGAGGGATCGTGAAAAATCCTTCAGGTGAAACAACACACAGTACACTTGACCAGGATTCTAACCCAGGTCTCCCCGTCACTGGCAGTCCAGTTTATTGCGATAATGACAGTGACGTCTTATTAGACCATGTGGGCACCAAAGCGGGTCACATCAAGTTGTTACATTAATCTGAGTGTGTGTGGTCGAGTATGTGACCTCATCCCTGAGAGGGGGTAGACAAGTATCCCCTGCAGGTCCTGAGAGGAGGTAGGCAAGTATCCCCTGCAGGCTCTGAGAGGGGTAGGCAAGTATTCCCTGTAGGTCCTGAGAGGGGGGTTGGAAAGTATGCCCTGGAGGTCCTGAAAGGGAGTTGGAAAGTATCCTCCGGAAGTCCTGAGAGGGGGTTGGAAAGTATGCCCTGGAGATCCTGAGAGGGAGTTGGAAAGTATCCTCTGGAAGTCCTGAGAGGGGGTTGGAAAGTATGCCCTGGAGATCCTGAGAGGAGTTGGAAAGTATCCTCCGGAAGTCCTGAGAGGGGGTTGGAAAGTATGCCCTGGAGGTCCTGAAAGGGAGTTGGAAAGTATCCTCCGGAAGTCCTGAGAGGGGGTTGGAAAGTATGCCCTGGAGATCCTGAGAGGGTTGGAAAGTATCCTCTGGATGTCCTGAGAGGGGGTAGGCAAGTATTTCCGGTAGGTCCTGAAAGGGAGTTGGAAAGTATGCCCTGGAGATGCTGATAGATGTTATAAAAGTTAACAATATCCCATGGCTGACTTGAAGTGGTGTTAGTTAAATATAACCCGAATATTCTAATAACAGTTGGCAAGTCTCTCCCATAAGATTCTGATAGTATCTCCTTGACATGAGCTAACCTGTAGATGTCCTTACCCCTAGAGTGAGTGTCATCCATCCGTCTCACCTGAACACTCCCGAAACCACGTACACACGAGCCTTATTAGCGCGTCTAATTCAAAACTGAATTTTTAAAAATGTGCTGCGTGAACAATCAACCACCGTCATCGTCACCAAGCTAGTGAGACATTTTTATAAACTGGCTAGCCTTAGTTAAATTTCCAGCCATGTGTTATTAGGCCTACAGACGCTTGTACACAGTAAAGATAAAGTGGCATAAAGTGGAAACACAATTTGTTATTTTGTACCAGGTAAACTTAGAAAACTGTCACATTTAAACATATGCAATACACCTTTGTACTTGGTGTGAAATAGTTGGTTTCCGTGAATTAAATATTGTAATGTATAACACATTTGATTTTTTTTTCTAGCTCTTTATTATTCTTATTTCTAACCAAAGTTTTAAGGAAAATTGTGGAAAGAATCCATTGCATAGAGGTAACATCTTCTTTCTTTAATCTTCTATGGTAGAAATAGTCACACAGACATTTAAACACATATTTTAACACAAATTGGTATAGTAATATTTCGGAATTGTTGCCTTCATCAAATAAAAAGGGAAGAGATAAAACACCTTACACACACAAACTGAACTACTCCGTTTTGAATTTAAGAAGAAACTTTTAGAACAACTTTATGTACTGGATTTTTCCCACATTTTTTCTCTTTCCCTAGGTGGGCTTTCTTCACTAAATTTACACTTATTAGTTTATTTTTCCTTTTTCTTTATACTTATCAATTTCCACTATAATAAAATTATTCGGCCATTGGGCCACCTCATTGTTAAACAACATTTTAGCAATACTTGTTGCGTCTTGTTTCTACATTCTGTTTTTTATTTTAACTTCGTATTTTACTTCCCATTTGAGTTTATAATAATAAAGTTGGACCCGTTCCATTTTTCGCAGGGTAAGATAGATTACCCGAGAGGAATGAATAGATGAGACATTTTGGTGTGTGTGAGTAGGGGCAATAGAACCGACTATTCATTAAGTCATTACCTACTTTGAGCTTCTCATGTATCTATCGTATAAGAGTGAATCGGTGGAAACCAAAGGAATTACGTACGTTAAACCACCTTAATTTCGTTGGCGTGTCTTTGTTGTCTTTCACAAAATGGGAGGGAATATAACTAAATCATATCAAAGCGTTTTTCAACCAAAATTGACTGCGAAGTTGATTAATAATTTAAATTCTTTGGTTTTTCCACGTTGAATTAGGTAAGATCAGGCATATTAAACTTGCGTCCCGATCCATGGTTCTGTGTGGTCCGCGGACCTTTTGATGAACCGATATACATTGTGACCCATTATTATTATTATTATTATTATTATTATTATTATTATTATTATTATTATTATTATTATTATTATTATTATTATTATTTATTATTATTATTATTATTATTATACACGTTGTAGATGTACACTTTTTAGGGATAATGACAATTGGAAATTGGGCATTATTCGGGGAAATCTAGTAAGTGGGGTCGAAGTACCAAATTTTTATTCTTTATTCACTAGAGATCGATTCCCAAAAATCTTTGACCTCGGTGATCTTGGGGTAAAATTCTCGCCTCAGGACCCGATGTTCGTGGGTTCAAACCCAAATGGGATCATTGGATTTTTCTTGAGCGATAAAAATTCGAAGCACAACTTCCATCGGAGGGGAAGTAAAGCCGTCGGTCTCATGTCGATTGTGGTATGTAAAATATCCCTGAAAGGTTTGTGAAAATATCTTTCCCGACAAAATTGGTAGGCTCTTTCGCTATCGCTCATAGACATTCTCGTGTGCTGATATAATCAGTCTGTTCAGAAAGTGCACGTTAAATACTTCAAATGAATGAAAAAAAAGTGTGTGAACTAAAGTGCCAATCTGGACTATCCGCGTATTTACACTAACGAGGGTATGGATGAGGAAGTTGGAATTCTAGAGAAAATATATTCGCATTTACTTGGAGGAAAGGTAAACACTCATTTAGGTAAAACCATACCTAGTTCCATCTGGGACGGGATTCGAACCCTGACCTCTTTGTCAGCAGCAAACAGGACCATACGAAGTTGACGCCTTAGCTAGCGTGTTCACTGATGTGGGTTTATAAATTATAACTTCAACTTTTTTCCCCGATAGCTTTCATCGGTTCAAGTGTCTTAATCTTTGAAAAAACTGTTAGTTTTAACTGTCCTAGATTATTAGAGCAACTTGCCCAGCTATTCTAATAACAGATTGAGGAGAGTGAAGTTTCAAGAGCTACGCAGTCGGAATCTATACACCAAGCTCATCGATAACTGCTTTAGTTATTTCATGATTACCCGCCTCGGTGGCATAGTCGGCTAACGCGCTAGTTTCGTGTTGACCCAGACTGCCGAAGACAGGGAGATTGAGGTTCGAATCTTGGTCGGGTGAACTGGTGGTTTTTCCTAAATTGTTTTCCACTCTCCCTCCACGCCAACGTGGGTTCACTTCCTCTATATTCAACCTTCCCAATTCCTAATACATTAACGTTGTTAATACATAAGCATATAATCGGAACGGGTAGTAAGACGCGGTGCTAAATAAAAAATAAATAAATATTTCGTGATTACTCGCATCGGTCGGCACGCAGACCAAATTTCAAACTTTCTACGAGGCTTTTTCCAATGATAAAATCCCGGCCGGTTGTTCAAAGTTTCTTCCTATAAATGTTTTCTAACTCCCCCTCCACGCAAATGCAGTTACATTTCCTCTAAGATCTACCATACTCATCTCTACCTCATTATCATACTAAAATGTGCATGACTTATGTGGTCTAGTGGTCATAATTCCTGGCTACAGATCCAGAGGTCCCGGGTTCGATACCCGATGATTTCAGAACTTTTCTGTGAAGCACTGGGCCTGAAATGGCGTCAAACTTAGCTTCATTAGGACAAAATGAGAATCTTAGGTAGCGCCTATGGTCTATAAAACTGATATTAACGGCCAGAGGGTTGGTTGTGCTGACCACATGACACCCTCTATCCGCAAATGTTAGCACTATCATCGCTAACGGCAGTGGCTACTCGGTAGGTAGAGCTCGATCGTGGGCTCGTTCCATGGAGTTGGTTTTATATCCCGGACGGGTTGTAAGTCGCAGTGGGGTTCGGGGAAGGGGATTATGATTGCCTTTTTATAATCAGTCCAAGTTTATGAAAAGTACAATAGGATTTTGGTTGGAAAAAACTTTTATTCAATACAAACGTATTTTCTGTGGTCAACAATGATAACATTTTACCATATTATTAGTGTTATTTTATAGGTGGGTTTATTTATATTATATATCAAAATTGACAGCAGCGGATCACAGGAATTGACGTATGAATACGTGAAAGTAGGTCTAGCAACTTTACCAGCTATCAGATAAGGTTCTTCATATGAACCTTGGTCTGTATTGGTTAGTAAATATGAAATGTCTCGTGTGTACGGGTCCTCTTCTATCCACACACACACACACACACACACACACACACACACACACACACACACACACACACACACACACACACACTCGGCTGGTGGCGTGATGGGCCTCGAGGGGGCAGTAAACCAATAAAGTGTCCAGTTTCACGACGACCCCTCGGCTTGGCGGAATGCAAGGCAAACTGCTTTGGAAGAGCAAAATTGTATTGATTTACTTTATTACTCGTTCAGGTGTGGTCGAGTGGCTATTAGGGGGCCCAAACTTTCTATCCTAAATAGGACCATGGTTCGATCCCAGACGCCGCTTATTTGTTTGTAATAATAGTCTCTCTTCAGATGTCGAAATCTCGGCGCCATGGCCGGGTCTTTTTAGTTCTAGGTTTTGCTAACCCTGGCTTTTTTTAAGCTATGAGAAGTCTTTTTGTTTAAAAAGTACACCTAAAAGAACGAAGGCAATAAACTTGAATTTCGGCGTGTTGTGGTACTAAAAAATATAACTTTTTCAATTGTATACTGCATAAAAACCAACTAATACATTTATTCAAGAGTTGAATTAAAGTGAAAATAAATTAACGTGTGGAGTAATCTTTAAAGTGGGGTGAAAAGAAACGTGAATTAAAGTAAGATATTTACAGTTTTTATAGCAACAAACTATTTCGGACGATATAAATAAAATTTTGCCCCAGTAGATACTTTTAGTTTAACTAGCTGCAATCTCAACAGTTGTTGAATAATTAACCACGAGTATAGTGTCCATTTGAATATAAACTTTTTAAAATGAGAGAAAAATTTCTACACCCAATATTATTGCTGAGGAAACTGCAGGTCTTATCTTCCTTCGCTCTATTTCGGTCAAATGTTGCCAAATCTCCTTGTTCTCAGTTATGCCTGAAGGTAGTGTGCTGAGTAGGGCGGAGCGTAAAAACTTTTTTTTCGAAATTATTTTCCCGCTAGTGCGGAAAAGTTGTGGATATGTTTCAGAAACATGTGTAGAAAATTTCAGATTAATCAATGAATATCTTCCGGTTCCACTTTGGGTTCTAAATATACGAAATTAGTCGAAAATGATGTAAATTTTCAAATTTTCGTGACTTTTTTAATTCCAGATTTTTTTTTCCCACTAGCGCGGAAAAGTTGAAAGAATATTTAAGAAACATAAGTGCAAAATTTTGGAGTAATCAATAAATATCTTCCGGTTAGACTTTTGCGTCTTAACACATTCTCTGGCGCGCGTTTATCATAGCAACCTGCATTGGCCCGGCAGCCATGGTTACGCGCCAAATGTTTTCGATATTCAATTCATTTATTATAACAATGATATACTTCAGTCTAAGTTCTTCGTATTGCATTGCACTGTTAGCACTATCTATCAGCTTAGATATAAAATATTCAGACTTGCTTAAAGTTGAATGGTTCATTGATAGATGGTATTATAGTAAATTATTGCAATGAATGCCAGGGAACTTTCGGGCAGCCATAGACGTTGATCAACGCCCACGCTAGAGACAATAGATATCACTACCCTCCACTAAAAAGATTGCACAAGCGAAATCAAGGCCATCTGCGGGGAATTTCCCCATTAAGTTCAGTTTTCTCATGTTCGATCATTGTAGTTTGATCGTTGGTCGAATGTTCTGCTCGTGGCACGTTTGTAATACAGGTATTCATTTGTAATGTCTAAATTTTATTGCAAAATAGTACATGTGAAAGTGTTATCGGATTTTTAATATTGTGTTGAACTAGTAGTGTACTTAAAAGATATAACGGAGAAATGTCGCAATCGTCAGAAAATGTGAAGAAGCTGAAGATAAAAAGGCACAGTAGAGGTGATGTTTTTTGTCCCGTTTTTGGGTATCCAGCAGAGTTAAGTACTCGCGTTCTACCAACATACGAAGATATTATGAAGTACTTTTTGTTGGTGAGAAATGAATTGAAAAAGAATACAAAATCTGACCCACCTGTAGGGGCGATAGTGGTTTATGTGGCTGAAAAGGTTGAAACAATTTGGCAGGCTGCCTCAATTCCAACAGTTTCTAGGGAAAGAATAATCAAAATGATTAGATCATTTAATGATAAATACAAGAGCATGAAGAGATTTCTCGCTAAGAAACAGACGGAAAAGATTAAGTCCAAATTACTAATTTTCCAATCTGAATCAAAACAGCGTTTGTTTGATATTTGTTCTTGCAAGTGTGCATCTCTCAACAGATGTAAATGCCCACTTGAAAGGAAAGTTCCAGACTTAGAAAGACTGTTTCTTGAGGATTAGAGGACTTCAAGGAAAATGGTGATAGGCCCAGTTGATATTGCGACAACACAGAAACTTAGGAAACGAACGTATAGGTTTGAAAAGGAACAGGAAAGGTTCATAAAACAGAAGACAAGTGAAAACGCAACCACAGCTTTTTCATGTGAAGATTTGAAGTTATCTCATTCTTCTGATCTTGTTGGTGAGCAACAGTGTCAGGATCTTACTTATATACCTTAAACCTCATCGCAATCGAATGTAAGTGGTAAAAGTATATCACGAACAACCCGCCTTCCAGCCCTAGCTAGTGCGTGCGACAGAATGGGAGTGTCCGACAGAGCTGCGGCAACAGTAGCAAGTGCACTTCTTGAAGACTTGGAGTTGTGACACATGACGACATGTACCATGTTATAGACAGGCATAGGATAAGAAGGGAAAGAAAGAAATCTCGCATGGAACGCCAAGCCCAAGATTTCAATTTATTTGGCACCAATAACTTGAAAGGACTGTATTTTGACGGTCGAAAAGATCAAACTTTAACTCAGAAGAACATTGAGGGGACGCTGTATCAGAAAAGAGTGCTTGAAGAACACGTGACACTAATAGAAGAACCTGGCTGCAAATATGTAGGGCACGTGTCACCAATAACCTCTTCTGCTAAAGACATTACTGAAAGTATAACGACATTTTGCAAAGGACGTCATATTGATTTCACTACACTGTTAGCATTAGGAGGTGATGGGACCCCAGTAAACACGGGAAATAAGGTTGGTGTTTTCCGCCGTATAGAACTATTTTGTAAGAAATCCTTACATTGGTTCGTGTGCCAGCTTCATGGAAATGAGCTACTGCTCAGGCATCAAATGCAGCACTTGGATGGCGATACAACTGGCCCTAAAACGTATTGTGGTCCAATTGGAAAACAGCTTCAGAATTGTGAACTTTTACCTGTTGTGGACTTTAAGAAAATTGAGACCGCAGTTCCTTCTGAAGAAAAAACTGATATGAGCACAGACCAGAGATATTTGAGGGATATCTGCACTGCAGTGACAAATGGTGTGTGTCCTAAGAATTTGTCACACAAAAATCCTGGAAATATTTCTCATGCCCGCTGGTTGACAACTGCTAATTGAATCTTGCGTGTTTATATTGGTACACAGGATCCCTCCAAAGAACTACAAGCTTTGGCTGAGTTTATAATGAAGGTTTACGCACCTGCGTGGTTCAGAATCAAATCGCATCCCAATTGTACAGATGGACCACGAAATCTTTGGAAAACAATTCAAGCTTCACGTTATCTTACAGACAATCTGAAGCTAGTTGTGGATCGCGTCATCCAAAGAAATGGCTACTTTGGTCATCCTGAAGCAATAATCCTTGCAATGCTTGTTGACCCAGACCAGAATGTGCGAGAACTTGCCCTCCACAGGATTTTGAAAGCAAGGAAAGAAACGGGACCTCCGATTACCACTCACTTGTCGAACGAAGACATAGTGCAACTGATAAAGTCTGGCGAATGTCCAGTGTTGGCATTGGGAAACATTAACTACCCGTGCCACACTCAATGTGTTGAAAGAGGAGTAAAACTGACAACAGAAGCTTCCCTTGCTGTCATCGGAGAGACCAAGCGTGATGGATACATCAGATTCAGAATGGAGTCAAGGCGTGTCATGCCATCGTTTGAAACAAAAAAACAATATAGAGTGAAAAATATGGAAACCAGTGAATGAAATACGCTTGATGCACATTTGCAACTTTTATTCTGGAACTCGAAACACACTTATTTCTATAAAGTTTGTGTTTTTCGTGGGTAGTAAGATTTTTTGTTTAGTGCTATAACTATTATTTACGAATATCTAATTTTAATAAAATAAATGTCTAAAGCTTCCATAAATAAATGTTAACGCTAAAGTTTTTCATTTCTCCCTAAATTTTGACCCCTAATTTTCCTATATTTTTGCCTAATTTCGTATATTTCTACCTCAAAATGGAACTGGACGATATTTATTGATTGCTCTAAAACTTTGTACTTGGGTTTCCAATATATTCTTCCGAATTTTCCGCGCTAGCGGGGAAAAAAAATCTTTAAATTAAAAAAGTCACTGAACTGTGAAAATTTACATCATTTTCGGCTAATTTCGCATATTTAGACCCCAAAGTGGAACCGGAAGATATTTATTGATTAATCTGAAATTTTCTACACATGTTTCTGAAACATATCCACAACTTTTCCGCACTAGCGGGAAAATAATTTCGAAAAAAAAGTTTTTACGCTCCGCCCTAGTGCTGAGGTAAGAAGGAGCTACTGGCAACATCGACTAGCCAGCGTTGCGAAACTTGTCTTATACGAGGGTAGATTGACCACATAGAAACAAGAGGAGAATGACAACGCTGTTTCCCAATAGTTAACCTTCATTTTCCTCAGTCTGTCGTGACGATCATAAAAATATATAAAAAATCTTGAGATGACTTAGGGCTGGATTCATAGATTTAGTGCAGCTTGATACCAAACACAAGACGACACCTGCCTGGACCAGAATGGAATCGGCCAGTTTCATATGCCAAACTGGCCGATTCCATTCGAGTCTAGGTAGGTGTCGTCTTGTATTTGGTAGAAAGACGCACTAAGTCTTACTATGAATCTGCTGCAATTTTGTTGAAAATTAATCTTAATGTTTTTACTGAATAAATGTTTTATTTATTTTGGCCAAAAAGGTGTTTTGCTTTAAAAACTGAAAGAAAATACTTGAGTTGTTTGCACTGAGGAATTGTGTTTTTTACATTGTGATTTTCTGTCGTTTCTCCATTCGAACACGTAAATATCAAATCCCCATTTTTTTTCACGGGTTTCCCCTCCTTTAGGCTTGATGTCGAAAGTCGCTGATAATGGAATGACTTGGACCTGTAGTCACACGAGAACAAAAGCATCAGTCTCGTATTGTCTGTTTTTTTTCTGGCTATGAGGTGGCGCACCCAGCTTGGGGGTAAACAGTGCATTAGGGCCTCCCTTCCCCGCCCTTGAGTTCATAAATATTTTTAATAAAAGTTTAAAACATGAAGTGAAACTATAATGTAGATATACATTAAATTGGAAAATGACACCTGGACACGGGAATCGAACCCGGGACCTGTGGTTTAGTGTACCAATGCTCTTACCACTGAGCTATCTAGGGGTCGTCGCGTGCTGAGGGTCATTATTCACTCATATTTTAGGCAGAGTCTGGGATGGTTGTGTGGAAATCGTCAGCTGCATATGAGTGATAAAATAAGACCTCTATCTATCAGATACTACAGCAATCTGTACTCGGGAAAACTTATTACTGCCAATATTACAATTGACAACTGTACGAATTGAATACCACTCTGTCTTAAGGCTGTTACACGGGGAGGGCGTTTTATGCGTTCGAAATCCCTCATTTTTGAAGAAGTGGTTTTATATTTTAAAATATAGTTTTCACCAAACTGTAGGCGAAAGCTCTCGACAAGTCCTATCTAGCTATAAAGTTTAAATTTTAAGTTTAATTTTTTTTAAATTCAGCTACGCTCTACGCCATTATTTGTACTTCTGAGATTAAAGTAAAACGATAGAGACTTAGAACTAGCTATCCTCCATCAAATAAAGTCATTTTTGATAGGGTCACAACAGAAAATTTGAATCAAATGTGGAATTGTTTTTTAAGGTTTTATATAAGTTACCAGACTTTTTTAAAAACTTTAAATTTAAAGTATAAACTCTTTAACTGGTCAAAACTTAAGCCTAAATTTTGTTGACAAACATTTTAAGAAATATCAAACAACTTCGTAAATAATCCAGAATTTCGAAACAGCTTCAACGCTTTCAGTGCTCCCCCATGTAATACCCTTAAAATATTAGTGAAGAATGACCCTGGGCACGGGACGACTCTTGGCTGGCTCAGTGGTAAGAACATTTGTGTACTAGGACAAAAGTCCCGGTTTCAACTTCCGTATCCAGATGCTATTTTTTAATTTAAAGAATAAATCGATATTACGATGCGGCTATAACCGTCAATAACGCCTATAAAAATCTGGATATTTAATCCATTATAATATATATAACTGAAGATTTGTCGAATGCATATCGCTATAGCTTACACATTAAAAAAATCCCACAACGATTCAAAGTGAAAGAAAATAAATAAATAATAGCTTCAAAACCTCAATATTCCCTCCTCCCTCCCAAATAAATGTCTAATTGCACCACTGAGGCTTGAATTCCAGCTAACAGTACTACTGAGGTACTTTCTCTAAATGATTTCCCCGTTCTTGCTTCATACAAACTCAGATATTTTTTTCTATAAATTCTAACCTTCCTCATCTCAACCCCATTAATGCAAATATGCAGAAAGACTGGACGGGCAGTAAGACTCGTAGCACGAACAGCTCTGGAACGTAACAATAGAAGTAAGCTCGTTAGAAAATTTACCTCAATTTGCTCTAGAACCGTCTCGCTTCAAGTCCATTCCTAAACACAAGCATTTCGTGACGTCACGGTTGAAGGGCTCGATCTGTGTAGCCAGCATTATAAAACATTATTATTAGCGTGTTTCTTGACTTTCGCTTTCTTTCCTACTCCAAGGCTGGGTAGACTCTAGCCTGGTAAGGATCACTTCCATTCTTGCCTGAGCTACGTGGCCCAACAAATTATTTCCCCCTAATTCAGTTTTTCCACTGAGTATGGACCTAATTAGACTCCTTACGAATACGGGTTTCTCACAGTATCAACATATTCATGTTCAAAATAATGAAGGATGATAAATACTGAATATAGTAGTTTTGTAAGTTTTGGTGAGTAAATTGCCCACTTCTAGTCAAAACACGTGTAAATTGGCATTATATTGAGCACAAAGCTACTATGTCAAAAACGTGTACAGTTGGCATTATATTGAGGCACAAGCTACTATGTCAAAAACGTGTACAGTTGGCATTATATTGAGCACAAAGCTACTATGTCAAAACACGTGTACAGTTGGCATTATATTGAGGCACAAAGCTACTATGTCAAAACACGTGTACATTTGGCATTATATTGAGGCACAAGCTACTATGTCAAAACACGTGTACATTTGGCATTATATTGAGGCACAAAGCTACTATGTCAAAACACGTGTACAGTTGGCATTATATTGAGGCATAAGACAGCTTTGCCAACATATTTATGCAAGTGTTTTTTTTATCGCGTTTTACTAGGTACATGTCCAGGTTTTACGCATATGTATCAATTACATTAATGAGTTAGTGATGAAAAAGGTTGAATTTAGAGGTGTACCCACATTTGCTTGGAGGCCCAATGGAAAACCATTTATAAAAAAACCTTTCCAGTTCACCGGGATTTGAACTTCGATCTCCTATCATTGGCAGTTCAATCTATTGCTATAGTGGCGTCTTAGACCACGAGGCCACTGAAGAAGGTGGTATTGCCTGAGGCCTTAGATCAATATTCTCAAACCTTCATAGATGTGTTAGATGTGAGGCACAATCTTAATATTAACAAACATGTAAACAAGAGGTTTATGAAGCACAAGGTCACTTTTCTAAAACGCTAAGTGGTATGGTATGAGGCACAAAAATACTTTTCTAAAACAAATTGTAACGATTCTATTTTACACATCCCTTTTGATCAAGTAATCAATCATCAAATCCAATATAATAATATTCAGAATTTATTTAATTCATATTATATTTCACAGTAAATGACTACGTGGTGCAACATCCTTCTGTCTCTCTCTATCGCCCACCGAAAGACAAGGAGGGAGAGATGAGGAATGAACGCATCCCGTTACTAGAATATTCTAGAAGAAAAGTCATCGAAAACAACCCTGCTGGCAAGCGGAGATGAAGAAACTCGCGAAATAGTCAATGAGCAATTAGTATCTGCGTTTGTCGAGGATTAAAAAAAAAATATAAATAACCAAATGCGAGTCGGGACGAGAATTATTCTGCGCAGATTGGATCATTAAATTATTCCGGTTTCCTAAGAAGTGAAATTGCAGTGCGTGTGATATCGCCTAACATATTGACCCTGTTCAATACAGCAATGACGCTGAATAAATAATAATTAATTAAATTACTATCTGAAAAGTCACATCAACCTAATCAGTATAATATCAAAACACATTAATCCCGAACGTGAATA
Source organism: Timema podura (assembly GCA_033556935.1). NCBI lineage: Eukaryota > Metazoa > Arthropoda > Insecta > Phasmatodea > Timematidae > Timema > Timema podura. Next base: position 38,683,613 of record JAVRXN010000004.1, on the reverse strand, counting down.
ATAACATAACAACATGGTTAATGTATAAGACAAACAAAAAAAAATCATTTACCACTGTCCATAAATTTAATGCTACCCGCTTTGGTGGCCGCATGGTCTTAAGGCGCTACTAGACTAGACTGCCGATGACGGGGAGATTGGGGTTCGAATCTCGGTCGGGTATACTGAGGATGTTTATTCCAAAATGGTCTTCCACTCTCCCTCCACGCAAATGTGGGTACACCTCCTCTAAATATAAGCTTCCTAATCCCTAAAACCATTGGCGTAACTAGTACATAAGCCTATAACCTAACGGGGGAAAGACGCGGTGAAAAAAAGAGCTACCTATCGCACCGATTTCTTGAGAAAGTCAATTTCGTATCCCTTTCTGAATAGGTTTATTCTTCTAACGACATAAATAAGAGAAGGAAAAAAGGAACAAGTGAATCGTAAGTTTGGTAATTACTGTCTCAAGTGACTGAAAAATAGTTCCCTCGTGACATTGATTCAATTCTCTCTACCGAATCAATTGAAGCAAGACGGTTCTAAACTGCATAGAGTGCGTTATTATGTAAACCAAATTATATACACCAAACACTTTTCGCCCCCACATTGAAAATTGAATTCTTTGGAACAAGTTTCCATTATAAAAAAAAAAAGTAGGCGTAAATTGCTCTTCATATCCTTTGTCGTTACAAACCATGTCATCGTGAGCGCAGCTGCAGTCGATAGGTGTGTTTAGAGAACAAATGGTCGGTTCCTCGAAACAGAAATTTGAATAATAACAACCATAAACAAATATTACGTTCCAAGTTTCCTGTCAAATTGTCTGTCTGCGTAGGTTCTCTCTCTCCACACGCGCAAGCCCCCCCTACCCCCCCTTTTCCACGTAAGATCTCCTCTAGAATGTGATATCTGAGATGACCTTGAGATCCGTGCAGGGGAAGTGGTTCTCTTGACGGGAAGCTATTAATCTTGTCGGGATTAAAGTGGTCCCACCTATTCTCCGTTATGGCGAAAGGGAGAGGGCGTGTGTAGGTAGGATCATTTCAGTTTTAAGTTGTGGCAGCACTGGTTCTTGGGGGGGAATGTTTCATTTTGATAAGGTACGATAAGTACAGTCCAATTTTCATAGGAGTAACCTTATCCGACAACTAGAAAAGTTACTAAAACTATTTTAATATATTAAACATCAAGTCATGTTATCTGCAGCTGTCACTTCTGATAGATATTATAAATACCAATAGAATAACACAATATATTAAAATGTTATCAATGTTGGTCGCAATGAAATAGTTTGAATTTTTCTACTGTTCTTCCAACCAAGATAAAGGTATATATTAATATGTATTTACTGAAGCAATATTTTACTTATTTTTGATTAAAAAAAATATTTTGAAAATAAAAAACTGCAAAAATTCAGCCTTAGCTCTGCACGTGTCTTCAATTAGACTTATACTTTTGAAATCCAGCAACGTACTTATTTTGTTATTTTGAAATTCCTTACGAAATCAACTGGACAGGGATTTAAACCCTGAATCTTTCTATGTACAGTATTTACATTGTTTATATATTTTAATTGAAATCACGTTAGGCCTACTAAACGTTTCCTTTTTAAACACGTGGCAAATTAACATGACTTATAAAAACACACTCAATCTAGGACACATAAGGCCAAACATTATCCAAACTTAGCGCCAGGAATTCTAATAATTAGTTGATAAGCCAGACTCAGTCGCATATGCTAAATACGTTTAGGTATCACCTGGGCTCAAACCTGTGTCGCTATTGTTTTTATTAGCCATTGTTACCATACCAAGAGTTAACTCTGAATCACTTGTATTTCGCCTCTTTTCTAACCACAGGAAGGTTAACGTAAAATCCGCCACGAATGGGACTCAAACCAGAGTCTTTTATATGACAAAACCTCAATGCTCTCGATCACGGATGGGGCTCCCTACACTTGTAGTCGGTCTCCCAAATCACACGATGACGTACTTACATTTTTTTTATTGGAACTATAATTGGATAATTCTCCGTTCCATAATGTTTTTTCTAATCGAGAAGACATTCGTGGGAATAAGATTGGAACGTATAGTGACCGTTACAGCGGTCGATTGAACATGGCGTCGGACACGTACGCCCCATCCCAATATTTGGAGAGGACGAGGGTCAGACTAAGTGGTCTGTTTATCGCAAATAGTGTTGGGAGTGAAAGTACCTGACCTTCCTCGACATGGTGAGTGGCGTCAGACATGGAGGTAAGGACAATGTTCGCGAGACGTCTAGTACCTCAGTCTCCATCGGCGCTGATAGGGATCTATCTTCCATTTAGTTTCGACTGCAGCGGGCTAAAAACCTTTCCGTGCTGAAGAACACGTATACGAAATATCTGGGCTAACGAAACGAACATAGATCTACTATCAGTAAGTATAGCTTACTGTGTGGACTCGTGTCACGACTATTTAGTGCTCTATTGTACCAGTTCTTTGACATTACCGGGGAATCCAGTCTAAGATTGGAGCTGGTGATAAGTGGTATCAAACTGGGGTACACGTATCTCTGGGGATACGCGAAGACATCTTAGAGGGTACATACAATTGTATATATATATATATATATCATGATAAACACTGAATAATCAAGGACAGATTTAGGTCTATCCACAAGAGAGCCGGACGTAAGAACATGTGATCTGGGAGCGCCAGTTTTAGATGCAGATTATATAATATGTATAACTTTCACCATGCACCAACAACTTTAAGGGTATCAAGTTGAAGATAAACTATATCTTGGGGTCACAAGGAAATTTCGCAAAAAAAAAAACCAAATAAAATACTTAAATATTTTGTAATTTGGAACACTAAGTGCAAGCCTTAAATAAATGTTTATAGAAATACATAGATAGCTTCTTACACATATTTTATTTTCCCACCAAGCTAAAGTAATATTATTTTGAACATAAATTACATGTTCTCATACTAATCAATACATAAAAAATAAAATTGCATTCCTCTATACTTGAATCTAAGTTGTCCTTAGAAAATGGGAATTCCTTCTGTAAAATATGGAGAATTTTAAGTAATGAATTAGTGACAACCCTAATATATTTTAACAGTGTGTTTTCCCTCTCCACACTAATGTGTGTGCTTCATTCTAAAACTAGCTTCCTCACCCTTACCACTTAATGCCGCCGCCCCGGTCAGCGGGAAAGTAACAATGGCTGTCACGCCAAACAACTTAAAATACAATGGTCGTTTTCTGGACCAACTACTATATTCTGTCTAAGCTTATACTTTCTTTCGCCCTTCACCAACAATCACCATTTTTCATGTCACTATGAAAGCGGGGAAAGAAAACTACGAAAGTTCTTAGATCAAGGTAAAGAGGAAAGCTTGCTGCTATTTCTAATAGATCTTTTAAAAAAATTAGTATTTGTGAGAGCAAGTCTAAATATAGAGCTCTCTTTCATCAGCCTACTCTCATAGCTCTACAAATATGCTTAAAAAGTCGTTAAAAATGAACTTTGGATATTTTTTCACACATTTTTTCCTGTTAATAAAACTCAAAATATAGGGTTGTTAAGGGAAAATAGCCCTGTTGAAAACTTTCGACTTTATTTTGGCGTGAACCATATTTTGAAATAACGCATATTATTAAATATTGCGTTAGAGCTGAACATCTGCATGGCAACTTATCGTTTACCTAGGCGGCTTCCTTAACAGAAGCTGTTATTGAGCGTTATAATTACTTAAATATTTACTCTAAAACTATGGCACTACTTTGGCACAGCAAAGTTCAAAAGTATGTCACCCATCCCCATCTTGATTTAGTTATATCCAGTCCACCTCATTACACCCTATCTCTTCCAGGTACATTCTAATGCTATACTCCCATCTGTGTCTAGGTCTTCCCAATGGTTTCTTCCCATTGGGTTTGCCACTCATAGCCTGATCACGGGTCTAGATTCTCCTGCCCCAGTAACCTTCGAGACTTGATTATCCTAACAATGTAATGTGATGAGTATAGGGTATGTAACTCATCATTATGTAACTTCTTCCACTCTCTTATTATCTTCATCCCTTTTTGAACAATTATGTTCCTATGTAGGACTGCTTTGTTTTAAACATTCTATTATTATTTTTCTCGTCAAGTAAAGTAAAAATACCCTGGCATTAATTTAATAATGAAAACATTCTTCAATAAAGTTTTTTTTATTACTGTCACTTTGAAGTTTTTCAAGCTCCGATTTCGCCAAAATGACCAAAGCCCCCTAGACTTGACCTCCATCAACGTTAGTGCTTGTTATTTATATCACGGCGTAGAAAGTTGGGTTTATACTTTGAGTGTAGATCGATAGTGTGGTCGCCATCATCACCGTTCGACCGACCTTGTCTATATAGAGTCCCGTGCGACGCTCCCTGGGTCTTTTGTCACGGTCCAATGACCACGAGCCCTCCGTTGAAAAAAAACCAACTTATTTTAGCGACTACATGTACAAAAAAACTTTGGACGATTGGAAATATTAGGAATTGCAGCTTAAATGGGAAAGCAGAGGGAGGAAACGCGAGTTTGAATCCGGTTTTTAACATTCATTATGAGGAAAAAATCATTTTCGGCCAGAATATATATCAAATTGTTTCAGTAGATACGTTTAGTTTATCTTTACAGACGAAATAATCTCAAAATTTTTGAATATTGATCGAGGGAAATGCATAATTTGACTAGGAATTTTTCTCTTTATTCTGGTCCAATTCCACCATGGCCATATAAGATATTCATTCATTTGCTTTTGAAATTACTGCATGTAGGAAATTAAACTAAACGTTCCACTTGAGCGATATTTTATTTATTTTAGCCAAAATAAGTGTTTAAAGTCGTACAAATGTACAGTACATTAATGGTGGCTGCTAATGGTTTCACTTGATCGATTTCGTCTGCATTTTGCAGGGCTGCCACGTGACTGGAAATCAGGAAAATGTCAGGGAATTTAATTTAGCAGGGAAAAGTCGGGGAATCTCTTAAAGTTGATTGGTATTTTAAAATATCCCAAAGTCAACTTTTCAAACAGTTTCACTCCATTTATATATAATTTCTACTGTGTATAGAACTTAAGTTATATAATAAATAATAATAATAATTTCATTTACTATAGTGCTGGCCAACAGTCGTGAGACCTATGACAGCCCAGCACTGAAAAATACATAAGTACATCACAAATATGTATCGTAAAATTAATAATAATATCTGCATATTTTAAATGTTTTTAACTACGCTTAAATTATTACTTAAAAAAATTATGCTTGGGTGTAAACAAATACTATTTAGGATTATACACGATCTTAATGTATCGTGAAATTCTGGCTCAACAAATGTTGTGGCTAGGCTTAGTTATTTTAAATACAAGTGTTTTCCTGGAAAACAAAAATTTATTTTTGCTAAATAAAAACATGTTGGTATTTTATAAATGGCATTTCCTATGAAAATCAGAATCTATCTATCTTTAATCTCCGCCCTATTTCCGAAAAATAACTATATCAGGAGAGCGGCGGTTTTGGAGGAATGTGATGGACCAAGACACTTACTCATACCTTTAACAATGTGATAAAAACATGTATTGCGGTTCCGATATCCTCGTCGCCGGCATATCAAGTAAGTTGAGCTCGACATTTAGTCCGCGTGCCCATCGGTGCGGATAAGACCAGTTAGTATCATCATATCATTATGAACCGGATTTACGGATACAAACGAGTTTATTAAAATGACCCTTAAATTAAGTTTGGGAAAACGAAACAAAAATATTAAAAATTCCGTGACGCTGTAAACAAACGGAAGACGACTCACCTTCTACGTTTACGTTTGACAAGTTCCACTCTTCTATATAAAATGTAAAGATGACGCCTGGAAGACTAGGTGTGTTTTGGATTTATTTCTGTTTTGAATTCTTGCCTCGGTTGAAAAGATAATTCTCAAGTTGGAGGAAGGGAGGTTTAACCAACCTCATATCTAGGCTCTTTGTAGGTAGCGCCTGGCAACCACTCTTCACGCGTTACAAACTGCGTTAAGGACTGCGTGTAAGAAGGGGCTACATACACATTTTTTTATAGAACTCTGCTCGGATGACAAAAAAAATAAATCCTTAAGGCCTCAATCCGCATCCGCAAATATTGTAATTTTTTTCCTTAGATTCTTATTTCGTTCCTTCTCTATCTTTCTCCTCCCTCCATCTTTCTCCTTCCTCCACCTTTCTCCTCCAAATCAAATGACTAAAATATTTTCAAATTCGGGCCAACATGAATTCTATTGGTCAACTGAAGTATTTTAATGTTTTTTTTAATGCGCTCTTATTTAACTGTATAAAAATAAAAATATTTTTCTAAACGCTTTGTGAATGTTGATGAAAACTACTAGTTTATTACTGCTGTATTTGCACTAGCAAATATTACATACAGTTTTTATATATTTTTTCTTGAATATTAGTCTGCATAAAAAACTTCAAGTTGTAAATATAACTTTTAAATTATTAATAGTTCATTAATTTTAAAAATCAACACTTTTATTTGTAAGAAAAAAGCATTAATCAAAAGATTTAAGTAAGATGTTTGAATAGGGAATTCTAACGTTAATTACTTTAAAAATTTGACCCAGTATCTCCTAATTGTATTATTCAAGCTGGCTTTTTTGAACATTTAATTTTTGTGATTCGTTCAAACAATCATAAAAATCTACTTTCTTTTTTTAAAAAAATAAATCTCAAGTGGTGGTATTGCGCTATCATGATTATTTTATAAAAGAAAATTTTTTATTTTATAAAATATATGATACAATAGTTCATAAAATTGGTGTTATTTAAATACATAACATTTTCATCAATATTTGTGTTTACACAAAATGGACGCCATTCATCTCAAAAGTATTTCTTAGTGACCAATGAAACTTTATAAAAATATGACTACCAAAACTGCCATATTAATTTAAAAAAACCTCCTCTATAGCTCAAGATCGGAGTTTCTGTCTTCATAATCGCAGACGCAAAGTAGCATGCTCTAATGCACCCTGAAGGGGTGCACGAGAGCAATTTCCAACACGTACCGACCAATTGGTCACACCGTGTGGTTTTCGGATATTTCACTGACGGGTTGTCACATATCGCGAAGTTACTGAAACAAACAAAAGCATATTATTAATTAATATTATTTGAGGAAAAAGAAAATTTTGGGAACCGACTAAGAGGTTTTTAGAGTTACGTGCGGAGACACTACTCTATGGGGGGCTGTGTGAGAACCTCCCAAACCACGTTTGTCACATCTCGTTTATTCGAGCAGGGCTTTGGGACGTCGGTGGCACCCTCCAGGGTCGATGACGTAATTCCCAAGCCCCTGGATAAGAGGATTCTTCATAATGGACAAATACATTTTTAACTACTTTTCATGCAAGTTCTTATAGGTTAGTTAGACTTTCAGATTTTTCAATTTTCTTTGTTAAAAATTTAGAATATGTTCTATAACGGTAAGAAAAATCTATGGCGTGCGAACATGATTTTTATGGCACGCCAACATGAAAAAAAACATTTAATAAAACTTCTCCCAGCCTGGTATACTTTTTTGAAGTCAATAATATTCCTAGAATGAACTTTATGAAGTCAACGATTAGAAATAGTTTTGGCCGGCAGCTGCCTTGGTCAGGGAGAAAATATCAATCGTTATCTGGCCTCACGGTTTAAAATGCAATGGTCTATGTTGTTTTTCTGGAACTTTACTTGTTAATGTCTAAGCTTATACTCCCTCTAGCTCTTCACCTACAACCACCCTTTGTCATGTCAATAAGAAAGAGGGGAAAGAAAACTAAAACCATTTTTATCTCGAGTTAAAGAGGAAAGCCCGCTGTTAGTTCTCAAATACCTTAAAATTTTCTGTTGGGAGCCTATAAGAAAATTAATGTATTTGTTAAAGAAGGCTAAATCTAGATCTCTTTGTTCATCAAATATACTCCAATAGCTCCGCAAATATACTTAAAAAGTCATTGAAAATAAGTAAATGTCACATTTTTACACATTTATTTCTATTAATCGAACCCAAAATAAATGATTGTTAAAGAAAAAAATTCCCTGTTGGAATCTATCGACTTTATTTTGGCGTGAACCATATTTTGAAATAACGCATTGTAGAATTAAATACTGCGTTAGAACTGAACGCCCGCGCGTCAATTTATCGCTCACATTATATTTCTTTTATAAAATAAGTTTTACCTAACAGGCGGAAAGTTTGTGAATCTATCAACATATGCACTTCAAAGAAAGTTATGAAAAGCCGCAACCAAATCATGTAAATTAATATAAATCGAAAAATATCAAATTACTATTACTTTTTACTATTGTTACAGTAACCTTTTTAACTCTTTCTAGAGGAGTAGGAGCGAGGAGGGTGTCTAAAAATAAATGCACCAATGTTTGCCTTGAGAAATACTGAAAAATCTCATGCCAGACACTAGGTCCGTGACCAAATTATTTTTTAAATGTGGTTCGATTGTCCTACCTCCAATGGCTCATGGTGAAGCTCCCCAACAAATTACAATCTTTTAAATATTAAATTCCCCTTGGAGCAATTTAAAGTGTTTCATAACATAATTGGGATAGTATGGGCTATAAATTGTATAATAACTCACTGCTACTAGTCTAAGAATCGGAGAAGAATACAAAACACTTTATTAATAATACGTTAGGAGGGAATGGGGTTTTAACCCCCAAAAGCCACCCTTCTCGATACGGCCCCGGCTAATAAGCCTATACCAGGCTGAAATTTGAAAGTTTTCCCGCTGAAGGGGCTAAACACGCTGATTGCTGAGACAACTCAATCAGTAATTTTATTAATATAACTCCACATTATCGACTAAACAACACATTTAATTTAATAACACACCAGTTTCTTAACACTTAGTTGCAGAGTTTTGCCAACCCAATTTGATCTCTTCTATTTCAAGATTGTCATAGTCGCTCAGAATGAAATAAAAAATATATATAATAAAGAGGGGAACATGTTTAATTTTTCTGAAATCCAGGGCTTAGATTGGATCTCTTCTTTTGTATATAATTACTTTAATTCCGAGAAAGTTCTGAAAAATTTATACCGCGTCTAATTTAGATAGAAAGGAACAGTTACGACAGCTATAAAAGTTGCTAAAACAATTTTCATATATTTATACGTTTAGTCACGTATCCTGCAACTGTTACTTTCCAAGGATAGTACCAATATCTAAGAAATAAAACTGGTAATAAAGTAAAATGCTATAAATGTTGATCACATAACAGAAGTTTATGTTTTCTAAAGGTTCTTTCCTACCAGAATTCTTCCATTTTAAAAATTGTAAACGAAAGAACACATCAATTTGCTTTGCAGTGAATACTTTTTGGAATGTTCTTAAATTAAAAAAAAGTATTTGTTATATTTTAAAAGATACAAGGACATTTTTTTCTTGTTTTATATCAACTTGAGAAGAAAAAAGGAGGGCGTAATTTAGCCTATGAAATAACCAGAAAAAAGATAAAAAAATATTTGTACATTTTTGTTTCATTTACAAAAATGCCAGATCTTTTATATTAAAAATAAATAAATAATGTACTCACCTTGGTTGGTAGACAGATTGTTGTAGGTGGGACCGAACTAATAGTAAATTACGGATCGTTCGTACAACCTCTTATTTCGTACCACCCGAAGATTATCATTTTATAACCAATCGGGACTAGATTTAAAAACGCTTGGGGTTCCTTTAGAAGCACAACGCCTAAACGATTTTGCCTACGAACGAGGCTTACCAGTCTCCAAACTAGCATGCTCCTTTTTAATTAGATTGGAAAGTGGTTTATAAAAGCTCACCGCTGAGATTGAACTAGTGTGTTATACATTGTTAGAATGAACGTGAGATTTTCCTAGACTAGAATTATTTACAAAAGCATGTGTGAGAAAGTGATGAGAACAGTTTCTTTGTTTGTGACCAGTGAAATGCCTTAACATCGCGTGGCAAGGAAAGCTACCGGGGATTTGACCTCGGGGTTTCTTGAAGCGGAACTTCGGCTGATTCAGGGTGTTTGGTGTTCTACAAAGGACTGCGTTATGGCGTTCAGCGGCCGCGGATGAATAATATACACTCCGTCTACCCTATATATAGACTATATATTATATTTCGTAAATAAATATAAATTTACAACAAAAGCCGGGTATGGTCAGCATTTTTTTTTCTAGTATCGCGTCTTACTACCTGTTCGTGCTATACGCTTATGTAGTAATTACGCTAATAGTTTTAGGGATTAGGAAGGTTATATTTAGAGGAAGTGTATCCGCATTTTCGGGGGGAAATACCTCAATACACATGACCGAGATTCGAACCTCAATCTCCCCGTCACTGCGATAACAGCGCCTTAGACCATGCGGCCACCCAAGCGGGTATCGTCAGAATGATTTATTGACATACGTAAACTACAATATACTCCTTTTTAAAAGTGGACACAGCAACAAAATATGTCAAACAATTGAGTTAGAAAAAACACACTTAAAATAACTCTGGAAACATCAAAATAATCCATAAGATATTTCTTAACGTGTTAGGAAATATTTTCTTTTCATTCCCTCATTTCCCTGAGCGTTCACGCGGCCTTTGTTAGCATTTTTGCTCCTACTGCTACACAATCAAGGACGGTGAAAATAGAGAAACGTCAAAGGCTTGAGCCTATGCTTGCCTCAAATTAAAATAACAATCTCGGCGATACCAATCCATTTGCTACAAATTATGGTAATTATAAACGCTACGAGAACTACAACCGGATTGACAAAGAAGAACTGTATCAACCAGTTCAAATAGTTACTAGTGTTCACTTCTTATAGGAAGGGCCTTTTATAAAATACAAACATATTTTTCAGCGTTCAAAATTAATAACTTTTTAATAGTATATATATATATATATATATATATATATATATATATATATATATATATATATATATATATAAGGTGACTGCTGCAGACCACATGACCTGACACACGAATACGTAAAAGTAGATCTACTGTAGTAACAATTCTAGCTGGTAGGAGACTTCTTATAAAAATTGAGCTGTATTCTACTTCCATTGTTATGCTACTATTGTTATGCCAACCCATCTTTTTTTTGCTATCACTTTTTACATTAATTGTTATCATGGATATTTAACGGCCACCTTATTATTTTATATCAATTGCATAAATTAGACCATGACTTAATAACTAACCTAACTTTAGAACAGACATCACCCGCTCCTTTTTCTACCTATCTATTCACCTTTTTTTTGGATCGTGTCAGGAATCGAACCAAGGATCCTTTAGCCTAGTAGACAGACTCACTATCGATACAGATGATTTTTTTTAAACACCACTTAATTCACATTTGACATAGAATGTTAGGTTAAAAAAGGCTGTAAGATAAAAAGTAGTGACATTTTATTAATGTTGGCTTTTATTTTCAAAAGCTCTAAATCTAAAATGTTCTTCCTATTTCGATTCGACTATAATAGAGCTACCGTGTCTGAGATAAAAGTTTGTTTTTCATCTCGCTTACTACCCGCATTTAACTACACTGCCGAAGTAGGGATGAGAAAGATATATTTTTTTAGGAAATGTTACCGAATTTGCGTAGATGGAAAGTGGGTGAAAGAATTGGGGGGGGGGGGGGGGGTAGAACCACTTTCAATACATCCGTAATCGGCAAACCAGGCTAGACGAGCTAGACGTATAGTCTGCGTGCTCGCCATTGTGGGCCTTCTCGTGTTCTTACTATAATTTAACCTTATACAGCACGCCTACACACCCAACCCTAGTGATTAGATTAGAAATCAGGACATACATGTTTCGTCAATGCCATCCGGAAACGAACCAGGGTCTTCTATAATTGTGATCGACCACTCTATTCACGGGAGAGTTTTTTTTTTCTTCCTGCTTATCTGATTTTCTCTTGATATTTATTTAATTAACTCTTGTTAATGTCACTCTTAATAAATGAAGCTGCAATTTATCATCAACATAAACACATGCCTCTAGTCCATATTATTTATATTTCCCAATATTAAATTAAAAGAATCGTCTTTCTTACTGTTTCGTCAACATCCTGCTTCCCTCTGATCTTATTTTCTCTCTAGGAAATTGTAAAACCAAGAGTGTGTTTCGACAAGACTTGAGGTCAACGACCTTTCTAACTGGAGGTATCATTCTCTGTTCTAAAGTACTGTTGTTTTTTGGAGGGTGTCAAGGGGAGGTCTACTTATAGTTCAACAAACAATATACATTTTAGTTTTTCTGGGTAGCTGTTGATGTCAAGAAGGGAAACATTTCCCTTCTACTTCTTATGTTAATTTCTATTTTGATCTGTAATTGTTTTGACGTCTTGTTTTGTGTTGTTTTTTGTTTATAATGTGTGTGTGTGTGTGTGTGTGTGTGAAAGATATATATATATATATATATATAACCCCTGATGTAGTTGTGTTGGTTGTTTTATTTTATGATAATTTAGAGCAGGGGTTTCCAACTTAAAAGTGCCCGAGGACCACAGTTGAAACCACGAGTCTAGTTGCGGGCTTCATCTTAATCGCTTAGGGATGGAAGGAAATAGGACTTAGGTGTTATTTTATTTTAAAAATAGAGTGCAATTAAGCTTATATTGAATTAACAACAGTTGGAACTTTCTTGGATTTTTTTCCCACGCAAGTCACAACCTTTCTCGGCTAAAAACATCAGATTTACTACAGTAGATTACTTCCCCCCCCCCCCCCAAAAAAAAAGGCATCCCGCTGGCTCCCTCTGCAAACCCCTGATTTATTTGCCATTCGACGTCGCTCCCACTCTGCCTCGCCATCATTTATTATTTTCCCCTGTGTTTTTAAGAATTTAGATCCGTTTCATTCACAAATGAATTAAATCTCATCTCAACTTCGGAAAAATTAAGGACTGGCTCAATCTGAAGGGATATTAATAAGCGAGATGAGGGTTGGCAAACAGTATCGTTTTCTGTGCGGTTGAGAAGATTCAGTAACTGCTGTCCCGGTGAGCACGTGGACAGACGTACAATAGATAAAGTTAGACCGCCACCACATTCTACAAATAGTTTAAAATTCATAATCATTTGTGCTACGTTTGTGCTCATAGGCGCCCGAAATTCAGCATTTTTGCTTTTAAATTGCTCAAATTATAACGATTTTAATGTGGTGGGTCAGCTTGATTTCAAGCTGTCCCACCTCCTCTTTTTAAACATCCTATCTTATTTTTCACTACGATATTTGTTTGTGCTCCGTTTATGCTCTTATGTGCCCGAAATTAAGACTTTTTACCATTAAATTACGGTCAGCTTGATGTACGTGCGTGTCGACAGACGTCAGTCTCATCTATTCTGGCATGCTGGTGACGGGGAGGTCGAGGTTTGAACCTAGGTCAAATTTACTAAGGATAATTTTTCCTAAATATATTCCCACTCTTCCTTCACGCAATTGTGGTTATATTTCCTCTAAATTCTTCCTTCCTCATCCCTATCCCATTTAGGTAAATATGGGGATAACCTGAACGGACAGTGATACGGGGTGCAAAAAAATATATATATAAATTATGTACGTACGCGTCCCACTAACTAAAACTTTGAACACCAAGCGTACTTATATCCTTATTTTCCAAGAATTATGTAATATTTATCATCTCTTGTGCCCACAATTCTCGCGCGCCTTCTTCCCCTCAATCTCTCCTCCCTCTATCGTTCCGCCCCTGGCGGAGTAATAGTGAACCACCCATCCACTCTCAACTCGTGCTGAAGTTGAGGAGAACTTTACCTCGCTTGAAAAGAACGTGCCTTCTCGTCAGTCTTCTGTTTAGCTGCGTGCGCACAAGAGCAGAGCGCGAGCGGTATAGCTTTAGTGAATTGAGATCTTGTCTGTGGTCTCCCACGGTTTCCTACTTTATATCTCTGTTTTATTTGGCGGGCTACGTTTTGATAGTGAAAATAACAAAGAGTACTACTTTGTATCAGTTTAACGTGTGTGTGTGTGTACACTTTGCAAGAGGATATTTTGTTGTTAACTCGTTAAAATAAAAACAAGTTGACGTATTCAAAGCACTGCCACGTGTGAAGAAAAACGTTTGATTAGTCTCGTGTTTCATTAATTTGGTATGTATTTTAATTCACCTTATTCTTTCTTGATACATTATTCTAATATTGATTTACCGTCTTATGATTAGTAATCCAGAAGGCTCATGTAAAATATTGGCTTCCGAGTTTCGCCTACAGTTTTATTTTTCTTCAAATGGCCTTGAACTAGAACTTGTATTGTATGCCATTCCATATTAGTTACTCTCTTAATTATCAGGCAATAAAAGTATGCACATGATACATAACTGAGACCCGTCAATCTTGTGGCAACGGGCTGATAATCTTTATCCGAAAAACATCTCAGGAATGGAATTTTTGTAAAGGCGCATTTTTTTTTACAGTTCGTGTTATCTTGCACAGCCCACCCTCAGGGTTACAGTATAAGGAGGATTTATTTCAAGAAAAGGAATCCGCAAAGGGCTGTACCGACGAGGTTGTTTTGAAAATTCAACCCCACCCCTCCCCCAAGTATTATTAATGTATTTATGTATGCTTACACGATGCCTAGGCTATCAGTTTATTAGTGTCTTAAAAAATGAATCACGCCTACAACCCTATTAATGTTTTAAAAAACTTTAGATTGTTTCTAGAGAGATTTAATTTTATAAAAACTCCTAGCCTTCTATGTGGGAGACTTAAGTTTAACTTGATCCATTCTCCAAACATTTGATTCGTTCACTGTTCTTACTACCCGTTTGGGCTATATGCTTATGTTAAATACAAGGAACGTTGAATTGACGTGAAGGGAGAGGGTATATCCATTTAGGGAAAATCATCCTAAGTACACTCGATTGGGATTCGAACCCCGATCTTTCCGTCATTGGCATTATATTGCATAGACTGACGTATTCGACCATTCGACACCGAAGTGGGTCCACGGATTGTTAACTTATTCTTTCCTTTTTACATGGCTTTACAAAACAACTTTTACTTATCATAAGCATGCTAAGGTTGTGGCTAATAGGGGTGCCAGAAGGAATACGAAGGGGGTGGGATCAAGCCTCCCTCCCCTCCTAAAAATCTAATTTTTTTCAACAATTATAATAAATTAAAAACAAGAAATAATCAATGTTTTATTTTTTAAGATTATTCTTTGAAAAAATAGATATTATAAGTATTACAAATAGGGCTGTGATCTCCACTACCTTACATCAACAAACCCCCAATGAAGGTCTGAATGAGCTGTGATCTCCATTAACTTACACCAGTGAAGGTCTGAATGAGCTGTGATCTCCACTACTTACACCAGCAACCCCCAATGAAGGTCTGAATGAGCTGTGATATCCACTAACTTACATCAAACCCCCATAGGTGAAGGTCCCTGAAATGAGCTGTGAATCACCCCTTACACCAGCAACCCCCAGTTAAAGCTGAATGAGCTGTTATCCACTACCTTCAGCAACCCCCAGTTAAGGTCTGAATGAGCTGTGATTCTCATTACAGGAGTGAGATACACGAGACCAGGGTTGTTGGTTTCAAGAGCCTTTTTCACAGTTCTTTGTAAACTTGAAACGACCCTTTACAGTTTCATCAGTCAACACGCTTTCTTTTTGATATTTCAGACAGTAAATATTGACAAACTATGGAATATGAGAAAGGTATGATCACAAATTGAGAATTTGATAGCAGAAAACTTTACTCGATGCTCCCAAACTCAAGCCCGTCAAGTCGGAATCTATATACTCTATCTGGCTCTACTTTACGCTTTGTAAAAGTAAATAAAAGGTACCCAAACCCCTCTTTTAGCTGTTGACTGCAGTCGCGTGTTCTAAGATGTGTTGAACTTTGCACCTGAATCGCGTTGCCAGGCAGGTTGGAGTTCTAATCCCCGGCCTGGTTCACTGGGTTAAGTTACACATATGAGTAATGTTATCAGTATCACTATAGTTTTTCCCGTCTTCTATCTATCCCAATAAGCGCGCGCTATCTCTGAACTATTTACCTCATCCCTATTATTAGAGTAAGCAGCTATCTCTAGGGTGTTGAAGAAATTCACACAAGTGGCGTAGTTTGTGATAGAATTTTCCTACTTAGTAAAAAAAACTTTATATAAATAATATTAATTTTCACAGGGTGACTGGTGTCTAGGGGTAAGGTGTCGGACTTCTGTGCTGGGGTCGGGTTCAATCCTCGTCTCGGCACAGTTATCTGATTACCAAACCTTCTTCACCTCTGACAAGATGTGTATTAATCACAACTTGTGAATGTGAGGAATGCCAGCTCCACCGTGGTTCGGATTTCACGTTAAACTGTAGTCCTACATTTCATCTCACAATCACAATCAAATGATGTTTGTACCAAGCAGTAGGTCATATGTGGATGCACATGTTACATTTTTGGATGGTATTTGATACTAACACGCAATAATCAAACAGCTATTAATATCTCGTTATCACTTTTCATATTTAGATAAAATAAAATTCGCCTATGTGTTAGTAAAAATTATTTTGCCAGATGGAACTCGGTTTTATCGGGGAATAAGGGGTGGCCTCTGTCCTTTCATGTTCCTCTTTCACCTCGTCTTACCAACCTTCCCTGGCTAGAATAGTCTTGGGGCTACGCCTCGTGACTATCAGATCCTTATAAACATTTACCATATTTTTTTTTTAAAGGATTTAACGTGCTCTTTCTGAATAAATTGATTATATAAGCATACGACTTGTAAACAAACCCCTAGGCCGTCAATTCATCACTTAAAGGGGGAAATCCCCACATTTAACCAATGATAAATTTTTCGACCCTGCTAGGAATCGAACCTGTGACCCTTTGCTCTGTAGGCAAGCACGCTACCGACTTGTCGGACGTCGTTTAATTTACAAGTACGGAATGTGTGCAACATCTATAAATAGCTTCTTATATTATTTAATTAATAGACCCGCTTGGTCTAACGCGCTACTCTCGCAGTAGACTAGACTGCCGATAACGGGGATATGGAGGTTATAATATCGTTCGGGTGTACTGAGGGTGGTTTTCTTAAATGGTTTTCCACTCTCACTCCATGCAAATGTGGGTACACTTCCTATAAATATAACCTAACACCATTAGCGTGTTTAGTACATAAGCTTATAACCTGAACGAGAAGTAAGACGTGGAGCTAAAAAAAAAATTGTGGACGGCTTGGGTTGCATCGTGGTTTAGTGGGTCTGATCTGACCAAATTTTGCTCGGTTATTGTGGTGGTCAGTTTATATAGCTCTTTATCCTTCAGCCACATATAGTAACAGATGTATTAGTGGTAGCAGTCTGCATCTGAAGGCTTCATTATTATCTTACTGTATGTATGGGAATTGAAAACGACCTGTTGATAGTCCATAGATAATGTATCTAGTCTACTGTGTATCAAAGTACTTTATCATCAGTCCTTCCTCCCTCCATTCCATCGCCAAGAGATAAGCTCTACAAAGTTTATGTTGACACTTTTAAAAGATATAAAAATGCAAATATTTACTAGATAAAATAATGATTCGTCAAAAGGTTACAGCTGCAAAACATACCTCTGGAGATGAAGGTTTTGAGGAATTTACGAGGTGAAATAATATTTTAAAAGTATTTTTTTTAATCTGTCAACATTCAGATTTTGAATATGGCATTTTACCGACTAACCTAAAACTAGCATAAAAACATTTTACCTACCGAATCAAAAGGATAGCACAACTTTGTGCTTGCGTAGGCTGTTAGATAATGTATACTAATAATAATCATTATAATATAACTATTCATAATCTTAAACATGATCATTAAAAATTTAGATGTTTTTTCCACCGTGTCTTACTACTCATCCGGTTAACCTAGGTGATTTTAGAGTAAAGTTCTCGCCTCAGGACTCGATGTTCGTGAGTTCAAACCCAGCCGGGTCGACGGATCTTTCTTAAGCGATAAAAAATCCGTATCACAACTTCCTTTGGCGGGGAAGTAAAGCCGTCGGCCCCATGTCGATTGTGACATGTAAAAGAACCCTGAAAGATAATATGTGAAAATACCCTCCCAGGCAAAATTGGTAGGCCCTTTCGCTCTCGCTCATAGAAATTCTCTTATGATATATTTAGTCGGTTCAAAAAGTTAACGTTAAATACCTCAAATAAATAAATACTCTTCCTGATATCTGCAACTTGCACTCACTAAACAAGAACAGAGAAAAAGGGCCAGTTTCATAGTCATATTTAGTACGCCCAAAGTGCGAGTCGATACTAAATACAGGACGTCACCTACCTAGACCAAAATGGAATGGGCCAGTTTCGCATATGAAACTGGCCCATTCCATTCAATTTCAGGTAGGTGACGTCTTGTATTTAGTATAGCACCGCACTTGAGGCGTACTAAATCTGACTATGAAACTGGCCCTAAGTGTAGAATAAAAGGAGCTGATCGTAATTAAATGAATCCCCGATCTTTCGAATTTAAATCATAAGTGCAAACTACATTCCAGTTTTCATAAGAATACTTTTATATAGCTAGAACATTTTCTAGATCTACTTCCACTTATTCATACTTCAGCTCATGTGAACTGTCTGCACTAGACACTCTTGATAGATTTTATCAATGTTGACTAAAAAAAATGTGTATTTTTCTAAAAGTTTGTTTTCTAGCAAAATCCGACTATAAATAGTCAGATCTATATTTAAATATACTTTAATCTAACGTTTCAAAAAGTGTAATGTCACCGCGTTTCGCGGCTTTAAATTTGGTAAATTCGTGTCAATTTAGATCGCTCTTATATAAATAAACAGATTTTTGTTCTTCAATGTTGGCTGCTCGTAATTTTTGTACTACTTTTTGAAAGGTTCTTATGGCGATCAGACCACCAAAGGCTAAAATTATCATTTGTTCTTTTATAGCACATTAAATTTGATGTTTTCCAGAAAGAAGTTAGGCCTAATGTAATACCTATTTTCTTGTACAGGGCAAAATGTTTGATTTTTTTCTTCTCGCGTGCTCTACACGAGAGTTCGGCAACCTTTTTGGTCTCCGATCGGCTTACCATAGGTCCCGTGATCACACACGGGTTTCACACTTCTTTTTTTTTATATATACATCTCATATTTATTTCTTAAATTCAATATTTTCTAAAATTATTTTTTACTCACTTTCCTAGGGAAACAAAGTATGAATAAAATGTAAATTTTCTTTTTAAACTATATAATTTTTATAGTAATCTATGGATTATGACTGATCAAGGCTATTTTGGTCACACTCAAATATATTTGAAAGTAGGCCTACTTGATATATTTGCGAGTTAGAAGACTAAAAAAGATGGACTTTTAATGGCAAAATAGCGGGACTTTCTTTCGCGATCGACCAGTTTCCGATTCAGGCTCTACATCAAGCAAAACATATCTTATATTCATTATTAGTCTGTACATATTTTAAAAATAAAAAATTAGCACAGTCAAAAAAGCCTTTTTTAGACATAAATAAAATATTGCTTCATTAGATAAATTTAGTTTGATTTTTTATTTCAATTTCAACAGATCTTGAATATTTGTCACGAACATCGCGGAATTTCACCTGATTTTTTTTTAAGAGAGAAAGCCTTAGTCCATGTGCACACTAATTAATCTTTATTTATACCTTTTTGATGTTTTTATTTTTTGTACCTGGGTCATCGAGAAAGTATCAATTGCTGTCTGGCTACAAAACTTAATCTACATTGGTCTATGTCGTTTTCTGGACCAACTTTTCTATTCTATGTAAGCTTATAGTTTATTTCGCCCTTCACTTGCAACCACCCTTTGTCATGTCAATCAGAAAGAGGGAAAATAAAATTACGAACCTTCTTTTATCAAATAAAGAGGAAAAGCTCGCTGCTAGTTCTCTAATATCTTAAAAATTTCTGTTGTGAGGCTATTAAAATGACTATTTGTTGAAGGAAGGCTAAATATAGAGCACTTTTTCACCAAGGCCAGTTTCATAGCTCCGCAAATATGCTTAAAAAATCGTTTAAAATGAACTTGATGTTACATTTTCACACATATTTTTCTTTTAATAAAACTCAAAATATAGGGTTGTCAAGGAAAAAGAGCCGTGTTGGAATCTTGCGAGTTCATTTTGGCGTCAACCATATATTGAGATCGTGGAATTAAATATTGCATTAGAGCTGAACGTTTGTACGGCGCAACTTCTCGCTTACCGAGGCGGCCCCCTTAATTTGTTTTCTTTCGGAGGGAGAGCTTCTAACCAAACACTCGTCTAGCAATCTATAAACGTATCGTTAGGCCTAACAGACGTTGAACTCATGTAGGACTATTAACCATCTGGTACCACCGCACTCATAGTTCTTCGGAACACTTTTTCCTCAACAGCTCTAATACCACGAGACAACTGAAACCAATCTCGGCTGGGATTCAAACAAGAGATGTTTGGTTCACGTCTTGAGAGTAATAAAATAACCACAGGGTCATATTAGTATCATTTATTTCATATTACCGTTACGAAACACAAATATAATACAATTATTCCTATACGCACACCACGTTCAGCTATAAGTTGAACGCTAAGGCGAATAAATAATTAAAGAAGAAAAAGGGGAAAGCTCTCGTATCTAATTTATTGTGAAGCAAGTAATAAAAGCATGACCCAGACTCCTAGACCGGATGTTGTCTGTCCGGCTACCTTCCTGTATACAGTACACCCCCTCCAAGTCCTGAAAGCCTGTTACTTGCAACAAACTATAACAGTATATTTTATAAGTTTTAGCAAAGGAACAGGGGCGTGCACAGTTTTATTCCTGGGTGAAGAATGTGTGTGCTGAAATAGGATATTTGCATGCCATGTAGTCATGGGCGTAGAAAGGGGTGGTCGACGCCCCTCCTAGAAATGGATGGACATCGCTTTATGGGCGTCCACATATGTAGATAAACTTAAATATATTATATATTTATTTTGATGATGTGGCATTGAGGCATAAAGCGAAAAGTCTCGTGTTCAGGATGTTATTTTCCACTTAATTGAAACTAAAATAAGGTATGGTGCTTTTTTTAAAAAAAATATTGTTATTGAAAAATTCACACACACCCCACACACTCTCTCTCCGCCTCTTAATACCCACCTCCCACATTATATTGTTAAATAAAAACCGTAACAACATATCACTTGTACTTTCTAGTGGACCCCCTCTTGAAAAAAAAGTTTTCTACGTCCACGCATGTCTTATAGTAGGAAGGAAACGAACGATGTTCGCCTTTTGTACACGAGCGATGTTTCTGTTATTCTTTGACAGGAAGGTTGGGGTTTAAATCTCGGTTGGGTTCACTGAAAGTGTACTTTTGCTAAAGGGTATGCCCACCCTTCCTCCACGTAGATACAGGTACACGTCCTATACATTCAACTTTTTTCATCCCCACTTCATTATTGTAAATATGCTGATAGATTGGCACAGGTAGTAAGATAGGTGCTGAGCACTCAACTATCATGATTGTTCTTAGCACTACTATGAACAATCATGGGAACTTGTGATATATATGATAGTGTATGTAGGTCTTATTTTTCTGCGATGTTTAAACTATGCGTATGCGTAGAAAATATGGTAATATCACGGCAGGCAGCGAGTATAGTGTTAGTATATTACCCGTTCGGCTCATACGCTTATATACTAACTACTCTAATGGTTTTAGGTATGAAGAAGGTTATATTAATAGAAAATGTACCTGTATTTGCGGGGAGAGAGTGGAAAACAATTTGGAAAAACCACTCTCGGCTCACCCGACCGAAATTCGAACCTTGATCTCCTCGTCATCGGCAGTCTAGCGCAACACGAAACCAGCGGGTTAGCTAACTACGCCACCGAGTTGTGGGTTACTTCTTCGGACATAGATTTACTAAAGAAAAAGGTTTATTCTAGTCTTCCCTATCAATCTTTAAAGTCTGTACAGAATCACCGTGTATGTACACATACATTTAAAGGTTTTACTACCATTTAGAGTTATCAGCAGCTGTTTTGAGTTGTAGTGTGAATAATCTTCATACCTATTTCGTGGTAGTTATTTCACTGCAATCAGGTTTTCAGTATAAGTTTCCCAACTGAACTATGTAGGCCTACACAAAACAGGAAACGTGTGTAAGGAATACAAGCCAAGACAAACCAATTTCCTGGAGATCAACCACGCAGTTGCAGAAAAGTTGTTATGAATATCTTACCAGTGAAGACACGTATCGAACATCCTGTTTCTGTTTTATGGAAAGTTGATACATTTGAACTAATTTATCCTAGAAAATCACACCTGACGATCTTCACGTACTACCAATGTCGATAAACAATTGAATCTGGACACAAATATAACTTTTGGGCACCTACGCCAAAGTCACTCTGAGACAACACCCGTTGTTTTTTCCTCACTGCGTCTTACTACCCGTCCAGGCTATCCGCATTTAACTACACTGATAGGTTAAGTTTGAGGAATCTATGGTTTTAGAGAAAATGTACTCACATTTTTGCGATGGAAAAGTGTGCCACTAATTATGAAAAATCAGCTACTGTGTACTTGGTCGGGATTCGAATCTTGACCTCACCATCAACGGCAAACCAAACCAGACGAGCTTGAAGTTTCATCCAAGTTTCCACCTCTGCGGGTACAAACTAACATCCCAGCGCCTCACACCTAACGATCTACCATTGTCGAAGTAACTAAACAAACCAGTACACAAATGTAGCACTAATTTAGGCACCTGCGTCACAGGGTTAGAGCCTACACCTGCAGTCGGCCCCAGGGTAGGACAGAACCGACGTCTGTTACACTCCAATTTTTATGACAGAAAAGTTATTAGATATACTTTCACGTATTCATAAGTCAAGTCGTGTGATTTGTAGTTGTCACTTTCAGTATAAATATCTAATAGGGCCTAAATAACACTAATAAAATAGTAAAGTGTACTATCAATTTTGGTCGGAAAAAATATGTTTATATATTCTAAAAAGCCCTTTATAAGAAAATTTTATTATAATATCCATTGCTACCCCTGATAACAGTTAAAAATATGACCCGCTTCGGTGGTTGCGTGACCTAACGCGCTACTCGTGTTGAACTAGACTTCCGAAGACGGGGAGATCGGGGCTCGATCCCGGTCGGGTGCACTGAGTGTGATTTTCCCTAAATGGTTTTCCACTCTTCCTTCATGCAAATGTGGGTGCATTTCCGCTACATTAAACCTTCCTAATCCCTAACCCATTAGTGTAAATAGTACATAAGCGTATAACCCGAACGGGTAATAAGACGCGGTGCTAAAAAAAGTTAAAAATATGGGAAAAATACTTAGTTTGGTCAATCTCAAAACGGAACATGTTTCCACAAACGAGATCAGTTATATGTTACACCCCTGTTGAAAACTCTGGTCTGCGCTTATAAGAAGATAACATATTTTTGTAACGCCAATTGAGAGACTCGAGAACAAGGCGTTCTGTTACCATTTTGATGTATGGTTACATTGCGACAGAGCTACCGGGCACAATACAGCCATCTCCTCCCACGCTGAGCCTCATTGGTGTCCAGGGTAGAGGGTAGTTTTAAATCACCGTGGCCGCATGGTCTAAAGCACTACTCTCGCAGTATACTAGACTGACGATGACGGGAGATCGAGGTTCGAATAACCATGTCGGGTGTACTGGGAAGATTTTTTTTCAAAATTGATTTCCATTCAACCTCCATGCCAATGCGGGTACACTCCTCTAAATATGACCTTCCTCATCCCTAAAACCACTAGCGTAGTTAGTACATAAACGTAAATCCGAACGGGTAGTAAGACGTGGTGCTAAAAAGAAAAAGTTCTAACTCTATTTCCTCTCAAGAGTTATTCATTTATTCCCTTTTTTTTTTTTTGTCACAGCGTCTTACTACCAGTTCCGATTGTACGCATATATTATTATTTTAATGTGTTCGTCAACAGTCCGATATATTGCTAGAGTGACGCCTTTTAGACCATTCGACCACTGAAATTTGTATTTATTAGATTTTTCTTAATTTCGCTATAAAATTTTGTATTCTTTGATCGACAAATAATTTCTACTTTTTATCATGTTTTTATTTTAAGTGAATCATTGTCCAAGTTTAGATTTTCCAAAGGCACACAATACAATTTTTGAAAATATGTGTATATGTCTGACGAAATCGGGGGAGATTTGAGGAAGCTTTGTGGTGTGGGAATCTGATAAGACTTTAAATAAAATGTTCACTCCTTTCCATTGGGGCAGCAAACAAAACAAATGACTCGAGGTTGATCTGCTACGAGTAATTCCTGCCACGTTCGTATGAGTCAGACTTAAGTTACGTTTATAAGACATCAATGAATGCTATGCCGTACTACCTTAAAGTCGTAAGTCGTAAACGGCTTCTAGAAAACCATTGTAGCAGTCAATTGTTTTTCGCAGCGTTTTATTAGTTGGCGCATTCACGTAACTGAGCGCTTGAGTTTTTTTTTTCACCCAATAAGAGCGATAAAAACATTTTACTGTGTCGCCGTCTACATTCTTGTGCTGACGAGGTAAAACACACCATCTCCTTATAACAGGTAGATTATAATATTGGCGGTTGGGAAACTGTGGTGAGGGGGTTAGTAAGAAAGAGTAATTTGTAAGTAGTTTGCTGATAAGTATAATTCAATGTGTTCAGAAAGTGCACGTTAAATACCTCAAATAAAAACTAAACATCACAGCAGAGCATTTTCTAGATCTACTTTCACGTATTCATTTCAAGTCATGTGATAAACTTGTACAGTTTAAATTTTTATTGATTATCAGTACCTTTAAGATATAATTAATAATATCATAAAATACTATCAATGTTTGACGCAAAACACCTGTTTCTGTATTTCCTAAAGGTTTCTTTCTACCAACATTTTACTATACAGAGCTGACTAAGGTAAAATGAAAGTATATTTGATCACTGATCACTTGATTGATATACCTCGACGACTCAATTGTTTTGATCTTTGGCGCTAAGTCAAAGGTCAACTGCTCGGTTCCCGTGTCAATGTGTGAAATTTTAACCCAAGTTGAAACCAGCGGATACATCAGAGGTAGTTTTTTTTTATCTCCCCATATCATAGTTCTGTTCAAACTCTCTCTGTTTCACTTAAATAAATTGATTGAAACAAAACACCGGACACGGTAATCAAACCCGGACATTTTGCTTAGTGTAGCAATGCTCTACCACTGAGCTACCCAGAAATTGTCTCTTGCTAAAGTCAATTCTTCACTCATAATTTAGTTAGTTTGTAAACTAGGTAGGTACTTTATACGTTAAAATTTTTTTTTTACAAACATTGTAATGTACTATTTAATGTTATGAGAAACCGCATATAAAATGTGCGAGTTATTGGCCAACATGACAAATGCTTTTGAAACTTTACAAATTATCCTCGTAAACAATCGATTGTATTTTTATTGGGATACTAAACCTGCTTTTTCTAAACACATATTTTATATCAGGGCACAGTTTACGAACTAAGTGGACATTGTTTGCACAGCCATCCCTACCAGCCCTGGACACCAGGACGAATGAACCCATGGATAAAATAATACTGGTTGTCGATCACTGATAACTAAGCCACATAATAGTTTTTAATATTTTTTAAAACATGTTCAACATTAGGAATATTAATAACTTAATATAATATTGTATTCATGAAAAAATTAGATATAGGTAATACACATATTTGTAAAGCTAGACTGAAATATTAAATCTTGAAACACTCCATCACTTCTCTTAGGTTCGGCCAGACTGACAAGCGTGCGAGCGAGCGCGCAAGCGACTGGGTGGCCAACTGACAAGCTAGCGCGTGATTAGCAGATGCTAACTCGTTATAACTGTTGGATAAACTGACTCAATGAACCAACATACCTTTAATATTGCCTAGCGCCTGTAAACTAAACTGTACCGGGTCGAGCGCGCGCGCTTGAAAAATAGAACCAGCTCTATCTTTCAAGCGGCGCGCACAGTCGCTCGTAGCGCGCTCCAGTATGGCCACCTCTCATTACAACCAATGTGTTCTATTTTATATTTTAGTCGCTCGCTCAGTCTGGCCGCCCCCTTAGGATCATCATAGCTATTGTTCAGATCTCCCGCACGCCAGTCAAACACGCTGGCGCCGAGAGAAATCTGCCAAAACCCGGGACAACTTGTAACCTAACCAGATAAATGAAATACTCAAAAGATCATTCCATTATTATGGCTGGCTGTTCCGTTGATCGACGTTGTTTTATTGGTTTAATTTGAAGCTATTTCGCGAAGCGGTGCAGCGTCTTGACGGACGTATTTAAGCAGCTAAGCATCATCATTTATATGCCAATGTACTGAATAGAAATAGAGGGAAGAAAATGAATTCACCCCTTGAGTCATCTTATCTATCTACTAACACTTCCGCGTACTTACATAAACATTAATTCTACTATTTGCGCATGGAGAGCAACGACTTGCATTTCAAAGATGTTTTTCTCTATTTTAGATACACATAAGGTTCCGCGGACATTTTTCATCTACATCCTGGCCATTTTAGTGATTAAACCAAATAAATGGAGCTGTAAACGCTTTAAAATATGGTAATACGTTATTTAAAAAAAACTAAGTCTTACTTTGAGATCACCGCCTCGGTGGCGTAGTTGCTAACGCGCCAGTCGTGTTGAGCCAGACCACCGAGGACGGGGAGATCGAGGTTCGAATCTCGGTCGGGTGAACTGGGGAGGGTTCCTAAATAGTTTTCCCCTCTCCCTCCACGCTAATGTGGGTTCACTTCCTCTAAATTCAACCTTCCCAATCCTAATCCATTAGTGTAATTAGCACTTAAGCTTATAAACCGAACGGGTAATAAGACGCGGTGTAAAATTAATTAATTAATTACTTTGAGATCAACAATATTTATTTTTGACAGTGTAAGACTATTTTTATAATTTCTTTAAGAATTCATGTTTTGTTTCAATGATATATCTTTAAAACTTGCGGAATATAATCTAAATACAATAACATAAGAAATTCTATCTTGTCTTGCCGCTGTATCGCAGGTAGACAAAGTCGTTAAATAAATACTCGAGAACTATCCTGGAAATCAGATGAGATACCACACACCTGTGCACAAAGTCTAAATTCAACCCTGTTATCCCGAGGCGGCCCAACCTTGCCTGAGAGTGCTTTTGTTCTATTCTTTCGAGCAGCCAACTTTTCCATATGTGGGTTTAGCTCTTATTCTATTTGTTTGTTGCTATTGTATTATTTGAAGTAGGAAAAGCTATGGTGGAATGTTGAGACATGAAAGGTTTCTTGATTGACAACAATGTCATATGTGGAGCGCAAAGCTAGATATAGTTATGTAAAAAGAAAGGAAGTTTTTTTTTTAAAGTTTCCAAACATACATGACCAAAAATTGTTTCCGTTTGTTGTGAACTTAATTCATGTTTCAAAAGACTTGTGGGTGTATAGCTGAACATTCTTTTCTGCATTCTTTTTTTCCTAGGGGGAAAAAGTATTTTGCAGTCGGTCTGTCCCCTTTTAATTAATTAATGGATTTACATCAATTTTTGAACAAATACGGTGCAAAACTATGTTTTTAATCTTCCTCCAAACCACATTTCTAAGTCAGTGGGTTTCTAAATTTTGAAACCAACTAACTCTTTTGGGCAGTTATGACTTCCAAAACTCAACTGTCTGTTAAAAAATTTGAAATATTAAACAAAAAAAGTAACTGGTTTTTTCATTGGTTTTTGAAATAAAATAAATTTCTAACAGTTTTTAACGAAAATTGTACACATTTATTCTTTCATAAAGATTTGTTTCCTACGAGTCAAACTATCCCTATGACTAACATTTTAAAACTTTAAAAATAAATGTGTATAATTTTAATTCCTATTTTCAAAATGTGTCTTAGGTAAGATGATAGTTTTTTTCCGTTTTCTCAACAAATAACAAAATGCCAATACTTGCTCCGCGTTCATTTTATTAGTGAGAAAAAACGTATAGATTGCTGACGTGGCCTGGTCGCTACATATGTTCGTGGAGCAAGTCGGTGTCTTTTTGGCCAAGGCGACAACGAGTCGCGCGACTATGTCGCCTAGTGCTCGAGGGACCTTATCTGATTCGTAATCCGTGTACAATTTCCTCTTTAATTGATGATTTATAAAATTATTCTATTTGTTAGTCGAGTTCTTTAGTTATGAATGATACATTCATTAAGGAACCATTAATGAAATGAAGGCAATAACTGCCGTAAAAGAAAGTGAAAACATATCAAGTTAATCGAAGGTAGATCCAATATCCCATAATGAAAGTTTCCACAAATAATGCTAACATAGGCCGGGTGTTAATTTGAAAACTTTCCACCAAAATATCTTGAAAACAACGCATTGCAGAATAACATATTTTAAATAAAAGTTGTTTGGTTATGCAAGTTTGTAAGTAAGTTCGCAACTTAAGCGGTAAGTTTTCGCGTAGGTTAAAACACCACGTAAGCCGAATAGTGCTTAAATAATATGTATTTTTCTAGTATATGTTCGTTTCAAAGAATAACTAAAACTAAACAGATTCTGCTTAGGAAAAGAAAACTTGAAGAAAGTGAAACTGTATAACTTTAGAAACAAACAAAACGGCGATGACATAATATCTGCGTCAGCTTACTAGGAACGCCATATTTAATATTTGAAGTGATACTTGATAGATGGCGTTGCTAGCCGTAGTATAAGTACCGCAACCGCGTATCTATGAATCCTTGTAACTCGAATCCGTGTAAATCGAGGACTTAATATAGTCCAGTGTTACATATGTCTAATATTTAACCATTTTATTAAATATGTAGGCCTACGTACCCCCTGAATACATTTATAGATGAAGTTTTAATATTTAATTTGTATCGTAAAACCTGTGGTAAATAAAACATTTTATAAACACATTCTCGTATTTGTAGAATGAAGAGAGGAGAGAGAAAATGATAAAAGCCATGAAAATTAAATATTTTCTGATACTGGAAACATAGTGGATAGGCAAAGAATGAAGGGTAATGGGGGCGAGAGTCAAATTATTTATAAAATTAATTGTGAATAGCGGATGTGAGGGGGCGAATAAACGCACGCTAACCTTTTACCACTTATTCTATTTGAAATCGTTTGTGGCTTTTAATCCTCATTTTCCCTTACAAATTTAAAACTGTTTCGAGTATCCCAATAATTACAAATTAATCTGTTTGTTCCACTTATCGCTATACCGTTTTTTTCCTAGTCACGGGTCATCCCCCTTTTAGAATTCAAAGTTTGTTTTGTTTCAGGTTCAATTTCAATTAGCTTTTTGATCCCGCCGAGTTTTTTTTTTTTGTGTGTGTGTGCAACCTTCACAACTCCTGTGCATAAACACGTTATGAGCGTTGCCTACCTGTGATTTCCCATGTTAATAAATTTACGTTTCATTCAAAGAGTTTTAAGGCCATATGTACAGAAAAATTTTTTTTCACCATTCAAAAGAGTTTTCTTCTATGAAATGTTACACACCATAAATATATTTTTATGTATTTTTTCTAACGAGCTATGAGGGTAAGAAACTTCCATTTTTACGTTTTCCAAATCAGGTTTTAGGCCACAGTTTTTGAAATAAAAATTTGAAAATTTAAATTTAGTATCTTTAATACTATACCTATTTGATAAAGCTGGGATTTTACCGTAGGTAGAAGCATACTCTATATATGTATACTTAAAGTTCCCTTAAAATCAACACAATTCAACAATTGTTTACTAATACTAATTAATCTATAAATATTAAATATTAGTATTCATACGATTTATAGATGTGTATACTTAAGATAAAATATATATTCAGATTTAAATATGAAACGATTTACTGAATAACTTGATTTCCGTATGACATTAAAATATGCACTGAAATTCCAAGTTGGCTCGCCAGATCAAAACTTTGTAGGGAAGTGTAGCTTAGTTTACAAGAAAGGGTGATAGCGCCCGCCTCCACAATTCGCGCAACACACAGCGGCTACTCCAGCTGTATTATCACAGAAATCCAAGTAATCTGCCGTCCATTCGAGATTTCTGTCTGAACGATCATTCACAAGTTGTCTCTTGAAATAATTAGCCTCATGTTTTAGTGATATTGATCTTTATAT
Organism: Timema podura; assembly: GCA_033556935.1. Taxonomy (NCBI): domain Eukaryota; kingdom Metazoa; phylum Arthropoda; class Insecta; order Phasmatodea; family Timematidae; genus Timema; species Timema podura. Next base: position 38,653,406 of record JAVRXN010000004.1, on the reverse strand, counting down.
CACTGCCGGAGTTATTTCATTATTGAAACATGTTGTAGTAATTTAAAGATTTGTGTTTTATTTGTGATCTTTGTGAACTGTAAAGTATATATATACTTATATATATATATATAATTATTAAAATAATAAACAATGGTTTCTTCCATTACAAACTGGAAAACGTCAATCTTTGAAACCGAGAATGAGCATAATGTATTATATGGGCAGATAGGCTTTATATTTATTTTATATATTAAGGGTTTTCCAGAATCAGTAACACAGAATATACAATTTAATAAACGATAAATGGCTGTAAGCGATAGCCCAAGGCTTAGACACATCGCATATCAAGAATGATGAAGTAAATAATTAATATTTGAAAGCACTTTTTACAGCCATTGTAAAAATAATCTTTTTCATGAAAAATAAAGTAATTTAGGCAGTTTATAGTGTTTTAATTTCTTAGCTATTTGAACTAGTTTAGTCATTATTTATGCAGAAAAAGGCATTATTTTTATATAACTTAAATTGGCAAAACTTATTACCCTGAACACAACTTGTGAATGTGAGGAATGCCAGGCCTGGTTCGGATTCCACGTTAAACTGTAGGTCTTCCATTTCATTTCACAATCACCCTAACATTACACATTAGCGTAAGTGCGTATAACCCGAACGGATAGTAAGACGCGGTGCTAATAATAATAATAATAATAATAATAATACCCTGAATACATTAATATACATATAGTAAAAATAGTTTAATGATCTTCAATTTAGTGAGAACTGCAATTATTAATATCAATTAAATTATCTATGTTTTAATATGTATTTATATTTTTAATTAGAGGTAAGAATATTTATACTGTCAGTCAGACTTAGATATTGGTTCATATGGGATTATCTGCATGATAAATTTTATTGATCAATTACATTTTAATTAACATTAAAATTTTGTGATTATCTACATTTTAAATCATCTGGACGATTTTCCTCAAATTAGTTAGCCATAGGCTATAGGTAAATATAATGTGTGCATAGATGGTGATTATGAAAGCATTAATATATATATATATACATTTTACTTTAAGTAGCAAACCCAAAAAGTCAAGTGGTTACAATTAAATTGATTATATTGTTCAAATATTTGTTAATTTTAGGAATACTGCAAGTTTACACGGTTAAAAAGAATTATTGAGTTCTAAGACATATACAACATCTAGAAGAATGCCGAGAATTGATCAAATAATAAATATTACACCCCTACCAGAAATCGATCCCGAAACCTTTTGCACTGTAGACCATCCTGCTAGCAAGTGAGCTAACGTGTCGGGCTATGGTACTATCATTATATCACATGTATAGCCTATATTTTCTTACGCTCCCTCCCACAGCTGTAAAACTATTAATTGAGTGGCCTCTTGAAAATATGCTTGATAAGAAATAGATTTTTTTATCACCTTAAAAATTGTGTGAATGCAAGAATCTACGTTTAAGCTGGCAATTTTTCCAGCATTTTATATGGCTTACATTTTGGAAACTATTATATTTGAATATTTAGAATTTCTCTGTTAGTCCCACCTATAAGGGTATAATCAGGTCAAGTTAGAAGTAGTCTATAATGATGTCCCAATCAGTGAGATATCCTGTTGAGCACCTAAACAATATAGGAAGGTATAGTGTTCATTATTTATATATTTCGAACTCACTTAGAGAGTAATTTTAGGCCCAAGTATGATATTATAGTAGTAATTGATGTTTGCATTTGCAAGTGTGTGTAAGCACTCTGAATTTACTTCAAATGAAAAACCGCTATTTACTATTGTAACGACAGTCTTTCTACCAATTTTTTTATTATTTTTTTGAAAATAAATAATGTAATGAAATAATTATTTCATTCACAAAGGGATGTCGTTTATTACATATGAGTCATAAAAAAAATGTGTGTGAAAGAGAGAGCACGATTTTTATTTGAATTAATTTAATCTAAATAACTAAAGCATTACTATCCAAATAAGATGTAACTTATAAACTTATATATAATCGCTCTCCTATGTTTTTAGGTACTTTGAATTATTTAGTGATTAGGTTTGGAGGTTTGAGTTATTCTAGGGTGCAAGGAGAAGGAAACAAATTGTTCTAGTAAATGCACCCTATTTACGTGGAGAGTGGATGGGGAAACTATAGAAAGAGAACTCATGTGGCAAGCCACCTAAAAAATATGTAAAAATTATATATTTTTATTATTTGTATAGGTAAATTATTAATAAACCTAACTTTTATTTTTGTAAACTCGAGTTTATTGCTGCAAGTTCCTAGTAATTTTTTGAATAAATATTTTTGGCCTGATTAACCAACTGATTCAAGTCCTTATTGAAGTTTAGCTTTATATAATATATGCTCACTTTGAAAAAATATACTATTATATGTCAAATGACTTGCACAAATGAACAACGTAATCATCAGTATTGTTCAATTTTCTCTCTCTCATATATATATATATATATATATATATATATATATATAATATATATATATATATATAATTACAACTTATATAGGTGTATAAACCATATTTATCTTTATAATACGCTTTATTTCTATTGCAAAATCATTAGTTGCCTGTTCTTGATTAGAATAAATAATATACATTTTGAGATGATAATTTAGGCCCTAATATTTTTTTCTATTACAGAGAAGGCATATGTGATACGGAGTACATGTCCGGTGTGGAAGAACTCCCTGCCTCCCCAATTGATAACATTATTAGCTATAAGTATTCTGATGTTGAATGTACCGATTCAGAATTCCAAAGTTCTGAGGAAGGTGATAGTTGTGAGATTAATTCAATAGAAAATGAAGAATTTTGAGTTGTATAGGAAAGTGATGATGACATACCTAGATTATTGATGAGAAAGATACCTCCGTCAAAAATAATATAACAGAAAACATGGATAGATACTTAATATTTTCTTAACCAAATGTAAATAATCCCACCATTTGTACCATGGGTAGGTCCAACTGTGAAAAACATATGTCCGTGGTTTGCCCCCCCCCCCCCCCCCCCACCCCAATTTAAAAATTCAAGTTTTTTTTATTGCAATCGTTTGTTCTTCGCTTGTTCCGGATTGTTCCGCAAAAAATCAGTTTTTCCGTTTTGATACGCTCACAAATGATATGTTTATTTTGGACCTCCATGAAGCTGCTTCACCGCCCTTTTCCCCTAATAACATTAAAAAAAAAGTTATGATTGCAATCGTTTGTTCTTAGTTTGTTCCGGATGGTTCCTTAAAATAAACGCACATTTCGTTTTGGCAGGAAAACACGAGATTTATTTATACTAGGAGCGTGGATTGACACCTTTATGGCAAACATATTCACCACATGAACACACACAACTTTTAAAAATCGATATTTTATCTTTACAATCAATAATTCGTTCTTGGTTCATTTAGATTTCTTTTTGCGAAGATTTCCATTTATTCCTTTTGTAAAGCCTCGATAAATTTTTCTAGTAGTAGCTCTCTCACATTCTTTCAAAACTTGAACATTTTTTATTTAAAGTTTGTTGTTAGTTTGTTTGAGTTCCTTAACATGTTTATCTTTATTTTGTTCTGAATTTATTTAAAAAAAAAGTGTTTATTTCATGTTGATAGTTTTAAAATTAATATATTTTTATCACTATGCTAAGCTCCATTTCCTTCCCTCAACTAGATAAAATATAACAAAATGTGTATTCTTGGTTTTATAACTTTATTATTTTGTTCCAGATTATTGTGCATTATATTTTAGTTTGTTAGTTCTTATATCTCTTACAAATGCTAAATAAACTAGTGTCACTAGTAATGATGGCCTTTTGTGTGTGCGATCTGTATGGTCCCACAGAGCCCAAGTAAAGAATTGTCCCACACTCTGTGTCAAAGTATGAAAAATATTGCCTTTGATTCACTCATTATGCACAAAAAAGCAATAAAAAGGCGAAGCAAGTCAGAAATACAAAAACTAGGTAGATCTTGGTCTACAACTTATTGCATGCCATAAAACTCATAGTAAAAAAAGTATTTTTATGGACCTCACTTCCTACTAAGCTCCAAAATATTGGTTTCGTCTATTTGTGCAGTTGTGATAGAATAGCCTGAAATTCTAAAAAAATTGCTACAAATTTGCCAAAAAAACAAACTAAGAATTTTTAAAAAAAATCGAAATGAATGCACATGACTAAATCAAAAACGTTCTTTATAAATGGAAACTAAAAATAGCTATGCAATGAAGTCTTTTAACAGCTAAACTCTTGCATTCTCGTAAATATAATATTGATTTACAAAAATTTACTTTAAAAGAATTCCCATCCCAACGCAACTTTTCACCGTTTAATTTCAGCGTCTAATCGGTTATGTGGATTTTACAAACATGACAAACAATTAGGATATATAGTTAATTTTCAACATTATCTTATCATCCCTATAACTGTTTGATTAAAAAGAATAGGTTTGAGTATCTATGCATTATAAAATATCGATATCATTAAAAAAATATACTAATTTAACATAAGTTCCTAGATATTATTAAAACTGGAATGGGCTACCGTGAAGTTGGCCCCTCTCCCCCCAATGTAAACATACTATGTGTGGGCTTTTTAAAACAGATTAAACAAAAATTTGTGTCTAACAATACAGAACAAACGAGTGCAATCAAAACACCATGAATTTTTAAAAGGTTTTTTTTGAGGGGGGGTTTCCATGAAGTTGGCCCCTCATGAGTAAACAAAGTTTCAAATTCACGTACCATTTGTGCAAGAACAAATACACAGCAAACGAAACTTTTTGCGGAACAAACTCTACCGCAACCATGTAAATGTCAATTTTCCAAAGTGTATGGGGGGGGGGGTCTATCGTGAAGTTGCCCCCCCCCCCCCAAATCCCAATATAAACACACCATTTGTGGATTTATCAAAATGGAACAAACAAAAATTATTTCGGAACAATCCAGAACAAACGATTGCAATCATAAAAATTTGAATTTTTCATAATGATGGACCAACTACGGACGTAATTGACGGATATCCTGTCAGAAATGTAATCGAAGAGAACTCTACTGAATGTATTGCTCTTTTTGCAAGTTTATCAACACATCCTAGCCCTTTCGGATGCTTCATCACTGACCAGCCAACGAAATTATCAAACCCTAAAGCCCGTTACATAGTCGAGCGGACGCTCCGCCCTCCGCTCTCCGCACGCGGATAGTCGAGTCTACACAGTGCCGCGGAGGTTTATCAGTTTGTCTTATCAAATGGATGGATACAGACTGAAAGTATTAGCTGTGTATTACGTGTATAAAATGATAAAACAATGGAAAAATAGAAAATACTATGTACATCCTATAGTTGCTCAAAGAAGTGTGAAAGGTTCTTTCACGATATTGTACATTGATTTGCGTGGAGATAGTAACAAGTTTCTTTAAACTATTTTCTCATGTCAATTAAATCCTTTTATGAATTAATAGGGAAGCTGGAATCCAAATTAAATGTTTCCAATTTGAACAGGGTATCTATATCTCCAACAGAAATACTTACTGTCACATTAAGGTAAGTAAAGAAAATCAATTATCACTAAAAAGTTGTATTACTTAAAGTATTACATTATTATAGATTATTATTATTAGGGTTAATGCTCATGATCCTAGCTAATCACTCTTGTTGTGTGATATGGAATTAGAACCCTAGGATAAAAATGTGTCATATGGTGATACTCTGTTTTCTTCTGCATTCGCAAGGAGACAAGATAAGTTTTGAGGAGAAATTTGTAGGGGCTGCTGACTAAAAGATGATTGTGGCTGAAAAATTTGTGGGGGCTGCTGATCAAAAAATGATTGTGGCTGAGGTGAAATTTGTGGGGGATGCTGATCAAACGATGAACGTACTGGACGGAAAATTTGTTGATTTTGTTGATAATTGACATAAATTTGTCTGAGTTGCGGGTAAGTAAAGTATTGGTTATCATTTAGAAACAAAGGGTTATGAGAATGTGAAGGAATCTGGAAATAACTATCCTGATTTTTAATGCGCATAATTGTATGCAAACCTTCAGATCGAAATTAAAGTTTTTTTATCATTATTGAATGTTTTTAAAGTTGGTAATAATGATTTTAGGAAGGCTTGATTGTTATCATCTTCATTTTCTTTACTTTGCTGTAGCATCTTCAGTAAGCTTTCCTCAAATTTGCTACTACTTTTAGAAATTTTTTGAGGTGGAGTTTGTTCCCTTTCTTCAAGATCTGTAGATAATTGTGGCTCTTCTTCTTCTTGTATATCATCTTGAGTAGCATATGCAGCTTCCACGGGATTGTCTTGAGTTTCGTTGGAAAAATGTGTGTGTTTTGCATATTAGCAATCTGTCTAAAAACTGTGGCTGATCTGTATAGGTATATTTCGAAACTTTACGGGCAGCTGATCCAGATGTTTTCAGTTTTTTGTTGTTTTTTTAGCCTAACAGCAGCAGGGTGATGTACAAATCAGGGAAAATTAGCATTTTGAACTGCAGAAACGTATGGCCACCATATTGAAAAAATTAGTTTATTTTAATTGTTGTGTGGTTTACCAATTTTGGAGCTAGAGCTGTCATTTTAAAGCTTAAGATATTTAAATTCTGGTTATGTTTTTACATATATATATATACATACATACATATATATATATATATATATATATATTATATATATACACTTTCATCTAAAGGATGGGGTAACATGCTAGTCCATTTTCATCAAAACCAAATAGGGTACAGTTAATTTGTTTTTAATTTGAAGATTTCATATGGAACGAACCCCAAGACAAAACCAATCAGCATTTTTAACAGAATAATCTAAAAGTCAAAATAATTCAAAATATTTTCCTATCTTTCAGGTATCTCACCACTGGTAATACATTTACCTATCTGCACTATTCCTATCGGCTTGGAATTTCAATGATTGCTTCTATTGTTCGACAAGTATTCAGAATAATATGGGATGTGTTGAAGACGGAATGTATGCCTGAGCCTTCTTTAACAAAATGGCAAGAAATACGTGATGGCTTTGAAGTTTGTGCTAATTTTCCTAATTGCATCGGCGCTCTCGATGGAAAACATATTAGGATAAAAAAACCTACTAAGAGTGACTCTCTCTTTTTGAATGACAAACATTACTTTTCCATAGTTTTATTATCCATTTGTGATGCAAATTATTGCCTCTCTTTCATTGACGTAGGTGCTTTAGGAAAAAACTGTGATTCAAATGTTTTCAAAAACAGTGTATTTTGGCAAAAAATCGAGAGGAATGATTTAGGCTTGCCTGAAGCAAGGCCTTTACTTAAAACAAGCGAACAAATTTCACCCCATGTCATCGTAGCAGATGAAGCGTTTGGCATATCTCAAAATGTGCTTAGACCTTATGCAAGAAAAAATCTAAACTACAAGAAGAAGATGTTCAACTATCAACTCACTCATGCTAGAAGGTATATTGAGTGTGCCTTCGGGATTCTTAGCAATAAATGGAGGATTTTTCATCGACCTATGAATGTAGATGTCAAACGCGCAGCATCCATCGTCAAAGCATGTTGTATTTTAAATAACTTTGTACTGGTTAGAGATGGCTATGATTTTCAACACACCCTCACGGTGATTGGTTTGGAAGATCCGGAGACAACTGCTTCATTCATAAGATCATGCAATTCCATTAGAGACAGTTTTGCAAATTATTTTGTGGACATTGGTAAAGTTTCATGGCAGGATTCTAAAATTCACTATAAAGATGAATTTAGCTAAAACAGGCTAAGTATATTTTGTGAAAATATTGTTGTATAATTTATGTAGTGTGTAATTATGATTCCAAGAATTGCTTTTATATCAAATATTTTCAACATTGGTAAAGTTAATACTAATCAACATAGGTTACGTAATAAAATATTAGCTGAAATATGTTACTGAACAATTATTGAACAACACTACTTAGTATTAAAATCTTACATTAATTAGTGATGTTATTATCTTTGGAATTAATAGCTGTACCCCTGTGAAAATATTGGATATTAATCATGGAAATAAAACAATCCATTCCCAAATTTTGCCTCACAGTTTTTAATTTAAAACGAAATAAATGGCTTTGTAGAACCCACCTAATTTTCTTTTGGTTTCTCTGTCCATTTCATCAAAATTTGGAATAAGCTTGTCACATATTTCTTGCTAGGCACGTGGTCTTAAATTCCGGTTTTTATAATCGTCTCGAGATGGATCCCACAAATGAGGTCTTATTTCGACCTCCATAATTAACAATTCAGTGTCGATATTCCTATTCATGTTGATTGAACAATGCACACTTCACAAATGAAATGATCCGTCGCGCGGTTGTCCGCTCGACTATGCAAGCTACAACCTGTACAATGGAACTAACTCACGCGGAGACGGAAGGGCCACGCGGAGGGTTCTTCCGCGCGCGGGCTTCTCCGTTGAACCGTGTAAAGTCACTATAGAACAAGGTAACTTATCCGCGTGCGGAGAGCGGACGCTCCGCCCTCCGCTCTCCGCACGCGGATAAGTTACCTTGTTCTATAGTGACTTTACACGGTTCAACGGAGTGGCCCGCACGCGGAAGAACCCTCCGCGTGGCCCTTCCGTCTCCGCGTGAGTTAGTTCCATTGAACAGGTTGTAGCTTGCATAGTCGAGCGGACAACCGCGTGACGGATCGTTCCATTTGTGAAGTGTGCATTGTTCAATCAACATGAATATGAATATCGACACTGAATGGTTAATTATAGTGGTCGAAATATCTCATTTGTGGGATCCATCTCGAGACGATTATAAAAACTGGGATTTAAGAACACGTGCCTGGCAAGAAATATGTGACAAGCTTATTCCAAATTTTGATGAAATCGACAAAGAAATCAAAAGAAAATTGAGTGAGTTCTACCAAGCCATTTATTTGATTTTTAATTAAAAACTGTGAGGCAAAATTTGGGAATGGATTGTTTTATTTCCATGATTAATATCCAATATTTTCACCGGGGTACAGCTATTAATTTCAAAGATAATAACATCACTAATTAATGTAAGATTTTAATACTAAGTAGTGTTGTTCAATGATTGTTCAGTAACTTATTGCAGCTAATATTTTATTGCGTAACCTATGTTGATTAGTATTAACTTTACCAATGTTGAAAATGTTTTTTATAAAAGCAATTTTTGAAATCATAATTACACAGTGCATAAATTATACCACAATATTTTCACAAAATATGCTTAGCCTGTTTTAGCTAAGTTCATTTTTCTAATGAATTTAAGAATCCTGCCATGAAACTTTACCAATGTCCACAAAATAATTTGCAAAACTGTCTCTTATGGAATTGCATGGTCTTATGAATGGAGCAGTTGTCTCCAGATCTTCCAAACCAACCACTGTGAGGGTGTGTTGAAAATCATAACCATCTCTGAACCGTACAAAGTTATGTAAAATACAAGATGCTTTGACAATGGATGATGCGAGTTTGACATCTACATTCATAGGTCGATAAAAAATCCTTCATTTATTGCTAAGAATCCCGAAGGCACACTCAATATACCTTATAGCACGAGTGAGTTGATAGTCGAACATCATATTCTAGTTAAGATTTTTTTCTTGCATAAGGTCTAAGCACATGTTGAGATATGCCAAACGCTTCATCTGCTACGATGACATAGGGTAAAATTTGTTCGTTCGTTTTAGGTAAAGGCCTTGCTTCAGGCAAGCCTAAATTATTCCTCTCGATTTTTTGCCAAAATACACTGTTTTTGAAAACATTTGTATCACAGGTTTTTTTTCCAAAAGCACCTACGTCGATGAAAGAGAAGCAATAATTTGCATCACAAATGGCTAATAAAACTATGGAAAAGTAATTTATTTTTGTCATTCAAAAAGAGAGAGCCACTCTTAGGTTTTATTATCCTAATATGTTTTCCATTGAGAGCGCCGATGTAATTAGTAAAATTAGCACAAACTTCAAAGCCATCACGTATTTCTTGCCATTTTGTTAAAGAAGACTCAGGCATACATTCCGTCTTCAACACATCCCATATTATTCTGAATACTTGTCGAACAATAGAAGCAATCGTTGAAATTCCTAACTGGTAGGAATAGTGCAGATAGGTAAATGTGGCGAGATACCTGAAAGAGAGGAAAATATTTTGACTTTGAGATTATTCTGTTAAAAATGCTGATTGGTTTTGTCTTGGGGGTCGTTCCATGTTAAATCTTTAAATTAAAAAAAATATCTGTACTATATTTGGTTTTGATGAAAATGGGCTAGAATGTTACCCTATCATTTAGATGAAAGTGTATATATATATACATATATATATATGTAAAAACATAACCAGAATTTAAATATCTTAAGCTTTAAAATGACAGTTCTAACTCCAAAATTAGTAAACCACACAAAAATTAAAAGAAACTAATTTTTCCAATATGGTGGCCATACGTTTCTGCAGTTCAAAATGCTGTTTTTACCTGATTAGTACCTCACCCTGCTGCTCTTAGGCTAAAAAAAACCCTGAAAGCATCTGGATCAGCTGCCAGTAAAGTTTCGAAATATGCAACACAAACCCAAATTTTTCCAACGAATCTCAAGACAATCCCGTGGTAGGTACATATGCTACCCAAGATGATATACAAGAAGAAGAGCCATAATTATCAACAGATCTTGAAGAAAGGGAACAAGCTCCACCTCCAAAAATTTCTAAAAATAGTAACAAATTTGAGGAACGCTTACTGAAGATGCTACAGGAAAGTAAATAAAATGAAGATGATGAAGATCAAGCCTTCCTAAAATCATAATTACTAACTTTAAAAACATTCAATTATGATTAAAAGAACTTTAATTTCTATCTGAAGTGTTGCATACACTTATGCGCATTTAAAATCAGGACAGTTCTTTCCAGATTCCTTCACATTTTCATAACCCTTTGTTTCTAAATGATAGCCAATACTTTACTTACCCGCAACTCAAACAAATTTATGACAATTATCAACAAAACCAACCAATTTTCCGTCCAGTACGTTCTTTTGATCAGCAGCCCCCACAAATTCCCCCTCCAGTACATTCTTTTGATCAGCAGCCCCCCCAAATTCCCCCTAGGCTACAGTCATCTTTTGATCAGCAGCCCCCACAAATTTGACCTCAGTCACTATCACCTTTTAGTCAGCAGCCCCTACAAATTTCACCTCAGCCACAATCATCTTTTGATCAGCAGCCCCCACAAATTTGACCTCAGTCACTATCATCTTTTAGTCAGCAGTCCCTACAAATTTCACCTCAGCCACAATCATCTTTTGATCAGCAGCCCCTACAAATTTCACCTCAAAACTCATCTTGTTTCCTTGCGAATGCAGAAGAAAACAGAGTATCACCATATCACACATTTTTATCCTAGGGTTCTACTTCCATATCACTCAACAAGAGTGAATAGCTAGGATCATGAGCATTAACAATAATGATCTATAATAATGTAATAATTTTAGTAATACAAATTTTTAGTGATAATTGATTTTCTTTACTTACCTTCATGTAACAGCAAATCTTTCTGTTGGAGATATAGATACCCTGTTCAGATTGGAAACACTTAATTTGGATTCCAGCTTCCCTATTAGTTCATCAAAGGATTTAATTGACATGCGTAAATAGTTTTAAAAAAACTGGTCACTATCTCCACGCAAATCAATGTACAATGTCGTGAAAGCACCTTTCACACTTCTTTGAGCAACTATAGGATGCACATAGTATCTTCTATTTTTCCGTTGTTTTCTCATTTTATACACATAATACACAGCTAATACTTTCCGTCTGTATCCATCCATTTTATAAGACAAACTGATAAACCTCCGCGGCACTGTGTAGACTCGACTATCCGCGTGCGGAGAGCGGAGGGCGGAGCGTCCGCTCGACTATGTAACGGGCCTAAGTTCAAACAGTTGACCCACGGAGTATCAGCTTACGTCTGTGCCTCTATGCCGACAAAACAAGGCTGCTTGACGTACACTACCGTAATAAAGCTGAAGCCATGTATCCATGCGAAGCTCTAGAGTTGCGAGTGGTAGTAATGCCCTTAAAGAAACAAAAACATAAATTCTAAAAATAGTCCTATAGTGTCACAAAATTATTATTTTTATCTAGAAATGTCTTTTTTCTGAACGTATTTATTATATATCATCTAACACTTAGGCTTGATCACGAAAATTGTCTGTAGGAGTCTTCCTGCTAGGATATAGATAAAGAAAGTCGGTGGTAGCATATCTGGAATAGGAAACAAGAAACTCTAACTTTAAAAAGCAAGTCAATGTTTTCAAGACGCAAATAGTATAGTGAGTGTGAAAACTTTGTCAGAGGAATAGAGGAAGTGTTATCAGTAGCTAGACAAGAGGCATCTCTATTTCATACATTGGTTTCTTAAGTGTGATAGTGCTTAGACTGCTTAGGTGCGTCAAGTTAAGATGAAAATTGTTTCGAAATACCCAAGTAGCCAACATCGTTAAATACCTGACCCAAATAGCTCGCATCGGTGGACATGGAGACTAAGTCTTCAAGCTCATATGGTCTATCTTGCCGGTTACGGGGAGATAGGTGCCATAAGCCCAACCGGGTGTTGGCTACTAAGAATGCTAACCACTATCTGTTCACACAAATTCTACTTTCCTCGTCTCTAAGTATTTAATTAGCAAGGCCCGGATTTTGATGACATGTCATCTTTTTTTGGTACATTACAGACACTACTCATCTGCACATAAATCATGTTCATGATCCCCTGATTGTGGAAACTTTATATATAATGTTTGGTCATTTTTTGTCACTTCTACTTTTAGGTAATATATTCTTGGTTTGTGTCTATTTTGAGTCATTTTTAGACGTCTTTGAGTCTATTTAGACATATTTGAAAAGGTTTTGGGCATTGATGTTTAGTGAATATATTTTTTCACATACCTACTATCGATATTTTATAAATGCAGAAATACTCAAACATAACTTTGTATTGTTTTAGTTTATAAAGTAGAAAAATACACATTCTCTCTGGTGAGATTGCAACTGGGCTAGAGAGGGTTGCGTTGGAAGGGGATAGCTATTATATCTGAAGTGGGTATTTGTAAATCATTGTTGTTAATTATAATACAAGAGTTTGTTACAGTCTTTTAGTTGCGTATATTTATATATATATATGAAAAAGAAAAAGAGAGAGAAAAATAGAGAGAGCTTCCATTTAAAAAGTGTGTGTTTGATTTATTCATGTGCATTCATAACGAACTTTTGTTGAAATTTTTAGGTCGACTTTTGTCAATTTGAAGTGATTTTTTTTTAATGAATTTTTGTATCATCAAAGTCTGGATCTCATTAGGGGGCGACCAGACTGAGCGAGCGAGCGCGCGACTAAAATATAAAAAATATAACACATTGGTTGTAATGAGAGGTGGCCAGACTGGAGCGCGCGCGCTCGACTCGGATAGATTTACAGGCGCTAGGCAATATTATTGTATGTTGGTTCATTGAGTGCTAGGAAAATCTCATTTTGACATTTTTATTAATATCGATAGGTTTAGCACACTTGCTACTAACGGCCTAATTTAATTGGTAAGATCATAAACCATACCTATATGTGTATGTGTGTATATATATATATATATATATATATATATGTAAAAACTGATATTTTAAAATACTTCGATATTATCAAAGTAGGCCTTTCCCAATAAGAATCGCCATTAGCGTAAAGAGAGGATGAGAAAACCACAACAATAAATCACTTGTTAAAAACTCCCCTCAGTTCACTCAGCAAAGATAAGGACCCTCTGTCAACAACTATCGAGAGCTATCTGCTAATCACGCGTTTCGCTCGCACGCTTGTCAGTCTGGCCGAACCCTTAGTATGATTAAATGCGACTAGCCAGGTGGGTGTTAAGGTACGATGGAAAAAAAACTAGGTTTCGATTAAAGCCGACTTGAAATTAACAAGCCCGAACTATATTTTTAAGTGGATAATGCCTAACTATCAATAGAAGTAAAAGAGTTTTCAAATAAATTTAATCGGTTCTAAAAGCTAATGAAAAATTAACACTTTAGAAAGCTTGACACAGTTTTGTTTCACAGATTTACAATTTAAATTAATTTATAATAAGTAATCTAACAATATCAATGTAAACTTATTACAGTTTTTATAAGTAGTGTTGGCGATGCAATCAGAATGGAAAAGATGGTGGAGATCAGAATTAACACTTGCCCCCATTCCTTATCAAGCTCGTCACTCATTTTAATAAAAGCTCAACACACCTGAATTAATTTCTGTGCTAATATTTATTTCATAACCGGCCTCGTGGTATAGTGTTCAAGGCTCCTGGATGCTAACCTAGAGGTCCTGGATTCAATTCCCGGCTGGTACCGAAGGGTTTTTCTCGCAAGGAAAATAATTCCCGTGGTCAACAGGGTTTTGTTAATTAGGCTTAAGTCAGGTTGATTTTTTCCTTAGAAACGGCGTCTTACTACCCGTCCGGGCTATACGCTTATGTACTAAACACACTAATGGTTTTAGGGATTATGAAAGTTACATTTAGAGGAGGTGTACCCGTAGCTGTGTAAAGGGGAGAGTGGAAAACCATTTTGGAAAAACCACCCTCGGTACACCCGACCGAGATTCGAACCTTGATCTCCCGTTATCGGCAGTCTAGTCTAACACGGGAGTAGCGCGTTAGACCATGTGGCGACCGAAGGGGGTTGTTAAGATCTTAATTGGCTCCACACCCTTATATTCACTATAAGCATCCCCTCATCTCATCGGGACATAAAAATCCTCGAAAAGGATGTAGTACGATTAGTACGGTTCATTAGTACTGGTAACCTCCCGCAAACTGAATATAGATTGATATAGCTCAACACTTTACTATTATTATTATTTGTTTGGCTTGCTGGTAATTGATCTTGGGAGTCCCTGCTCAATCAATAAGCAAAACGCGAAACTGATTGAACTAAGTGGTCGGATGCATTTAGTAAGGATAACATTTAAACAATTACATCTTTCACAACCTTCGTGGCAGTCCTCTTTCTTCTTTGTTCTCTTATCGCTGCACCATCATTAGACTACACCATTTTTTCCCCACCACGATTGTACACGCAGGGGTGTTTATTTTTAAAAGCACAGCAGGGAGGCGACATGATGAACAGCGGCGTGTCGCCCAATTACCATATTTTAAAAACCCGTAGTAGTAGTAGTATCATAATTATGAAACTGCTGTGGAAGCCAAGACGATCTCATGACCCACCCACGTTTAGCAGCTCTGATAATGAATACTAGAGCAAGTGTTTGTGGAGGGTCCTGAGTTCTTATTTAATATGTACGTAAATTACCGCCGTACAGAAATATACGTTCTGAATTATAGTAATCGACTATGACCAAGCAGATAGTCTTTTATATCTGCTCCGTGTCTTACATGTTGTCTGGACTGAAGGACTCCCTATATTGCCTAATTGGGACCTCTTTCCGTTACACCGCATATAAGTCAGAGACTTTTCGCAGTGCAACCACGACTTCAAGGGGCAGTGACGCTACAACGAGCTCGGGGAAAACCCCTCGTATACGCATTCATCCATATCTGAGAGTAGAAGGGCCCCCTGCAGTTGGTGTACACCACGAGGGGGAGGTGGGATTCGACCGCAGGGATCGACAGAATGTATTTACCCTACGTTGCCTAGCGGGGACCTCGTAGAGGTGCCCTCCCCGACTCTTCTGAAGAACTGCCTCCGTAGATTGAATTTACTTCGAAAGAGAGCAAGTAATTTGAATTGAATTTAAATTTTAAATACTTGAGTAGAGTTCACAAGCAAAAACAAGTCTGAGCCTGTGTAACTCAATGATCCCTCCCTTCCCAGAAAGAACATCGCCAGTAAAATTCTCCCCATATTATAAACCCCTATCTTACCACACTAACCACCCAAACATCATACCATCTTACCACTTACCCTCTAAGACCTGAAAAGAAATGGTTAAAGATCTTACCCTACGTTACCTTACAATCTTCTTCCTTCTTTTTACCGACCGTCATGGGGTACTTCAGAAAGTACGTGCTGTTCCTAGCGTTCCTCACCAACGGCCTCCTCGAAAGTGCCTCTCCCTCCTCACAGACCTCAAACTACAGAATCCTTTTCTCCCTCTCGTAGTGCTCACAAGTCAGCAGAACGTATCCCGCGTCTTCGTTCGCGCCGCATGCCCAGCAGTCCGGGTTCTCCTTCAGACGAAATCCATGAAACTTCCAGTTGAAGTCACCATGCCCGGTGAAGAACTGCGTGGCGTAGTAGTTGTTGAGCACTCACTCATTCTCTATCCGTTCCTGCACATAAGGTCAATTTTTAAAAGTCTTCCTGCCTTTCACAGGTGCGTCCCATCTCACATGCCCATCCGCGAGGGAGTCGCGCAGGCCCGTCCTCTCCATCGATGGCACTCAGGAGTTTCTCCTTAGTCTTCTGGCTGGTCTGCGCAGATGCTCTGTTCTCCGGAAAGAACAAGATGGCCTTGGGTCTCTCCGTTATATTCCCTATCTTCCCGGTCATAGGTCTCCTAGGTGGGTGAGCAGCTCGGCCCTCGGCCTCCCGCAGCCTTCGCAGCATAGCGGCACCCTGGTTCTCCCGTATGCACGTCCATCGGCACTCCACCTGCAACTCCAGAAGCAACAACCCCACACTCCCTCAACATACCTTGTATCTCCACCCGCATCTCCTCTCGCCCCTGCAACTGTCCCTTCAGGAAGGCCACCTCCTGCGAAAGTTCCTTCTGGCATCCTCTACTGATGTCGATGTTTACTGCCAACACCTCAATCTGAGCAGTGGTAACTGTCCTCTTCTCCTTCACGAGGATGGTGATCAGCATCTCCAGGTTGGACAGGCTCCTCTAGCCCCTGGTCCCCGCTGACGCCTTACCGACCTTCCGCCTGGAGGTGACCTCCATGCCCTCATTGTTACTCAGAGCGCTCTTACTGGTGTCCATAGGCGTCTCCATAAGCCTCTCCGATGGCGGACCCGGAGTCCCAGGGACGAAGGTCAGCGGCGGAAACTCGGGCCTCCCAATCGACCCCGCAGGGCTGTTCGTTCCTCCAGGTGGGGTCCTAGAAGTCTTCGTCGACTTCGGGAAACTCATCCTTAAACCTGTATAAACTCAGTCAACAACAACACATAATAGGGAACCAAATCAACAGTGTAGCAGAGTTCAGTAGAAAAGAATGAAATTTGAAATAAATTCCACCAAAACAGAGCCCCGATCAAATAACAATGAAAGTTAATACCAACAACACCGAATATAAAACAGGCAAGTCTAAGCACAAGAGCAATCAATCAAAAGTTGAAACAATCACAGAAAAATGTTAAAAAGTCCAATAATATCCAAAAACTGAATTATCTCAGAAAAATAATCACTCAATCAACTCAATTCATTCTCAAAAACCTACCTACCATTATTCTACACCTTTAATTTAAATGACAAATACCTCTAAAACCAACAGGAGAATTAATAAAATTAGTACCCCGAGGGCTGGATCAAAAAAATTTAGAGTCCAACTAAACACAAAATCTGGCCTATCTAAAAAAAATTATCACTCAATTGACACAATTCCTTTCTTATAACCTGCCTGCCAGATATTTACAACTTTTAGACAAATACAAAAACTGATAGGAAAATTAATATATAGCAATTCCTTTCTGAAATGAAGAAAAAAGTTAGTCCAACAAAACACACAACCTGCACTATCTCAAAAACTAACTAATCAATCGACACAATTCCTTCTTAATAACCGGCCTACCAGTTTTATACACCTTTTATTCAAGTGACAAAAACCTCTAAAATCAATAGGAAAATAAATATAAGCTAATTCTTACCCGAGGTGGCTGGAACAGAAAAACGTCTGTCCAACAAAACACAAAACCTGACGTATTTCAAAAAAATAATCAACCGATTTTAACAAATTCTTCTTAGAAACTTTCCTACCACTTATCTACAACTTTTATTCAAGTACTAAAACCCTCTAAACACAATACCTAGATCAGTATGAAACAATTTGTCACTCAAGTGAACAAAAACACTGGCAAAAAGTCCAACAATTTAAAAAATTGAAATAACTCCTTCAAATTTGCAAACACAAAGCTAAAACTTCACACAAACCTTCCTAACACTTTAAACCAAGTTTTATAAACACAAGAAACCCTTAAATAAGTCTTATATTAACAACCTAAAGGAAACAAACTTAAACAAACCTAAAGATCATAAAATTAGCCAATTACTCTTGTACTTCGGACAGAGTTTTCTTCAAAAAATCCCTAATAAACACCTAACCAAATTTTAATACGATCAAGACTAGATGTTGAACTATCTATCGACACCAAAATTTAGCCCTAAATAAACACGTTTAGGTATTAAAATTGACTTCGAAAAACCATCTTACTCACACCAAAAAACAAAGTCCAACTTGCACACAAAAACCTAATTAATTCACTTAAATCACAATATAAGCACTCTTATTCACACAGCACTGATTATCAGGGAGGTGAGGCCCCTCTAAAAGCACAAATATACACCAAAACACCAAAATAATACACAATTTCACTCGATGTTTACACTTTGGGGAGATTCAAGATGGCGGAATTCACCCAAATAAATTCTAAGTCCCTAAATATGCTATTTATTCGGCCAGATGGGCACGAATAAATTCAAAAATACCACTACGAACTAATTAAACCCTTATGAACACATAGAAACAATATTAACACCCAATAAAGCTTTATTCTCTCTTAAAAAAACCAGTTAAAACCGGAGCAATCAATCGACCATACCCACAGTAGCTCAAACTTGCAAGAACGGCCTGGTTGTATGGACCATATTTACACTAATGTGGAAGGGAATAGGAAAGTAAAGCTTAAAGGAAATTCATCCGAATTTATTAGGAAGAAAAACTGGAAGCCGCTTAAAAAAACCTCTCCATTTAAATTAATTTATCAACCCGGAGAGGTAGAGGCATAGCCTTGACAGTAACTATACCATATTGGTAGAATGCAAGGTAAGCTTTCTATCTTACAGAGTAGAAGAAGGATACCTTCTGCCGAGATTTGAACCCTGACCTCCCCCAACATCAGCAAACCAGACAAGCCTAGACTCACACCTTTGCCCTGCCTGCCGGTGTGGGTCTATGTCTTGGAAAGATTTTTATTATTATAGTTCGTGTTTTGTTAAAAAAAAAGTTTAACTTTATCCTAACTGAAAGATCTTTCTCGACTCTATCGTGATTTGCTTTGATCCCTGAGGCCTGGGTTCAATCACGACAGAATGAACTTGGATGTCACCCCTCCTCGCCCCTCTTCTTCACCCTCCCCGTCCTACTTCTCCACCGTCGTGGGTGGTTTTTCATCCTATCCAAGTAAATTTATTTCAAGCAAGTTTATTTCTTTAAAATACATGGTCCTCATCCTGTTCTGTTGGGCTAGATTATTTAAACCGCTGGACAAATGGAATTTATCGACCTTAAGGTGGGATGTAAAGAAAGATCCGTATTTTTTAAAGTTTTTATAATACTTTTTTTGTGACTCAAATAAATAAAATAGAGTTTCAATTGATACGTTTAGTTTAATTTTCTACACAAATTAATCTCAACAGATCTTGAATATTTTTTCTTGGGCATTGTGACATTTACACTTTTTTTTTAAATCTTCATTTAAAAAAGTTTTGTTCAAATTCTGCAATGCTCTTAGCAAATATTCAAGAACTGTTGATATCACTATGTGTAAAAAAATATAACTAGGCATTTCCACTGAAGCAATATTTATTTATTTTAACCAAAAAGGTTTTTGTTACAAAAACTGCAAAAATACTGACCTTGAATCGCATCCCCTTCAACCTCACCTTAACCAAATACTCGCGCAAGTGAAATCGTACTAAGATTCTTTTTAAAGAATTACTAACACAAATAAATACCTTATACTCATTTTTATTCTGACGTGATTTGTTGCAAGATGGTACTATTGTTTCGTGCAAGGCCAGTAGTTTAGCGAGAGAGGAAAAAATAAGGAAAACTCAGTGTGGTGTATCAAGGTAGACTTGCAAATATATTCTAGCGAATTGACACGGATGTTTTATGGTAGAGCCAATAAAAGTACGAGTTTGATTCCCCCTTCTAGCGTTATTTTAACATCATTACGATGATACAAGACCATTTCTGGCCAACTTATGTAGACAAGACATGGGAGGGATTTTAAATAAATACACCAGAATTCGTCTAGACTAGAGAGAGGACGAGTAAAAAAAAACAAGAGACGGAAGTATAGGGCAATGATGCATCCGATTTGGGACACACCACCCGAGCCAGAGTCTGCAACACACTTCGTGTGAGGGTGGATATTAACCTTGGTCACGGTTACAGCGGTCTCTGGATATATCTTCCAATTAAATAAAATTAAGAATTGCCGATGACAGGGAGCATCCGGTGGTTTTCCCTAAATGGTTTTCCACTCTTCCTCCACGCAAATGCAGGTACACTTCCATTAATTTCAACCTTGCACACTCCTAACTCATTTTGCTAATTAGTACAGATGCTTATAACCTTAACAGGTAGTAAAACGCGGTAGTAAAAATCTTCAAATTAACTTTTCAAGTTTTAAGGCTGCATTGAAAGTATAATTATGAGGAAGCTCCGATTTATCCAACTTAGTTCTACCTACATCTGATAAAAATAAAACTATTTATGAAGCAATTTACGTTCAATTATAATGAGGTTTTAAACTATGTCCAGTATTATCTGAAACAATATATCACGAAAAACCTTCCTCGTCCTAATTAAGGCTGTATTTTATCCTCACGGTGTTTAGGCGTGACTTGTATGGACGTTAATTTATCCTTTCAATTAACCACCATGCAATTAACGATGGTAAACTAACCACAGTTACTCGGAATGGTCGTCAATAATTCATCAGGATAACGATTAACGGGGAATTCGATGAAATAACTGCCGGGCTGTACAGTGGGATTGTCATATTACAGTTACCTAAATTACTCAAATAACTTTATTATATCCACATATCAAAACATTTGATCTTCAGCTGTCACTCTGGACAGATAATTTGGATGCCGATAAAAAATAAATGATATGTTTACATTATTGACCTAAAAATGTTGTAGTTTCAAAATTTACCTTTTTATTGTAATTTCACTATAAATAAACAATTCAATATAAATAGACAATAGACATATTAATTACTAAGCTACGAATTGTATCCAAATATTTATGTTGAATCATATGTTTTTTAATAATGTAAAACAAAGAAGCAAATTAATAATTTTGCGTTCTATTAGTATAAAGGCTTTATAAGAAGTTACTACTAAATATGAGCTTAATGAACAAAATCATTTTTGTAATTACACATATTTAAATATAACCTACCAAAGAAAACTAAATAAATATGTTATGCTATATTTGGGCTCCAGGGTGTGTTATACATTGTCTCTTATTGATTTACATGACGAAAACAAATTTAAGGTGCTCGAAAACAAAACTCTTAAGAAGATATTTGGTCCCAAAAAAATATGATGTTAACTGGGAGTGGAGGAGGTTACATATTAATGGGTTAAATACCCTGTACTCATAACCATACATTGTTAGATTAATCAAGTCTCTTAGCTTACAGTAGGCAGGACATGCATCGAGAATGGGAGAATCTGGAACCTTGTTCAGGGTATTTACTGGCAAACCCAATGGGAAAATACCATTGGGAAGACTAAGATGCAGATGGGAGGATAAGATTAGAATGGACCTGGAAGAGATAGGGTGTAATGAGATGGACTGATAGAACTAGCTCAAGATAGGGTTGAATGAGATGGACTGGATATATAACTAGCTCAAGAATAGGGATATGTTGTAATGAGGGGGACGGGATAGAATAGTCGGGATATGGGATAGAGTTGACGTACTTTTGCAAGTGCGGTAATGAAAGTTCGAATTCCTAATGCCATAAAGTAAATATATTTTGACATACCGTAAGTAATAATAGGGTAGAATTTTTCCAATTACGTTTAGAGTAACTTATTTAAAAAAATGGTTTAACCATATAAACTTTATAATTTGTTTTAAAACATCTACTGTAGACTTCTCGACAAAGGATTTAAATAATTATCACGCTCATTGCTTTAGGGATTAGGAAGGTTATATTTATCGGAATTGTACCCGCCTTAAAGTGGAGGGAGAGTGGGAAACAATTTTGAAAAAACCACCCTCAATACACCCGACCGAGATCCGAACCTCGATATCACTGTCATTTGCAGTCTAGTCTACTGAAAGACAGTGCCTTAAACCATACTTAAGAGGGTTGGTTTAATATTTAAGGCGCTCCTTACTTAAAGGGAAATATCCTCACATTACGGAATTTACTATGTGAATGGCATTTCTGAAGCACTCAAATAATCCTTTATTACCTTAACATTATCTTTTGTGATCCTATTAAAAATGGGATTGGGGGTGGGGTGGCTAGAGCCCTATTAACCATATAATTTGCTGCAACATCTCGCTTGAAAAGACTTCAAAAATGAGCAAATTTAGCTTTTTATATTATTTTTAAATTCATAAAACTTAATAAAAGTTAAGGTTTTTAATATTATAGGGGACATTTTGATTCTTTTAAGCTTCATTTTGGTGTGAACAATATTTTTTAGTAAAAATAATGTCTTAATAACGCAAGATTTATCTACGTCTACATTTCACTCAAGCGGTCGCCTAAGGAGAATTTCAACAAAAAATATATATTTTCTTACTTTACTCCTTAGAAAAGTATTTATTTAGATTAAATTTTTAATAAATAAAGAAATGATATATAACCCTTTCATCCAACATTAAGAATATGTTATTTTTAAATTAATTAACAACATAATAACTTTTATAGTTTTATGACATTCGGGGCCGCTATATCGGGAAATAATTTTGATTTTTAATTAAAATATTCCGAAAATATTAATAGAAAAGGAAGGAATAAGGGATACATTTTTTTCGACACATTTAATAGTGAAGGAGGACTGGGGGGGGGGGGACAAAGAGGGAGTAGCCACTTAATTTTTATTTATCTACCTTTTTACTCTTTTTCTTTTTTCATACGGCATTCTGGCAGCCTGTTATTTTGCTTCACGCAGCGTGTGCGGTTTATTTATACTATACAGAATACAATTGGAGTGCAAATTTTTAAGTCTCGCGTAGGGCGCATGGAACCCTTGCACAAGCCCTGGACGCCTTTAATGTGTCTTCAGGCTAGGTCCATTCTTGCGACCTGGTCGCCGCGACAAAGAGGCCAGCACGCAATGCCTTGTTATATGAATGTGGTCATACTACGCGATTACGACTTGGTCACTAACGTGAGCGACTTTGGGTCTCCTATATATAAATAACATTGTTTGAGGTTCTAGCGACCTGATCGCGGCGACCATGTCGCAAGTATAGCCGTGCCATTGGAGCTCCTGTATACAACCCCCTTATTATGATTACTTCATACATAATACACTATTGGATGATGATAATAATAATTTGATAAAAATGAGAAAGTTAACCTGGTGGTCTAGGGGTAAGGTGTCAAATTTCTGTACTGGGCGTCCGGGGTTCAATTCTCAGTCCCGGCACAGATTTACATGATTGCCAAACCCTTCCTTCACCTCTGACAAGCTGTGTATTAATCACAGCTTGTGATTGTGTGGAATACCAGGCCTCCACCGTGGTTCGGATACCACCTTAAACTGTAGGTCCTCCATTTTCATCTCACAATCACTCTACCATTACACATTAGCGTAAGTGCGTATATCCCGAAATGGTAGTAAGATGCGGTGCTAGTAATAATAATAAGAATGGGGATATTTTATTTGTATGTCTTTTAAAATAGAATTGAATCGATTTCAATTACATAAAGATCGTTCAGTATTGATTTTCATTCTCTTGAATGTCTCATCTATGATATCGTCAAAGTTTAATATACAAAATAATGTTGTCTACTAATACAATAATTGCATCAAGTTTTAGGCTCGTCTGAAGAATGGAAAAAATCCGCAGTTTTGTAGCATATTAATTTTTTCCCCCCTTTCATTAGTATAGATTTTATTGTTATTAAAATTTTACATTAGAAGAAGAACCAATATGACAAAATATGGAAAGAAAACCTGTTTGTACTATGCGCGTGTGTTTAACGTGATTACTTAGGCCGGTATAAATGTTGTATTGAACGTACGTATCTACAATATACTGGGTTTATTAAACAAGACCGGACATGTCTTCAACTGTAATGTTAGTACAATTTACATAATCGCTTTAAATTACTGTCCACGCGGCAACAAACACAAAGTGATTGTTTAACTTTTATTTTTTCTATCGATTTGTAGGATCAGGACGAGTTACTTAAGCATAGAAAATACAGAATCAAATAGCCAAAGCTATTATTTATGCTTTTAGTGATCAATATCTATATAACATATTCTGAAAATTGAAAAATGACACCTGGACACGGGAATCAAACCCAAAGCCATAGGTCCCGGGTTCGATTCCCGTGTCCAGGTGTCATTTTTTCAATTTCCAGAATATGATAGAAAATACAGTTTTGAGGCGCTAAAATAACATATCAGAAGTTCCTAAACTTCAGGAGCCAAGCAGGTTTATAACGTTCCTGGGTTGAACTCTTGAACTGTAGGAGAACAAAAGGTGAGGACTAAAATATAAATGACACTACATTTTGTGTTGTGACCTCACATTTAAATCATATAATTCGAGTCACAAATATCTATTCTACGCTCATATAGGCCTACCTGTTTCCCGGGCATTAGGTCTAAATGATCAGCCAAAAGATGTAGATTTTTTGTACTTTTCAGAGAAGTAAAATTCAACTTTTAAACTGCGTTTACTTTCTATCTATGTTAAGGGTCGTACAAAATAGTTTTGTTTTCATTCCAATCAAGACCAAACTCGTGTATTATTGAAGGTAAATATTTAACTTAAAACACACCATCTGATTGGCAATATCTCAGCTACCTAGACAGCCTCCTTAAATGTTGGGTTGATTTTAGTAGTTCTTATATCGCACACTTGAGTGTATTTTATTGGTTTTTTGAAAAACGCCACTAATTTTACCAAACGCAACAATAATACGTATCCATGGATATAAACCCCGGCCTCCGGTTTAGTCATTCACGCGAAGCCAACACATAAAATTCTCCATTAAAATTACATAATTCATGGTGTGGACTTTTTTTTTAAGCTAAAACATTATTTCCTCAGCTACGTTGTGTTTATCTTAATGTAACCATCTTTATTGTATCTGTAGGGTAACTATGTTTCCATAAACACCCCAAAATGGTTTCCTTTTTTTATCTTATTGCTCCTGAGTTTATCGTTTTAATAATCATCCAGTCGTTTTTGTAATGGAAACGTTTCCTACCAGACTTCCATATTTTCTCTCTAAAACTAAAAATAGGCCCACTGCACGAGAGTAGCCCATTGTAATTTCCTATTTCGTTATGTCTCGTCCCTTCCATCCCTGGAGCTGTTTCATTTACTGTTCGTGTTTTTTTTTTATAAACTTTCAAAAATATATAAAAAACTGTTTTTAAGTTTTGTTTTATTTGTGTCTGTGAAACAAACAACTTATTTTGCTGTTGGGCATTCGAAAGAGTGCGAAGAACTATGATATTGGGCTAAGGTTTTGTTTGTTTGTTTATGAAAATAGGAATTACTTTTTTCCGTTACACTGGACTTATATAAGGAAGGATGTCAGAGCTCTAGCTGATACCAGCCTCCATTTAAGCTCACGCTAATTATGCGACATTTTTGCGTAGACACTTTGCTATAATTATGTTTCAACAGTTATTATGCAAGGCTATTCATACTTGTATCTTCAGGTAAAAATTATACGGGTAGTTGAAGGTGATCAGACAAGTATTTCTACGATATGAATGTGGGTTCCAAGACTCCAAATGGCGGTGAAACGAGACGTCAAAGTTGACTCTGCGTGCACCTGAGGGGTAGGCAACTCATCAATCTTCAGCACATAACAAATGTTTGATATGATGTAGATTATGAGTAGTAACAGACATTGAATTGCCCGACAACTGGAATTGCTGCTACGATGGGCACTGTCGTGTGTCAGGAGAGGGCGTGGTAGGGATGCCTGTGTAGGTTTGATTGGCGTGCTGCATGTGTTGCCTACCCACCAGGGTTATACAACGCCGAATTTGGCGTCGCCGAGCCTAGGTTCACTGCGTGGAAATACTTGTGTCATCAACCCCTACAACCTCTATAATTTTTTCACCTGGAGATATGAATATCCTTGTATTATACTACGCGCGTCTCGCTACTTGTATGAGCTAATCCGCCTATTGATGTCTAATGCAGCCATTTTCAAACCAACATTCACTAGACCTAATTTTTATGCTTTCTTTCCATTAACATAGTCTAATCTAACTTAATCTAATTTTAACTAACAAATCCTAGTATAAGCTCACCTAAATAACTTGACCTCAACCCTATAACTATGCTACTATCCAAGTCCAGGTAGATAATGTCAATATGAATAAACTCCGAAAAACATTATTCAATCACCTCGCCGAACGGTCCAAGATACCTAGTGTTTCCCACGCTCTTTTGATCGCGACCCTAAATATACCTAATATTTCCCTGGCCTAGCGACCCAACGGCTCATTAATTACGTGTAGCTTATATTTATTATTTTCATATTAGTGTTCATTAAATTAACTTAAGTGAATGAATTATTTCAATGGCTACTATAATGCTATTTCATTCTTGGGGAGAGTTCTTTTGAGTTTTTATTTTGTATCGAAGATAGTATCAATAAAATTGAATCAATTTCAGTAACTTTTTAAACTTACAAATAGAAAATTACACAATAAGTTTCCGTGATAAAATTAGCGACAGAAATAGTTTTTTTTCAATTACAACTATGATGCAGCTTCATTTTGTGGGTGGGTTCTTCAAGTTTGAGTGATATTTTGATATACAGAATACAACGTAAATGATTCTGATGATCTTGATTTTTACAAGACCTGAAAATCCCGGTTCATAGAGCCAAGCTATATTTTCAGAAACGGTAAAAAATAGTTTTAAGCTCTACAAGTAGGAATGGGTTTGTCCTTTAGCTAGGTCCAAAACTCCAAGTATAGGAGGGTTTCAAAATTGTTGCTATTGTCATTATTACAGTAATAAGTACTCTTCATAATGTCCCAGTTTAATGAAGTTTTTATAAATATGATATTTCATTAAGTTTGAAAAAAAATTGAGATCTTTCCGCGATCCTCAGGAGCATTCTCTCGACCCTCATTTGGGTCGTGACCCAGGGTTTGAGAACCACTGGCTTAAGGCGTCATTCTCATGCTAGATTGGCTTGTTGATGGGTCTTTTCTTTTATATTTCCTCGTTTACGCAATAAGCCAAAATCAAATTTTTTCTAACGGCTATGACCAAGTAACGCGTACCATGGGCTAAACTCACTGCCGTGGTTACCTTATATAATATTTGTGACTCATCACAGGTTTAGTCCCAAGATACTACTCGATGAGTCGTCTTATGGCTCGTCTACATAGAGTCGTACCCGCTTGTCGGGAGTCGGAGTCGTAATATTGACTGTCTACATTGAATGTCGCGATCGCAGTAGCAAGTCGGAATTGTCGGAAGGAGATGAACACTGTCCATCTCTTGCGTTGCGACACGTTGCGTTCAGCCAATCAAAAACAAATATGGTTGCACTACTAAAATCAGTTAAAGTTAATATTGATTTAATCTTGGATAATAGCCTACTTCATGGAAATCTATATAAATATATACTGCATTTTTTTAATTAAAAACTATTATTGTTGTTGTCCTTCACCTCTGACAAGATGTGTATTAATCACAACTTGTGAATGTGAGGAATGCCATGCCTCTACCGTGGTTCGGATTCCACGTTAAACTGTAGGTCCTCCATTTCATCTCACAATCACCCTACCACTACACATTAGCGTAAGTGCGTATAACCCGAAGCGGGTAGTAAGACGCGGGATATAATAATAATAATATTGTTATTTAAACATATATATTTTAATTATTTGAAAGTATTAATACTATGACTTTGATTAGAATTAATAGTATATGGTGGTGTCTATTGTATGCTATTTGCCTCGTTTTTTGTTGTTTTTGGAGTGTAAATGTATTTCGACGATACACTTATTGAGCCTGTCAGTATTTGTCCTCCTTTTTACGAAAGAAAAGAATCGTTATATTGAAAACTTTTCTACCTATATAGTTGTATAAACTGTAACGGGACGGCAACCGACACGTTACTACACAGACTCCCGACAAGCGGGTACGACTCTATATAGACGAGCCTTTAGAGATAAAAAAAAACTTTTAGAAGGCAACGTTCGAACTAAAATGGCAACCACTTTCATAACTTAGCAAACCCGGCCAAAAAGTTGCCATAAACCAGGTAATTATTTACAAATAAAATAAATCAACAAAGAAACGTCTCTCTTGTTGACTATATAAGGGATGTTTAAATGGTGTCGGAATCTTCGGTGACTCAACTGTGAAGAAGGGAAATTCGAAAGCTATCTGACGACTTCAAGAGTCGGTGGCAGTAAAAACAAGTGAGAATTTCATTTCCTCGGGCTTAAAGGATTGCCTTCACCCGAAAATGGGTTTTCTGTTTGTTTTTTTTACGCCGCGGCCGATATTAATGGGGCGGTACGTGATGTAAATTGTCGGCCTAACGGCTACTTGTCTCTTATAAAAAAATAGGAACCATTAACTTAAATATATGTCCGTAATAGTTTTGACTATTTTTATTTTGTTGGCGTGGGGCCACGTAACAGACATATAGTGATGTGTCACAAATGAACTCTTAATGGACTTACCTTGTTAGGGCCACGCTTCTTTGGTCATTTATTTACGTTATTTATATTTTCACACTTATTGAACCTTATCTCCATGCTTAAAAGTTATTCCTACATTAGTAATAACAGAGTAGGAATCATAGTATCTGAAAGTTAAAAAGTTACAAAAACTAATTGTATATGGCCATCATACGTCAATTCATGTGATCTGCAGTTGTCATTTTTTACAGATATTATTAATACCTATTAAACAATAATAATATAATATAATAATTTATTTTATCAACGATAACTGCAACAAAATGTATTGATTTTCTAAAAGGTCCCTCCTATCATGTTTTTACTCTAAATTTAGTTGTACGTATTGTCGACACCTTAGCTTATTCAGTAGCGTGTTTGTTTACTGAACTAAGGGTATCAGGTTCGATTCTTGGTATGGCTGAAAAAAATTAGCATTGGTGAAATAAGGGTTTTCCCTTTCACAGTGATGAATTAACGGACGGGTACTGGATGTTGTGTCTGTCCTAGATTTAAGTTAGTTAATACATCTTGTGCTGATTAAGTCCGTTTAGAAAGTGCACGTTAAAAACCTCATAGTAAAAAAAGTTATACATAACACGTATGCATACGCTAACTTGTGCAAAATATAAAAATAAAATATGGCACAGATAATAATCTTGTATGCCAATGTTATACTATCAGTAATACCACCTGTAAAAAGCTACATCATTAATTATATTATCAATTTAAAAGTGGATCTAGTAACTTAAGAACTGTAAAATAAGGTTCAACAAGATATAAAGGGACTCTCAACCAACCGTACCGCTATCCACTAAGCCTATTTCAGTAGTTTGAACGTTTGTTAATTATGTTTTAATACTGTATTTAATAGTGTGCTAGGGGAGCGAGAGTCAAGGGAAGTATTTTGGCAGTTATGTCAAAACATTTTTTGTTAGAAATAAATCAAATAATTCGCCAGTAGAAACATATAGTTTAAGTTTGATCATTGGGTAGTGGGCTCCATGCAAACTGGTCGACAAGCTGTAAACAATATTTGGAAAGATACGTGGGTCAAGTGGCCTAAACAACTTGGGCCAACTGGTTGACAGTCTGTAAACATTATTTATAATGATACGTGGGTTAAAGTGGCCTACATGACTTGGACCAACTGGTCGATAAGCTCAAACATAGGGCAAAGTGATCGACATCCAACTGGTCGAAAAAATTAAAACAAATATTTCAAAGATTGGGTGCATTCAAGTGGTCGACACGAGTAGGACCATGCGATAGAAAGCCAACTGGCCGGCTAATTATAAACATATATTTAGAAGGCTGA
Organism: Timema podura; assembly: GCA_033556935.1. NCBI lineage: Eukaryota > Metazoa > Arthropoda > Insecta > Phasmatodea > Timematidae > Timema > Timema podura. The sequence goes on along the minus strand of JAVRXN010000004.1, from coordinate 38,623,180 downwards.
GTGGAACAAATGCCCGACACGAAGTATACCTACTAGTCGACAAACTCATGCATAGGAAGACAAAGAGATAGACAATCAACTGATAGGACACTTGGTCCATTCTTAACTGGATCCATCTCGATGTTGTATGTATATAACTTTGTCCTGGTCCATTCTTAACTGGATCCATCTCGATGTTGTATGTATATAACTTTGTCCTATGTATGAGCTTGTCGACCAGTTAGTCCAAGTCCTGTCGGTCACTTGAGCCACCTAGCCTTCCAATTATTTATTTACATTGGGTCGACCGGTTGGTTTTCTAGTGTCGATCACTTAGTCCACGTTGCTTCTGAGTGTCGATCACTTGTCTGTCTACCACCATGACATTGTCCTCCCGTGTCAACCGTTTACTGTCGATCAGTTTGCCTGCACCCTTGGGCATTATCACATAAAAACCGTCCTAGGGGATAATCGATCCTTGATGGACAAAAATAACCATTCAAAAAACTATCGTTCACACCTGACCTACTTTATAAGTGACATGTCTGTTCCGTATTACATTTTGCTGTAAACTGCAGTCTTTTTTTTCAGAGGAAGATATTTTTAGGAAGAAAAAACTTTGATGAATTATCCAATCAGGAGATGATTAAAAAAATAATAAAGACATAATTGAAGTTGTAGGTTTTATGAATAATTTTGTAGGGCTCCAATAGTCTACCGACCTAAATATTGAGTAGAAATAATTATTAACAATACTTGATCAAACACAAGAATTTGGTGGCGTGTTCAACACACCTTTTTAAAAAAAAATTCATTCAGAATCATTTGTTCAAAGTCTTACAAAGAAAGCGCCTTTTAAAAATTCGAGATTTTTTTTTTAAACAAGATAACCAGGAACTGTGCTGGAATTTTTATCTAGACTTGTTTGAGTGGCCACCCTGTATTTGTAAATGTTTTGACCGATGAATATTCTACTGATATTAGCGACACTTTTGTACTCAACCACCAAGCGCTTTAGTCGATACGTGAGTGTGAGAAGAGATGATTGTATTCGCTGTTATTGCTTTGTTCAATCATTTGTTGTTTCAGATCATAACGTCGCAGGGATACATTTAATTTATGTCTAGACTTTTAAAAAAAATCTGAGATAATTTTCTTTTAAAAGTTGCTTCTCACATCTTGACCCCTTCACACGCACTTGATGCGGAAGCATTAGCTGATGTCTTCAGATGATGACCTAGCTGGATTTTTTAACATTTGAAAGTTTTCGTGCCAGAAAATAATACCGCCGAAGACAGAGGACGGTAGGCCTACATTCCATCTGTTTTCGTAGGGGGAGTTTAGTAATATAAAATAAGATCTCAGAAACCACTCTTATAAATTTAAATGTATGCAGACTCAGTTTATATAACAAAAATTAAGATATATATATATTATATATATATATATATATACAGGAAAAAAATAATGTTAGTGACGACATTTGCCAAGAACTGTCGTCAATGTGCGCGTGATTAAAGCGTGTTTGTTCTAAAGTTGGCAACATTAGCCGGCCAACAATTATTATTGTTGTGTCGTTCCAAGAATAGAACGGGCTGTCACAGTAAAGTATAGTAATGTTCTGGTAGGAAGAACAATTTAAAAATTACAAACATATTGTTTTACAGGCAACATATGACTATTATTGGTGTTATTTTACAACCTGATAAAATTTATCCAGAGAAAGACAGCGGCAGATAACACATGAAATGAGATTATGGGCATGAAAGTAATTAAAAAGTCATTAAACTATCTTTTAGGTAATACATTTTGTAACCAAAGCATACTGTGCAGATATGAATAGTAATTTGTTTATACTTTGCTCAAGATTAGCTTGAATTTACAACTACTCCCCAGTGACAACGTAATTCAGAAATGAGAAAATCTTAGAAATCAGAATTTCTGAAATTTTCAATAAAAATCTCAATCTGAGGGAGAAGTGAATAATTTTAGCAATTTTTGGCCAAGCTTATCAATGCATAGATAATTCAGTAGACCTTACCCGACTAAGATGAAAGTAGATCTAGTAACTTTATTTCTATAAGATGGCTCTTCCTATGAAAATTGGACTGTACTGTAGGTCTTGTTGGCTTTATAGAATTGATGCACATTTTAGTAAACGTCTATTGTTTCATCCTATGCTATATATCATTTAAAGCAACACGTGTAAACTATGCGTGGATAATGTAGCGTGTGTGCAGGAGGTTCTCATCTGAGAAGCCCGGTTTAACACCGACTGATGCCTGCTTCGGTGGCCGCATGGTCTTAGGCGTCACTCTCGCAATAGACTAGACTACCGATGGCAGGAAGATCGGGGCTCGAATCCCGGTCGGGTGTTCTGAGGAAAGTTTTTCCCAAATTGTTTTCCAATCTTCCTCTGCGCAAATGTGGATACATCACCTCTAAATTTAACCTTCCTAATCCCTAACACATTAGAGTAATTAGTACGTACATTCGTTTAACTTGTAAGACGCTGTGCTAGTAAAAAAAAAACCATCGACTGACTGCTTTAAAAATGATTTCTGTACAAGTTAGTTACCATCTTTTACAGATGATTGCTAGTGCTTTTTACATTAAAAAAACCTTTTTCGTCACAACTGCACAGGATTAAAAGGTTAATTAGTTGATAATAGCATTGAATCGCATTTATTTGATCAAAAATCAAAATATATCCCTTAGAGAAATATCTTAAAAATATAATAATTATATATAATGAATTGAAAACCTTTGACAAAAGTTTGCCCCTTGTTCCGAGCAGGCGTTTACGTATCTCCGATGTGCGATTGCGCGTGTAATATATTCCATACACGCTCTAACGCAGCATACCTTTTCTTGGCTTGGTAGATGAACCGACTCCCGACTAGTTTCCAAGATAATAGCGTCAACTCCTCCTGTTCATTTGTTGTCATCTTTCTCACGTTCTTTTTGTTTCGTCACAGAGCTTATTATTAATATTCCATTCCACTAGAAACGTGTCAAATCTTATTAATAGGCTTTTATTTTACTGAAATGCACGTCGAGTTTAAATAATAAGTGTTCGCTGTTTAATTAAAGTTTATGGCAAGTAAAAGTAGGCCATATTTAAAAGAAGTCACGCAAGTCTTGTTTCAAGATATTAGAAATCATTTGCTTAGGGGAATAATTAAATTGAGTAAAATACTTAACTATTCAAAGTTATTGGTCACTTGGTAATTATGTGTGCCCCGTCTTACTAACCACTCATCTGGGTTGTCCGAATACTAACACCAATACACCAGGGATGAGGGTGGTAGTATTTAGAGTAAATGTACCTGCATTTACATGAAGAGAGATAGATAATCAAGCAAAAAAATCTCAAAACGTTCAGGTGAGATTTTAATCCCGATCTGTTTAAGCTTCAAACCAGACAATCCATTCCGCGTGTCCACCAGTACGGGTTACGTGGTAGTCGGAACTAAACCTCAACTTAAACTTATCTGCTTCGGTGACCGCATGGTCTAAGGCGTCACTCTCGTGTTGGACCAGACTGCTGATCACAAAGAGACCGGCGCTTAAATCCCGGTTGGGTGTAATGAGGGTTTTTTCCAAAAAGGTTTTCCACTCTCATTCCACGCAAATACTGGTACACTTTATATAAATTCAGCCTTCTTCATCCCTAATTCATTAGCGTAATTAGTACATATGTGTGTAACATGAACGGGTAGTAATACGTGGTGCTAAGAAAACTTAAACTTATTATTTTTCGTGTACAGCATCTTACTACCAATTCATGTTATACTCATATCTACCATGGGCTAGGAATAAGGACAGTATACTTTAGATGAAATGTACCCACATTTGCTTGGAGGGGGAATGATAAATTGTTTAAGAAAAGAACACCCACCCAGGATTAGAACACCAATGTTTCTGTCATCGACATTATAATCTATTGTGAGAGTGATGCCTCAAACCATTTGACCACCGAAGCGAGCAATTATGTCGACTGGTGGACGCAGCCACGCGGTCTAGTCGATGATTCACACTCGTCATCACTTTCATTATCTACGAAACCCATGGGTCTGTGGGAAATGTGATGTCCTGAATGCGCATGCGCTCTACGACTTTCCCGGACCGCATGTTCTTAGCCTCTACACCAGTGTGGTCCAACTGATGAATAGCTCTCAATAAAAATGTAGCCCTCACAGTATCCTGGAGGAATATTAAAGGGAGCCCTCCCTCTGTGATGGATGTGAAATAGCTAAGGATTCAAATATGAATATTGTCAAGATTGCATTTTACTGTACATTTATTTGATGAATAAAAATATGTAGGCCTCTACATATACAATTGATCCTCGATCATCCGACATTCCGTTTTATCTGACATACAATATTAAAAAAGTTGCATTTAATTAATTTAAAATAAATTATTGATTTTACATGAATAAAAGAGTAGTTCTGTAACTTATTGCATTATTTACACCATGATGTAAAACAATTACTAATAAATCTTATATCATACCTAGTACGAACTTTTATTTAATTCTGGTTTGGCTCCCACTTCCTCCACCCCCTGTTTTCTACCACCCGTCCCGTTTAGGTTGGATAATCTAAACTCTAAGTAGGCCTTTATGTATATATAATATTATAACTATATAATGCTAATTTGTTTTATGAAAGTATGTACGTTCATATTTCATAATACATTTGTGAGAAATTAATAAAACTTATTTTTGGTGGTAAAATTTGAAAGTTTCTACCAACCAAAAATACAGTTTACTATAAGAATTGAAAATATTGTGTTTTTTTAATGTTGTTTATAGGCCTACATTAAAATATTGTTTTTTTAAATGTTGTTTATCGGCCTACATTAAATTATTGGGTTTATTTAATACATTTTATGGCCACGGTGCAAACTGATAGATTTGGCCCTTGGTAAAAAAAACACTTTTGACCACCTTGGAAGAAGATATTAAAACAAACAAACCATCCTATGCACAAACTGATCATAACTTTTTTTTAAAAGGAAGCGTTATTTAACTTGTGATTTATAATAAGGCTACGGCCAGGCTTGCGACCTGGTCGCCGCGACCAGGTCGCAGTAGTGTATTACATTGATTCTTATGAGGGTGGCCACGCTTGGCGACCAGCGACAGCGACAGATTTCAAAACGCTTTCGTGAGCGTTTTCAGGTCGCAACGACAAATACGCTCGCCTTTATTTCTTATGGAGGTGGCCACACTTGCGTTCGGGTCGCAGCCTGTCGCGAGAACAATGGACACTTGTGTGGGTTTGCTTGCGTAATCCTATGTTAAAATGTCGACCGATAAGGTGCTCGGGACCACGTTATCACTCTTCTACTAAGCATTTTCACTAACTTGTTTTTGTATACACAATTTCAAGTAAATTTTACAAGACATTTCTACTGCAAAAAGTGTTGTTTATTCATGTCTCATCTTACCTCAATGCTACCGCCACTCTTTCTTCCACTGGAATTGAGTTATTCATTCTCGTTCTTTGCTTCTCAATGCCCTCGCTGACGTATGAGCAAAGTTCGTCAAATGAAGCTACACTCATTCTAAAATACTGAAAAAATTTATTTTCAGCCTTTCTGAGTTCATTAAATAAGGTGTGAAACTGTCCATAAGTACGTCTCTGCATATTAATGGGGTGGACACCGTATTTTTTAGATGTACGTTTCTTCTTCATATAACTAGATACTACTATGGCTAGTAACTAGAGATAGGGTAACATAGCATTAATTTTCAGTTATTTTAGCATTAATTATTGGAAATTTAGCGTTTTGTGGCATAATTTAGCATTTTGTAGTAAAATAGGTAAAAATGTCTTTCGTCAATGTTTTTAGAGCCTATACAAAGGATTTATGATAAAATTTATGTATGCATTAATACGAAGGGTATTTTAACCTTCATTTGCAATTATTTTCATGTTAGAGATTATAATTATAAATAATTAATATTAAATTAATAAGGAAGGAAACTGGAAGATGGTGTCAAACACAAACAGAAGAATGCAGAATGACTTCAATTGGCATAATTTATTTTACACCTATGTGTAACGTCAAAAAATCATTGTAGCCTACAGTACAAAAATAAAAATAGTTTAGTAAATAGCTGGTATCGTAGATAGTTGGTGTCGTTGAATCAGTTCAAACAAATGTGCAAGTCAAAGATAGTAAATATTGGAAAATAAAATAGTGTGGTAACAAAAATGACATAAGTGTGCATATTTTAAATACAAGTGTATCAGTTCACACAAAAGTGAAAGTCAAAAATAGTTAATACATACACAAAATGTTACGATTAGCCGGATTGGCTGTGGAAGGCACAGGATGCAAGTAAAACCCGAGCTGAAGCACACAGACGAGTGAAACTCAATGATTATTTAATCACTTATTTCCACTGAAAAACATCGTTTTATAGAAATTCTCCGCATTTTATTTAAATGCACAGCATTTTCAGGGAATTCGCGTCTATTTCGCTAAATAGAATAATTTTTTTTAAAATACTCTCAAAATCGCGTTTTTCGCGTTAATTCGCGAAATAAAAATGGCTTTAAATACTTTCAAATGCCATGAAACGCAAAGAAAACTTATAAATACCCTATTTTCGACCCTCTTTTTTTTCTCGCCTTTTTCGCAAAAGCGAATTTACCCTATCTCTACTAGTAACACATCTTCACGCCTTGGTGCCATGATAACATCTGGTCATAAAACGCGGCGACCAGGTCGCAAGCGTGGCCGGTAACAACAAAAAGAATTCCTCGCGACCTGGTCGCAGCGTCCTGGTCGCGGCGACCAGGTCGCAAGCCTGGCCGTAGCCTAAATCAAATGATTGGATCAGCACACGACCTATAAACTTACTTCATCCTAGAATAAACACAAAATGCAGTCCTCCACACGTCAGTTCATCACTGTGAAAAGAGGAACCTCAATGTTCCCAATGATAACTTTTTTTTTAGCCATGCCGAGAACATAACCCGGAACCCTGAGTTCAATATGCAGGTGAGTTACCGACTGATCGGTGTACACTGTCAAGTCTACCTCTATGTCTTGGGGTTAATTAATCGCTTCAGGACTCAATGGTCGTGGGTTAAAACCCAACCGGGGCGAACGGATTTTTCTCGAGTGGTAAAAATCCGTAGCACAACTTCTTTCGGAGGGGAAGTAAATCCGTCGGTCTCGTGTAAAGGGTTGAATGTAAAAGAACCGTGAAAAGTATGGAAAAATACCTTTCCGGTAAAATTGGTAGGTCCTTTCGCTCGCGTTCTTAGAAATTATCGTGTGTTGATATTATAACCAGTCGATTCAGAAAGTGCACGTTAAATACTTCAAATATATAAAAACAAATGCATTAAAAAGAGTTGCGGAATTTGATTGGCGCTATCACAGGAGGATTTAAATAAACAAATAGTCTTGATTTTTATAAGTGGCATGGTCATTTGAAGAGTTAGGGAAATTACTTGAACTGCTTTCAATATATGTGTTTAATTTTACACTTACATTTTTGGCTAAATGTAAAATAAAGATACAGTTCTAGCTATCGTCGAAGCAGAAAAACTTAAGTTAGCTATCAGCTCTCAATTCACTAACATCAAATCAACAAACTAACACGTCCTTAATCATTACCACGATAATTTTATATTTTGGAGACTTTGAAAAACATACTCATGCAATTTATAAGAAAACTAATACAATATATATATATATATATATATATATATATATATATATATATATATATATATATATATATATATAATATATATATATATATATATATATATAATGAAATCAAACGGCCAAACTTTTAGGTTGGCATCACTTTGGCATTATTTCAAGCTAGGGCATGGTATAGTATTGATCGCGAAAATTCGTGCAGTTCCGTACATTGGGAACCAATAACTTATGAAATACTTTTCGCGAACAATATTAAATATATCACTATCGAAAAAAGGAACGAATTGGAAAGTAAAATGTAATTGCAGTCGAAGCGAAGAAATATTGGCCAAGATGTGGCTACCGGTACTGTAGGCCTATAAACAAGGGCTACTTTTCCAACTCGTGGTTCGTGCAATTTGGGTCGTTGACACGTTCATTGTGCTCTTACACCACACACTTTCCAGTATGCGAACTACTGTCCTCAATATACAGGTTGTGGAGCCACTGCTCCTATAATATACAGACGGTTTTTATATTCGTCCTGCGGTCCATTAGTCACATCTCCGCGGCCAAATATTTATAGTCCAACCACGACTTGTGAGCCCTTTTTTATAGCTAGAAATACACTCATGTATTCATACGCCAGATCAAACTGATTTTACAGACGATGTTAGTTTTGAAAACCAAAATGATTTTAGAAGTATTTCTCTGTTACTAGCCAATACCGGCACTAGAACGTGTGTGTTGACATATTTGCCCATAAAGGTTCAATATGGGCGAAAGGAAGTAGATATAAACCATTTGGGTATTTAAGGAAACCAGGTTCGATTCCTGCTGGCGCATGAAAATAATTTATTATGTGTAAATGGTCTTGTACTCTCACTACAGGTTTTACCATCTTCTCTATACGCAAATGCAGGCGTATTTCCTCTAAAATACCCTCTCCATCTCTCCACCTTAGATTAAGCTGTTAATAATCTCAATGTTAAAACAATATTTAGATTACTTCCTCTCTGTGTGTAACGGTGTATTGCTCACTAGCTGGACCTTGACAGAGGCTGGTATAACATGCAAGAATCCTCTGAGTGTGGGACGTCGCCAAGATCACATTATAATAACACTCAGGATAACAAAACAAGCCCAGCTCTTGGTCACATATTTGTAAGATATTTAGTGGTAGACTGCTTCAATTTGTACAATAATATTGTTAGTAATGTTATTTTTGTATAGCAACGCGTTTTACAACCCGTTCGGGTTATATGCATGGGCTTTGGAGTCGGTACGCCAAGCCCTCGACTCCCTCTCCTTCATGAATGGCTAATGTGTATTAATTAGTAGTAAATTTACCCGCAATGAAACGCTCCAATACAGATTATATCATGGGAAGCTTCTTTTACATTCAAGTGTTTATTTGAATAAATTTGTCAATTCAAATTACAAATATTGGTCGATTATAATAAAATATTATATAAATAAAATTATCCAGTTACCATAAATTGTTATAATACTATAAGTTTTTATTTTGAAGTCGGTGTCGGTACATTTTTACAAACTCTGACTACGACTCCACACAAATCGCTTCCGACTCCATAGATATGATGTATACTAAGTAAGTTAATGTGTTAGGGATGAGGAAGGTTGAAGTTAAAGAAAATGTAACCGCATTTGTGTGGTGGGAGAGTATAAAATCATTTAGGAGAAAACTCCCTAATTAAATCCGACTGGGATTTGAACCCTGATCTCCCGGTCCTTGGCAGTCCAGTCTTTCACGAGAGTGACGCCTTGAAGAAGACTATGCAACCACTGAAGTGGGTAGTACAGTTACTGTTTTTAGCACCTCGTCTTAGGTTATATGCATATGTACTAATTATTACTCTAATGAGTTAGGAATGAGTGAGGTTGAATTTTGAGGAAATGTACCCGCATTTGAGTGATGGACGAGTGGAAACCCATTTTAGAAAATCACCCTCAATACAACCGACCGGGATTCGAACCTCAATCTCCCTGTTATTGGCAGTCTAACACGAGAATGACACCTGCCTTAAGGCCATGTGACCACCCAAGCAGTTAATACAGTTACTAACTGCACATTTTCTCTAAATTCTACCTTCCTCATCTCTCTCTCGTTCCGTATATATATATATATATTTTCAGGTAGTCTAGATGGGTAGTAGGCCGTCGAGCACTTTTCTTATTTAGATTTCAAAATGTTACTTTAGGCATTTCACGATCATGCGTTTATGTGACAACCCATATTATGTTCTAAAGGCTGCATCTCCCATTTTATCATAATGTGTCCAATTTTTTTTACAACTTATAGATAAATATAACCAAGCTATAATTGGTTGACTTTAATTACTCTATATTTATATCCACTCAAAGTTTGGGTCTATGGCGATTCGATGATAAGCTACTTATTTTAAAGCGGTATCAATACGTTTGGAATATCACCGTTACAATAAAGCTAGCAAACCTATTTTTATTTAAAACCACTCCCATCATCCTCTTCCGCGTCTTTCTACTCATTAGGGCTATCCATATATCCACTCAAATGGGAAAGGAATAAGGAAGGTAGATCTTAGAGGAAATATACCAGAATTTGCGTAAGGGGGAGAGTGGGGAATCGTTAAATAAAATCCTCGGTACTACTGGACAGGATTCGCGACTGACGATTTTGTCCACATGATCACATATGCAGGTTATTACTATTTCCTTAAATATTATTATTATTGTTGTTTTTCACAAGGGACTAGCTTATTTTGGGCCTTTAGCCACTGAGACTATCGGATCACTCGATTATCACCTACTCTTGTACCTCGCAAATGCTTCATTTTAACCTAAATGGGGCTCGATCTAGTCTCTCTAGAGCTGACTGCATGACGTCACAACGTTCTCAATTTTAATTGAGGCTTTGGCTATACTTTTATTTTATTGATCCATATTGTTTGATAGGTTTTTGTAATTTAATACCTAGACCCCACTATCGGTCACAAAAAGTTGTTGGCCTTCAGTGAGACTTGATTGTAAAAGCTGAACACGTTTTTTACTATCACACTCCATTCATTCATTCATTCATTCAGTAATTCACTGAGCTTATTTATTACATCTCATACAACAATAATAGGCCTACTATCATATTTTTTGTAATATTTTTATATATATTTTAAAATCAAACCATTTCTAGCACTTTGTGTCGTTTTTATTCTTAAATATTCACTATACGTTTTCATTGATTATTAAAAAAAATGCTTTAAGTTTTCATTTTTTTATGTTAATACAAACCAAACTTACCTACATGAAAAGCACATCGATCAGTTAAAAGCTTATTAATTATTTTAGAAGGCCAAATGGACATCTTTGATTGCCGATATGAAAGATACTATGTATATTGAAGCCACCCTTTGACACGAATGAAGCCAATAGACGTAGAGAGTTTTTTGAAGTAATTACTTTCCAACCCGTTTGACCTATACGACTTCATAATATAGTTCGTCATTAACTTATTCCCTAGAGCGGAAGCCGTCCTTGTGTATGACTCCACACACACACACACACACACACACACACACACACACACACACACACACACACACACACACACACACACACACACTCAGAGCACACACACATACACACACCCTCAAGAGCACACAACATTTTGCTTTGGAAACGCTCTATTTCCAAATTTTCTTCCAGAGTAAAATTGTAAATTAACAAAAATGGTTAATACGTTTGGAAATGTCTAGAATCCTATATAATTTTATGGGAGTAGGTACTATTCTTTCGACATAATTTGGCCACCAACAAAATGGTCTGAGACATTATTGTATATATATTAGGTTTGAGATGTGCCACCTACCAAATTACTGATAATCGTAATCTCTGCCGTTCAGAAATCCTGCATTATTTAAGAAGTTTGTGTGTGTTTCAAAATATGGTTTGCACAAAAATTTAAGTCCATATAGTATTAGAAATCGTATATTTCAAGTTTTATGTTTCAAGAAAAATCTTTAAAATATGAAATTGTTTAATTTTCAACGGCGTTTCATGCAGAATGTTAAAGTTTTGATATCATAGTAAACGGTAGGTAGAAACATAGATTTAATCTTCCTCAAACAAAAAAAGGTCATTTTCCAAAAGTATCACAACAGAAAATGTTAAAAGATAATTGATGATCGTTTAAGTGATTTGAAGCTTCAGAACTAGTAGTCCCATAAGAAACACTGCAGTGTGAGTATATATATTTTTAATGTTGCCTTCCTTTGCACACAATATTGGTTACGTTGAATTAAAATACACCTGCATCAGTGGGCACACAATCGAAGGCGCGAGTCAATCTCGTACAGGCTGGTTTTTTGAGGACTGATAGTTGGGATTCGAATCCCGGAGGGGTGTATTGAGGGTGATTTCCCATAAATGGTTCAACCATTCCTCCATAAAAATGCGGGTACATTACCACTGACTTTTACCTTCTTCATTCTTACATTTTAGCGTAGTTAAAATGCATACAACCCAAGCGGACATCTAGATTCGTTGGACATTTTTTTTAAAAACACAAGTAGATGATATGCTCTTTATTTTATCTTATTTTATATTTTATTAGGCCTACTCGCATTTGTTTAACGGGAGCGTGGGAAACAATTTAGAAAAATAAAACCTCAGTACACCAAAACGTAGTTCGAACCCCGATCTTCCCGTCACCGGCAATCCAATCTTACACGAGCGTGATGCGTTAGCAGTTAGAGCATGCGATCATCGATGTTACAGGTTTGATACTAGTAAAATGTTATTAATGTTGTTTATAAAAAAATATATAATTGTAGTGTAACTCTATGATTTACTCTTGACTCAAATGCTTTCGCACCACGCGTAGAAGGGTGGAGCGGGGGATAGTTCCCCGGTGGGATTCGAAAGTAAATATGGTGACGACGGAGGGGGGGGGGGGGAGATTGGAACCAGTTTGATAGCACCCACATTTACAGCCGATGATTTAAATCTCGTCTACTTGTTAGTTCTCAGGTTTCAAGGTATGTTCAATTACCTTGTCATTCTTATTGTCTCGAGGCTTGGAAAGCGCTCGTTCTCTATATCTCGACAGATTTCAACATGATCCATTGTCAAGCACGCTTTCTTCCTACATTATGATTAGTGACTTTTCTTCTTCTTCTAATCTTCATTACCGTCAAGGTTTGTGGCTTGGTTGGTCCCAACAGTCTGATCAGAGTAAAAGTAGTAATAATAATAATAATTGTAACCACACACAGTCTCGGTGCAATAAGTGTGATATGTTACAGTTGTGTAAGTAAATAAACATCAATCTTGAAAATAAACAAAGTTATCACGCACCTGTAAAACCGGGATAGACGTTTTAAACTCTTTCATCAAAAGGGCCACATTTAAAATGGAAAATATTGAGAAGGCCACATTAAAAAAAATACTATCACCATTTTGAAGTAAAAAAAAAAATTAAAATCTTTATTTTTACAAAAATAAACTCAAGATTAAAATGGGTAGTTTTATTGCTTTTATGTTTCATTCATACTAAGTAGAAAGTATTGGGAAGTGAATATGACATAATCAAAGTATTTTCGTCAACGGTTCTACGCCTTAGCTCAGTTGTTAGCGTGTTTTTCTACTGAGCTAAGTGTCCCGGGTTCGATTCCCGGCATGACCGAAAAATGTATCATTGGTTAAATTTAGATTTCTCCTTTTTCATTGATAAATTAACGATCGGTGATTGGATGTTGTTTCTGTTCTCGATTTAAGTTAGTTTATAAGTCTTGTGCTGATATAATCAGTAGGTTTAGAAATATCACGTTAAACACCTCAAATAAACGGAAAAAAAAAGTGTGTCGTCTTACGTCAAATTAATATTTGCTTAGTAAAATAACCCACTTTTACAAGTGATGATTAAATAACCCAGTTTTTCACTTTCAAAGTGTTTGTTTGGTAACCAAATAACTTATTGCACTTTAACAAGTATTAGTTGAATAACCAAATATCCCACTTTCACAAGTGCTCGTTGAATGACCAAATAATCTTCTTCGCAAGTTCATATTTAGTAACAAAATAACCCAAGTTCATATGGGTTCGCTGAATATCCAAACTAAAATAGTTGAGTCGGAAGGAGGTTAAAGAAAGAAGTTCCTAATCAAACAATTTTAAATTTATTCGCACTGTTTAACTTGAACTTTTTTTTTAGTTATAACGACTGATCCAAGAGCAAACCAAAACTAACATCAGCCACAATTAACATTCTGTCAAATTCCACATTTTTTTAAGTATTGTGATGAAGAGTTGTATAGGCCTAACCTACATCGCCGGTGACCACGCCTTCTAGGGCGTTAGACGAGTATTGCACAAAGCTACCTATGAAGGAAAGGTTGAAGTTCAAATCTTGGCTGAATGAAGCTAAGGTGGTTTTCCCACTCTCTCTCTGTTAAGATTCCTCTAAATTATAATCCTCACACCCACTGTGATAGCCGCGTGGTCTAACGCGTTACTCTCACAGTAGACTAGAAAACTGATGATGGGGAGATTGAGGTTCGAATCTCGGTCAGGTGTACTGAGGGTGATTTTGCCAAAATAGTTTTCCACTCAAATGCGAGTATACTTCCTCTGAATATAACCTTTATAATCCCTAAAACCATTTGCCTAATTAGTACATAATTAGTACCCGAACGAGCAATAAGACGCTGTGCTAAATAATATCCTCATTTCAATTATATTTATAAAACTTTTTATTATTAGATTAAACACGAAATATTAACGGCTTAATCTTAGGGGTGGAGATGAGAGTTTTTTTTAGGGTAGGTACACTTGCGTTAACGTGGAAAGAAAACGAGAAAATTATCCCTAATCTACCATACCGAAAATTGAAACTAGACTTCACTGTAAATCCGGTCTATTACAAGCTTGATAACTTACTGCCTCTACGTCCAATAGCGACATTGAAAAACTACCTACCACCCAAGTCGTTTTGAAAATGTTTTGTCTAGAATAAAAGACGCGATTGTAAATCAGGATCGACTTAAAAATATCACATAATATACTTTTGGTAGCTTTTGTTTTGGTTAAAGTAATGTGCTTGCTTATGAAACTCTCTTTTTATTTTTTGACATCCAACAAATGTTTCTTTTTTAAGTTACTGAAACGCTGTTCATAAGCTAAAATGAGAAGCAAAGCTTTGTTTAGTAAAAACAAATACTAGATTTATTTTAAGGAGACATGAAACATTTGAATATATATATATATATATATATATATATATATATATATATATATATATATATATATATATATATAAATGCCTCACTTTCTTTGTTTAACCTTTTTTTATGTTTAAAAAAATTCTCAAGTGTCAAATTTTGAAGAAATTAAATGCATGCACACCTCTGACGACTCTTGTTTTAAACAAAAACTATAGACAGTGTTATGCCATTGCTCGAAATACAGTAGCCTTCTGATCTCGCAAGTGCTGAGGATTCGTGCTACGTCACAATTATGTAGAACTTGGTGCAGTAACTGTCTATAGCACACTTTCAAAAAGATAGTCTTGATGAAATGTTTATTTTACATGCTTTTATATCACGTTTATGCCACAATTCATAATATGTTATAAATATATTATTCTGGTAGTTTGCATAATGTCATACCTTAAAAATATTCAAACCTTCTTTTTTTTTTAACTGTATGTAAAGTGGCACTTCGATTCGTTTGTTTTTAGCACCGCGTCTGACTGCCTTAGGGGGCGGCCAGACTGAGCGCGCGAGCGAGCGAGCGCGCGAGCGACTAAGGGTTCGGCCAGACTGACAAGCGTGCGAGCGAGCGCGCGAGCGAGCGCGCGAGCGAGCGAGCGAGCGCGTAAGCGACTAGGTGGCCACACTGGCGAGCGCGCGAGCGAGCGAGCGCGTGATTAGCTGATACCTCTCGTTATTTGTTGACGAGGATGCTCCAAATTTTGGCTGAGTGAGTTGAGGGTGGTTTTAACAAGTGATTTATTGTTGTGGTTTTCTCCTCCTCTCTTCACGCTAATGGTGATTCATATTTGTAAAGGCCTACTTTGATAATATTGAAGTATTTTAACATATCAGTTTTATATAAATATATACATGGTTTATGATCTTAGCAATTAAATTAGGCCGTTAATAGCAAGTGTGCTAATAATAAGAATTGAATAGTCAAACGGTGACCTGGTGGTATAGGGGTAAGGTGGCTGACCTCTTTGCTGAGGGTTCGGGGCTAAATCCTCGGTCCCGGCACAGATTTATCTGATTGCCAAACCCTTCCTTCACCTCTGAAACCACGTGTATTAATCACAACTTGTGAATGTGAGGAATGCCAGGCCTCCACCGAGGTTCGGATTCCACGTTAAACTGTAGGTCCTCCATTTCATCTCACAATCACTCTACCATTGCAAATTAGCGTAAGTACGTATAACCCGATCGGGTAGTAAGACGCGGTGCTAATAATAATAATAATAATAATAATAATAATAATAATAATAATAATAATAATAATAAATAGTCAAAGCTATTATTTATGCTTTTAGTGAGGATTACTCCATCTAGCTATCATATTCTGAAAATTGAAAATTGACACCTGGACACGGGAATCGAACCCGGGACCTTTGGCTTTGTACGCCAAGGCTCTAACCACTGGGCCATCCAGGTGTCATTTTTCACTTTTCAGAATATGATATCTAGATGGATTAATCCTCACTAAAAGCATAAATAATAGCTTTGGCTATTTAATTCTTAGTATGAAATCCCGTACAATTATAATAATTGTACAAATGTTAGCAATAAGCCAACTACCGAGTCGAGGATGGCTGCGTTATCTGATAGATAGCTCGTGATATTAATATAATCACATACTTGTAGCTGACGATTTCCGCACTCCATCATAGGCTCTGCTTTAAAATATGAGTGAAGAATGACCCTGGGCAGGATCCTGGATAGCTCAGTATTTAGAGCATTGACGTACTAAGCCAAAGGTACCGGGTTTGATTCCCGTGTCCAGGTGTGATTTTTCAATTTCCAGAAAGTGTGCTAAACCTATCGATAGTAATAAAAAATTAATAAAAATGTCAAAATGAGAAGTTTTCCTAGCACTCGATGAACCAACACACAATAATATTGCCTAGCGCCTGTAAACTAGACTGTGCCGGGTCGAGCGTGCGCGCTTGAAAAATAGAACCAGTTCTATCTTTCAAGCGCGCGCGCTCAGTCGCTCGCTCGCTCGCTCGCGCGCTCCAGTCTGGCCACCTCTCATTACAACCCATGTATTCTATTTTATATTTTAGTCGCTCGCGCGCTCGCTCGCTCGCTCGCGCGCTCAGTCTGGCCGCCCCCTAAATTATAAAATAGAATACATGGGTTGTAATGAGAGGTGGCCAGACTGGAGCGCGCGAGCGAGCGAGCGAGCGAGCGACTGAGCGCGCGCGCTTGAAAGATAGAACTGGTTCTATTTTTCAAGCGCGCACGCTCGACCCGGCACAGTCTAGTTTACAGGCGCTAGGCAATATTATTGTGTGTTGGTTCATCGAGTGCTAGGAAAACTTCTCATTTTGACATTTTTATTAATTTTTTATTACTATCGATAGGTTTAGCACACTTTCTGGAAATTGAAAAATCACACCTGGACACGGGAATCAAACCCGGTACCTTTGGCTTAGTACGTCAATGCTCTAAATACTGAGCTATCCAGGATCCTGCCCAGGGTCATTCTTCACTCATATTTTAAAGCAGAGCCTATGATGGAGTGCGGAAATCGTCAGCTACAAGTATGTGATTATATTAATATCACGAGCTATCTATCAGATAACGCAGCCATCCTCGACTCGGTAGTTGGCTTATTGCTAACATTTGTACAATTATTATAATTGTACGGGATTTCATACTAAGAATTAAATAGCCAAAGCTATTATTTATGCTTTTAGTGAGGATTAATCCATCTAGATATCATATTCTGAAAAGTGAAAAATGACACCTGGATGGCCCAGTGGTTAGAGCCTTGGCGTACAAAGCCAAAGGTCCCGGGTTCGATTCCCGTGTCCAGGTGTCAATTTTCAATTTTCAGAATATGATAGCTAGATGGAGTAATCCTCACTAAAAGCATAAATAATAGCTTTGACTATTTATTATTATTATTATTATTATTATTATTATTATTATTATTATTATTATTATTATTATTATTAGCACCGCGTCTTACTACCCGATTGGGTTGTACGTACTTACGCTAATTTGCAATGGTAGAGTGATTGTGAGATGAAATGGAGGACCTACAGTTTAACGTGGAATCCGAACCTCGGTGGAGGCCTGGCATTCCTCACATTCACAAGTTGTGATTAATACACGTCTTGTCAGAGGTGAAGGAAGGGTTTGGCAATCAGATAAATCTGTGCCGGGACCGAGGATTTAGCCCCGAACCCTCAGCAAAGAGGTCATACACCTTACCCCTATACCACCAGGTCACCGTTTGACTATTCAATTCTTATTATTAGCACACTTGCTATTAACGGCCTAATTTAATTGCTAAGATCATAAACCATGTATATATTTATATAAAACTGATATGTTAAAATACTTCAATATTATCAAAGTAGGCCTTTACAAATAAGAATCACCATTAGCGTGGAGAGAGGAGGAGAAAACCACAACAATAAATCACTTGTTAAAACCACCCTCAACTCACTCAGCCAAAATTTGGAGCCTCCTCGTCAACAAATAACGAGAGGTATCAGCTAATCACGCGCTCGCTCGCTCGCTCGCCAGTGTGGCCACCTAGTCGCTTACGCGCTCGCTCGCTCGCTCGCTCGCACGCTTGTCAGTTTGGCCGAACCCTTACTAACTACGTTAATTTGCCATGGATTGGAAAGCTTGAATTAAAATTAATTGTAGACGAATTTGCGTGGTAAGAGAGTGGAAAACCATTTAGCAAATAGCACCCTTAGTACACCTGACTGAAATTCGAACCCCGATTCTCCCATCTATTGCGAGAATGACGTCTTATACCATTCTATCACCGAAGTGGGTATTAAAAATTATTCATGTCGCATATCGCTTTGTTACTCTTAGTTCCGAAAATTATAGCTCTCACATTCTGACTTTGCTATTTTAAGAACAGGTACTTAACCGTGACCCTTGTTTCCACTTGGCGAAACGGCGTGTGTTGTT
Organism: Timema podura; assembly: GCA_033556935.1. Lineage (NCBI taxonomy): Eukaryota > Metazoa > Arthropoda > Insecta > Phasmatodea > Timematidae > Timema > Timema podura. The sequence goes on along the minus strand of JAVRXN010000004.1, from coordinate 38,604,344 downwards.
ATAGCTTGTGCGTGCTTTATAAGCACCTCATGTTTATTTTGGCAAATACTTTCGGATGCATATTTCGAGTACATTGACTGAGCGAGCAGGTGACGGCAGAAATATATGCCTTGTGCAATGAAAACGGTTTGCTATTATTATTATTATTATTATTATTATTATTATTATTATTATTATTATTATTATTATTATTAGCACCGCTTCTTACTACCCGTTCGGGTTATACGCACTTACACTAATGTGTAATGGTAGGGTGATTGTGAGATGAAATGGAGGACCTACAGTTTAACGTGGGATCCGAACCACGGTGGAGGCCTGGCACTCCACACATTCACAAGTTGTTATTAATACACGTCTTGTCAGAGGTGAAGAAAGGGTTTGGCAATCAGATAAATCTGTACCGGGATCGAGGATGTTCGCTATTGATTTACAACTCTGCATAAATAGAAGGTTGTTGAATGTTCATACGAATAACTTTTTTAAAATAGGGAACGAAAAACAATTGAGTGAATGGTTAATCTAGTGTCAACTTACTATAAATGATACAATATGCTTTATTTTGGTGGGAAGGGATGGGAGGGGACAGTTTTGTTTACTAACAAAGGTTTATATCCATTGTACGAGTAATAAATTTTGTAGACTGTATTAATACACGTTACATTTTATTGGTAGAGTAATTTCGCGGTAACGCAAACCTTCTAAAATAGTCCTCAGTTATTAAAATGTTAAAAACACTAAACCCGGGTTACTGGCCGAATGGTATAAGTTAGACCGGTCTGCTGATGATGGGGAGATCGGGGTTCGAATCCCATTCGCGTCTACTGAGAATGGTTTTTCCTAAATGGTTTTCCCCTCTACTTCCACACAAATGCGGGTAGACTATACTTCTAAAATGCTTCCTTCCCCATCCTTACCCCATTAGAGTAATTAGTATATATGCGTACAATCTGAACAGGTACTAAGACCCGGTAACGCGGTAGTTAGAAAAGAATATTTGTGAATAATATTTAAGATAATTATTCTTTTTAAACAATAATTACTTTCGGATAGGCCGTAATTAGAGTAAAGGAAAGAGGTCCTTTAAAAAATGCTGGATTAGATAGCATATTTAGCCTTAGCAGAAAGCTAGTTCATATAACGGATAGACTTTTCTGGCATTGGATGTTAGTTTTACCCCACACTTCGTCTCCCCTTCTCCCCGCTTGGGGTAGAGACTGGATTTAAAAAAAAATGTTTAACTGGATCTTTTGATCAGCGGGAGGTCCTTTTTGGTAATTATGCCTGCGAAGGGTTAATACACGTCCTTCTTGTGCCAAAGTTGACGTAATATTTTAATGTAAAATGATAGTTGTGGTTTATTGTTAGGTTTTTAATTCAGGCTATTTCCATCGGAGCTATGCAACGTTATTCGAAAAAGTTTAGGAAATTGGCCGGGTGGATTCCTCCCTCGAGTTTGAAATCCATTGTTAGTGGTTCGAATCCTTGGGTTAATGGCTTAGTAGGTAAGTGAATGTAATCAATCCCTAATAAGCATATGAGAATTTTCAATATGTTTTAAGACACCATTTCCATAATAACTTATAACTATTTGCATAAAACCAAAATGTATTTTGAATCTAACCCTGTGGTGTTTTAGTTTTCAATACCTCTCTCCATGCGAATGAGAATATAAATTTACTTAACATAGCCTACTCTCAAGTTTTAGGTTAAGTCCCTCCCCATCTTCTTTAATCCCCAAAGACTTTAAGCGCGGGGAAAGTGGGTATCCGCAGTGGGGAATAATGGGAGGGGGGTAAAATTAGCATCCACTAATAGAAATGGTTATCTGATCCAGTTTTATGCTAGGTAAAAAATGCTATCTTATTTAGCATTCTTAAAAGGACCCCTGACCTGAGTTAGCATTCTTAAAAGGACCCCTGACCAGAGATAGTTTTAATGGTAGTGATAGTAGCAATAGGGTATTTTTAATGATCTGGCCACCTCTAAAAAATAAAAAGCAAACAAACTGATTCATCTTCTACCTCCTTCTTATATAGCCCATACATTAATAAAATGAATGGTTTGTTTGTCATGATGAGCATTGCGCAATATATACCGTACGAAGAAGTTTGAAATTTAAAATATGAGTAGCTCCTGTGCACGAACATGTGCACCTCAAAGCAGGAATTTTGAAGTTTTGATTAGGATTTTTTAACTAATCAAAAATATGAAGAAATATTAATGCTGCGAGAAAGCTTTACTCATTTCATACTGTTGTGCAAAGCGTGCTATGATATCCCCTGTGTAAAAACATGTGCCCCTGGAAGCTGGAATTTTAAACTTATATTTGCCCCTCTTGTTCTTTTTACCCATTTTACCCTTTTTTTTTACCCTTGATTTTCTTTATTTGAGTTAGGAAAATTATAAATAGTAAACATTGTATTTTCTTAAAGTTTCTTTCTACTATAGGCTCACTTTTGTATTGATTTGTTTTCTGTATAACTTGATCTTCAAGCGGAAATATCAACTTCAAATCCAAGGAGAAATAATAGGAAATATTTCATCTTGAAATTCAAAGAAAAAATGCAGGAGATTTTTTCCATAGAATTCAAAAAAATAAATTACATGAGATAATTATACTTTTACTTGTTTTCATAGTTTTTTAGTGTTTGGTATATACTCTAGTACAGAGATTCCCAATTTTTTTTGCCACGGAACCCTAATTGATCATACTTTTTTTGGCGGAACCCCATTTTGATAATAACAAAAGTGATTGTAGTGTAGTGTAGTGTAGTTTGAATATTTTCATGTTTGACATGAAAAGAAAGAATAATTAAATAAAAAATTATTATTATAAGTATTATAAAACATTTATCGTACAAAAAAAGTAACTATTTAATGTTAAGAATGAAATTTTTTCACATATTTACTTATAATAGCACTAAAATTAGGCTGTCTCGACAGCTGCACCGCCCCGCCACCCCGCTCCGCCCGCGCTGTTTGATACTAGATATACTTACAGCGGCACGGCTATGTTATGACTGTTTTCTACGAACGTTTTAGTTAATTCTCAGACAGAACTCGGAACCCCTTTGACCCTTCCACGGAACCCCAGGGTTCCGCGGAACACCTTTTGGGAAACGCTGCTCTAGTAGATAGAAAGTTTATTTTGCAAATAAATAGTATACAGGTATCGTTCCACATGATTATTTGAGTTTATCTTACATTAAACTCCAGAGTAGCAAAGAACATAATTATCTTATTAGTAAAATAAAATAAGCTTGTGTTTCAACTCTGTAACTTTAGCAAAAGTACTCATGTAAACCTGAGGTTCTGCACCTCAGGTGTAATTTTTATTTTACTTTTTCACAATATACTAAAAGCCTAAATACCTTATACCACTTAATCACTAGTGTGGTTAGCTCCTAAAGCAAGACTTATAAAAATCTAAGATGATTGAGGATGTTTTATCCCTTTTGAAAACTCAGAACTGCCATTCACATAAGAAATACAGCAGTGGGAAGGTATTACTCTTAAAGAAGATGACACCCCATTTTTTTTTGTAATCACACTCAGCAATCAATACCCCTATCTCTTTCATAAACTCTCAAACACGCCAGCTCTCTCAAACTCAGGTATGAGGAACCTCAAGGACTTCTGGTAAACAGGAGAGGACCCAGGATTCACACTCGTCCCGCAAGTATCCTCCTTATGATCGAACATCTCCGTGAAGGTTGGGACGGCTTCAGGGTCTGAGAGTATTGTTTCCCTAATGCTCGTAACCATCCAACCATACAGCATCATCTCCTGGAAGTCCCTCTTCAGATCCTCCAAACTGTACTTTGTGTGCTCACACCCAGACTCCTGAAGGTGCTTTATCAAGGTAGAATGGTACTCGGCGAGGAGGGTGTCCCTGTCTTTCAAAACATCATCGTCCACACTCGAAAACAAAAAATGGTTTAGGTCCAAAGTGGGGGATGCATACCTGCTGAGTTGGAAATCCAAAAATCTCATATCTTCGACAATCCCTGTCTCAGAGGAGTATCTGAACACCATATTGTTAATCCAGCAGTCGCCGTGGTTCAGGACTGACAACGAGGTGTCTCTGGGTTTGCTGATTTCAAAAACCAACTTGATTAGCTGGTCGGACTTCTCAAGTTTTTTAGCGATGTGCTCGTATTCTGATAACTCCCGGATTGTTTCAATTTTTTTTTTAATCTGTTTAGTAAGTACTTCTTTGAATATTTTATTGTCTTCGCTGAAAAATGACTTTTTGGAGTGTTTGAAACTTAAGGGATCCTCCACCAACGTTGCCAACGACATCGCATGAAACTTGGCCATCTTACGGAGGACGACCAACGTATGCTCGAGGTCACATAGTTTGCTTTTTTCCGCCATTCTGAATCCAAGAGGTTGGAGATCCTCCAAGATCAAAGTGTCATCCATTGATGAAGGGTAACACCGGGGACTTATTGCAAATGAATTTTGTCCTGTGCGTTTCTCCCAAATTTTGAACATCTTGGGAATCACATTTTCATACATATCTATCTCTTTCTTAAATGAGGCTATTTCCTTCCCGAACTCCTCCGCCATTTTATCGTGAGGTGGACATTTCACAATCAATGTTTTTAGATAAGAGCTCCCTTCAATTGTACATTTTAGTTTGACTCTGTATATTATGCTTAGAAAGTTGACCCCCTTCCCTATTGCATGGTCAATACCTTCCAGGGCCACAGAAATATTCGGGTCATCTTCCCTTCTTATCAAGTCCTGAATAAACTCTTCGTTCAGCCATGCAGGTGCTGTAACTTCATCAGCTCCGTTTTCTGTGCTCATTATTTGTTACGGTCCTCCAATTGAGTTAAGTGTGGCTAAAACAAAATAAGAAACCATAGTTAAATATTTGTATTAACCAGCCATTAACAATAACAATAGGTGACCTGGTGGTCTAGGGGTAAGGTGTCAGACTTCTGTGCTGAGGGTCCGGGGTTCAATCCTCGGTCCCGGCACAGATTTATCTGAATGCCAAACCTTCCTTCACCTCTGACAAGATGTGTATTAATCACAACTTGTGAATGTGTGGAAAGACAGTCCTCCACCGTGGTTCGGATTCCACGTTAAACTGTAGGTCCTCCATTTCATCTCACAATCACCATACCATTACACATTAGCGTAAGTGCGTATAACCCGAACGGGTACTAAGACGCGGTGCTAATAATAATAATAATAATAATAACAATAACAATAGTTTTTAATGTTAGGAGACGTTCAACTATCACGTAAGCACCTTAGAGGGGAAGGGGGCTCTAGCTTTGATTATTTTTGAGGCCAAAGGGGGAGGGGGGTCAGAACAATGCTTAAACAAGACAGAGACAGGCAAGAATTGCGCAGTGACCCAGCCGCCCCAAATGGACACGTAATAACTAAACGTGTCGAGACGTGCGTTTTTCAGTTGGCTATTATCTGATTTTTAATTTGATAGATATTGGGTATTTACATTATGTAATGCAAAAAATTATAAATAAGTTAGTATTAACTTTCATTCGTCAACCACTCAGCTTATAGTTACGGTTTTAACATGGACTTCAACAAATTTGGAAAATTTAACGTACATTATAATATAAAAAATTAATTTCCATAGGAACCTATTGGCGTCCCATTATGAGCTTTTTGGCACAGAAATAGTCAATTATTAATGTATTTAGACCATATTAAAAAATCAAATTGGTGTTTTTGGGATTAAAAAACTTTTTTTGCGTGTTTAAAAATTAGAAAACTCAAACACCATAGTCATGTTAGATATATATCATAATAAAGCTCACTAAAAACAGAAGAGATTGACACCAATTTGAGCTCTCATTGTCAACCTTTTTTTTTCACCTACAGCTGTTTAAAGATTTCACAACGTCAAATCTGTGTGATTTTTTTTTTTGTTTTTTGGAAAGTCAATAGCTCAAATTAAGAGCCCGAAAAATGTGAAATTTTACCATTTTTGTCAACTTTAATGGTACTACCACGGAATCAAAAATTATAAATCTTTGAAATTTCATTGCTTAGACCATTGATTGATTTGGCTCGGACTGACCCTGATTCAAGGACCTTGGTCCTCAGATTAAAACGAGCTTGAGTTTTTTTTATAAACTATAGTAATTAATGTATTCACTAATAATACTTTTTTTAATAATATCAATTAAATATAAATTCAAACTTTTTTTAATAATTGTATAACTTTTTAAATGTTAATATAAAGTAAGCAAGACGGGGGGAAGGGGTTGGGAGTTTTTTCATTTTTGTTTACAAAGGGAAAAGAGGGTATAAAATTGCCAAAAAGGTGCTTACGGAATACTTTAACGCTCCCTGATTTGTTTTTAATATTATGTTTAATATAAATTGATATATTTATCTCGTCGGAGAAGATTTATATAACAATTTATTCACGTCCTCTTTGTGGGTTTTGTATAGTGAAGAGGATGTTAATAGGGATTTTGTAAATATATTTTTGTAGTACTGTATTTGTGGTGTTACTAAATTGTTTGTTTAGTGGTTACTACAAATTTAAACATAAACTTTAAGGAGGATCTCTTCTAATTAGCGAACCGAGAGGGACCCCCAGCTAAAATAAATAGATGTTTAGTTTAAAATTTAAATCACATATATGAAATTAGCCTCTGATTAAACCATACTCGTCAAATATTCCAAACAAAACTAGTGAATTAAACGAATAATTAATTAGTGTATTATATTACATACATAAGTAATAATTACTAATTCCTATAACTCCACCTATGGATATTGTAAATTCCTCGAATCTTGCCTCTTGTTGCAAGACATATCTATATCTAGTGATTCAGTCGAAGTCCAAAGGAAAAAAATCGGTAATGATTGCCGAAAATGAAACTCACACTTGGGAAACTAACTTTCATATTAGTTATTAATTACAATTAAAAAATGCACCTTATCGCTATTACCATCCATTTGTATAATGCCATTACTTTGCCTTTACCTTTGAAGGTCGCATTACGAAGCTATATCTTGATATCTCTGTACATTGATACCATATGACTCCTTCATGTCAACCTTGGAATGAACGTTACACATCCAATTCATCATGAGTTTGCTGTATTTTCCATAGCTTTAGTATGCTAATAATATAAAGTTAGAAAGTTATAAAAATCTGTTAGGGAGAATATACTTAAATTTGTTGTTTGACAGATCGAATTGGTATTTCCCTTTAACCTAAAGAGTTGAGTTTATAACGTATCTTCAGAACATCGTTTGGAAGTGGACAACCTTACGTGAATTTCACTCATATTAAAATTGGCAATAACAACCTTACGTGAATTTCACTCATATTAAAATTGGCAATAACAACCTTACGTGAATTTCACTCATATTAAAATTGGCAATAACATCCTTACGTGAATTTCACTCGTATTAAAATTGGTAATAACATCCTTACGTGAATTGTATTCGTATTAAAATTGAAAATAACATTCTTACGGGCATTTCATTTGTATTCAAATTGATAATAACATCCTTAAGTGAATTTCATTCGTATTAAAATTGATAATTACATCCTAACGTGAATTTCATTAGTATTAAAATTGATAAAAACATCCTTACCTAAATTTCATTCGTATTAAATTTGATAATAACAACCTTACGTGAATTCCACTCGTATTAAAATTGATAATAACAAATTTTCACCTGAGTTTTGTCAAATTTCTCAAATTATATTCTGGCGAAACTTCCCTCATTGTTAATATTAGTGTGAGGTCCACCAAAATCTACATATATCCCTAACTTTGATTTATTATGTTGGTTACGTGATTAAAGACGCCAAGATAACTAGAATACATATAATTCCAATCCCAGGGATCTCTCATTGTATATATATTTGCTTGGAAGTTACTCATTGTGCTAAAGTATTTATTACTGTTGGCCACTGACCACATTAATAATATATGCAACTACATTCCGAAACAATATTCAGTCTGAAGCAATGTGGTTGGCTGTGCGAAGATCTCCTTTGAAACCGCCTTCGGAGACAGAGATCGAAGCTATTTAGATACAGGTTTCTAAACTGGTCCAAGGAAAGACATTCTTTCAAGTGTGTTTATTAAGTTCTTGCTTATGCGCTCACATAAAAAAAAGTATCATAAAAATATATTTTACTAGTGTTATTCTCACATTATAGATATCCAAATTGATTCGACCCTCCTCCCTAAGCTAAAAGAACTAATGCACAGCCAGGTAAACCAATGTTAACTAAAACTATTACTCACCGAGTAGAGTCGCACGTCAGGATCCTTCTAGATGTGGTTTCAGCTTCCTGGACCACTCAGCCACGCGGACACTTATTGCCCGTGAGAAATGTCGCTTGGAATTAGCGCCTCTCTGTATGTGTTCAGGGCGAGATAAGACTGACAAAGCTCTTATATAGAGCCAGATAATAGGTGGAGGGAAGGGGGAAATACAAGGCATACCAACAACACAGACTATTGGGAGCGTTGTTAAATACGGTAAATAGATAAGGCCCGTTTTTAATTTTATTTGGAGATATTTAACATGCACTTTCTGAACCGACTGATTATATCCGACCACAATAATTTCTTTGACACCTGGAGAGAAAGGGACTACCAATTTTACCGGGAAAGATATTTTTATATACCTTCCAGGGCTCTCTTTTACATGCTACAATCGACACGGGACTGATGGCTTTACTTCCCCTCCGAAGGAAGTTGTGTTAACATTCGGACTATAACTTGCGATCCTCCCCCCCTTAATGTTTTTATCATTTAACTAATTTCTTGTAAAGGCTCGCATCATGTGACATGCACAGTTGTTGCATCAGAGATATTTCCCTGAGCTGACTCTTAATAATTAAAGAAAATGAAGTCGGTTTATATCACTCTCTTTTATAACTCTACGAGCCCGGTAATGAAATGTCCGGAGCGGAAAACAACCGTGCAGCCTTCATTCATATCAGGCAAGAGAGGAGGACTAACCAGTGACATCTCGAGAAATTACAACGTACTCGTGGGAGATACGGTACTGCTCAAGCTATAAGACCTCATGTCCAGTACCGTGGTTATTAGGAATAAAAATAGTGGACGTTGGGCTATGAACTGGGAAAACCGGGAAAATACAAGGATGGTTTTGATCCTAGGGAAAAAAACCTGGTAACACACAGGAAATTCCACAGACCACTAAAATAATACCATTATGGGACAGTCGTACATTCCTTAGCACATAGTTTGTGGGAAACATTTATAAAGTAAGAAACTAGTAAACTAATTAATTAATAATTTTTCCTTGGAAAAACCAAAACCAAACATTGTTTTTATTACCATATGACACACTCTTCAGATTAATTCAAATAATTTTAAACAAATCAACCTTTTTTAAAAATAAATCAACCTTTTTTTAAAAAAATAGAAAACTAACGAAAGCTTTTAAATTTTTAAAAATGGTAGCTCTACATACACGTATACAATGCTATTTGTAATATAAAAAACTCTTCAGCTATCCACTTTAATCAAAATCGTTAAAGGCATTTTTGAAAAAAATAATCATGTTCAACAGATGTCAGCTGCACTGTTGGAAATAAGCTCTCGTCTTGTCTGGTCTTTTTGAATACGGGAAGGTCGGAGTTTGAATTTCGTTCTGGTGAACTAAGGTTTTTTTTTTTTTCCATAAACGATTTCCTTCTCTCCATGAACATCCGGACACTTACTCTAAATTATATCTCGTAGTAATCAAGTCAAGTCAAGAATATAGGCTACAGTATCAAATTATACAAGTGTAAGATTTTTCGTTGGGAGTATTTAAGGCCATATGTACAGAAATTTTTTTTTTCACCATTCAAAAGAGTTTTTTTCTGTGAAATGTTACACACCATAAATATATTTTTATGTATTTTTTCTAACGAGCTATGAGGGTAAGAAACTTCCATTTTTACGTTTTCCAAATCAGGTTTTAGGCCACAGTTTTTGAAATAAAAATTTGAAAATTTAAATTTAGTATCTTTAATACTATGCCTATTTGATAAAGCTGGGATTTTACCGTAGGTAGAAGCATACTCTATATATGTATACTTAAAGTTCCCTTAAATTCAACACAATTCAACAATTGTTTACTAATACTAATTAATCTATAAATATTAAATATTAGTATTCATACGATTTATAGATGTGTATACTTAAGATAAAATATATATTCAGATTTAAATATGAAACCATTTACTGAATAACTTGATTTCCGTATGACATTAAAATATGCACTGAAATTCCAAGTTGGCTCGCCAGATCAAAACTTTGTAGGGAAGTGTAGCTTAGTTTACAAGAACGGGTGATAGCGCCCGCCTCCACAATTCGCGCAACACACAGCGGCTACTCCAGCTGTATTATCACAGAAATCCAAGTAATCTGCCGTCCATGCGAGATTTCTGTTTGAACGATCATTCATAAGTTGTCTCTTGAAATAATTAGCCTCATGTTTTAGTGATATTGATCTTTATATCAATGCCGGAGTTATTTCATTATTGAAACATGTTGTAGTAATTTAAAGATGTGTGTTTTATTTGTGATCTCTGTGAACTGTAAAGTATATATATATATATAAAATTATTAAAATAATAAACAATGGTTTCTTCCATTACAAAATGGAAAACGTCAATCTTTGAAACCGAGAATGAGCATAATGTATTATATGGGCAGATAGGCTTTATGTTTATTTTATATATTAAGGGTTTTCCAGAATCAGTAACACAGAATATACAATTTAATAAACAATAAATGGCTGTAAGCGATAGCCCAAGGCTTCGACACATCGCATATCAAGAATGATGAAGTAAATACTTAACATTTGAAAGCACTTTTTACAGCCATTGTAAAAATAATCTTTTTCATGAAAAATAAAGTAATTTAGGCAGTTTATAGTGTTTTAATTTCTTAGCTATTTGAACTAGTTTAGTCGTTATCTATGCAGAAAAAGGCATTATTTTATATAACTTAAATTGTCAAAACTTATTACCCTGAACACAACTTGTGAATGTGAGGAATGCCAGGCCTACCCCGTGGTTCGGATTCCACGTTAAACTGTAGGTCTTCCATTTCATTTCACAATCACCCTAACATTAAACATTAGCGTAAGTGCGTATAACCCGAACGGGTAGTAAGACGCGGTGCTAATTATAATAAAATACCCTGAATACATTAATATACATATAGTAAAAATAGTTTCATGATCTTCAATTTAGTGAGAACTGCAATTATTAATATCATTTAAATTATCTATGTTTTAATATGTATTTATATTTTTAATTAGAGGTAAGAATATTTATACTGTCAGACTTAGATATTGGTTCATATGGGATTATCTGCATGATAAATTTTATTGATCAATTACATTTTAATTAACACTAAAATTTTGTGATTATCTACATTTTAAATCATCTGGACGATTTGCCTCAAATTAGTTAGCCATAGGCTATAGGTAAATATAATGTGTGCATAGATGGTGATTATGAAAGCATTTATATATATATATATATATATATATATGCATTTTACTTTAAGTAGCAAGCCCAAAATGTCAAGTGGTTACAATTAAATTGATTATATTGTTCAAATATTTGTTAATTTTAGGAATACTGCAAGTTTACACGGTTAAAAAGAATTATTGAACTCTAAGACATATACAACATCCAGAAGAAGGCCGAGAATTGATCAAATAATAAATATTACACCCCTACCAGAAATCGATCCCGAAACCTTTTGCACTGTAGACCATCCTGCTAGCAAGTGAGCTAACGTGCCGGGCTATGATACTATCATTATATCACATGTATAGCCTATATTTTCTTACGTTCTCTCCCACAGCTGTAAAATTATTAATTGAGTGGCCTCTTGAAAATATGCTTGATAAGAAATAGATTTTTTTATCGCCTTAAAAATGGTATGAATGCAAGAATCTACGTTTAATCTGGCAATTTTTCCAGCCTTTTATATGGCTTACATTTTGGAAACTATTATATTTGAATATTTAGAATTTCTCTGTTAATTCCACCTATAAGGGTATAATCAGGTCAAGTTAGATGTAGTCTATAATGATGTTCCAATCAGTGAGATATCCTGTTGGGTACCTAAACAATATAGGAAGGTATAGTATTGATTATTTATATATTTCGAACTCACTTAGAGAGTAATTTTAGGCCCAGAGTATGATATTATAGTAGTAATTGATGTTTGCATTTGCAAGTGTGTAAGCACTCTGAATTTACTTCAAATGAAAAACCGCTATTTACTATTGTAACGACAGTCTTTCTACCAATTTTTTTATTATTTTTTTGAAAATAAATAATGTAATGAAATAATTATTTTATTCACAAAGGAATGTCGTTTATTACATATGAGTCATAAAAAAATATGTGTGTGAAAGAGAAAGAACGATTTTTATTTGAATTAATTTAATCAAAATAACTAAAGCATTACTATCCAAACAAGATGTAGCTTATAAACTTATATATAATCGCTCTCCTATGTTTTTAGGTACTTTGAATTATTTAGTGATTAGGTTTGGAGGTTTGAGTTATTCTATGGTGCAAGGAGAAGGAAACACATTTTTCTAGTAAATGCACCCTATTTACGTGGAGAGTGGATAGGGAAACTATAGAAAGAGAACTCATGTGGCAAGCCACCTAAAAAATATGTAAAAATTATATATGTTTATTATTTGTATAGGTAAATTATTAATAAACCTAACTTTTATTTTTGTAAACTCGAGTTTATTGCTGCAAGTTCCTAGTAATTTTTTGAATAAATATTTTTGGCCTGATTCACCAACTGATTAAAGTCCTTATCGAAGTTTAGCTTTATATAATATATGCACACTTTGAAAAAAAAAATTATTATATGTCACATGACTTGCACAAATGAACAACGTAATCATCAGTCTTGTTCAATTTTCTCTCTCTCTCATATATATATAATTACAACTTATATAGGTGTATAAAACATATTTATCTTTATAATAGGCTTTATCTCTATTGCAAAATCATTAGTTGCCTGTTCTTTATTAGAATAAATAATATACATTTTGAGATAATTTAGGCCCTAATATTTTTTTCTATTACAGAGAAGACATATGTGATACGGAGTACATGTCCGGTGTGGAAGAACTCCCTCCCTCCCCAATTGATAACAGTATTAGCTATAAGTATTCTGATGTTGAATGTACCTATTCAGAATTCCAAAGTTCTGAGGAAGGTGATAGTTGTGAGATTAATTCAATAGAAAATGAAGAATTTTGAGTTGTATAGGAAAGTGATGATGACATACCTAGAGAATGATATCTCCGTCAAAAATAATATAACAGGAATGGATAGATATTTAATATTTTCTTAACCAAATGTAAATAATCCCACCATTTGTACCATGGGTAGGTCCAACTGTGAAAAAAATATGTCCACGGTTTGCCCCCCCCCCCTCCCCCCAATTTAAAAATTCAAGTTTTTTATTGCAATCGTTTGTTCTTCGCTTGTTCCGGATTGTTCCGCAAAATTTTCGTTTGTTCTGTTTTGATAGGCCCACAAATGATATGTTTATATTGGTGGGACCAACTTCACGGCAGCCCCCCCATTTTGGAAAATTTATATTTTTATGGTTGCAATCGTTTGTTCCGAATTGTATCGCAAAAAGGCTGGTTTGTTCCGCATTTGTTCTTGCACAAATGGGACATGAACTTGTGACATTTTATTTACTCGTGAGGGGCCAACTTCACGGTAGCCCCTCCACTTTGAAAAATCCATGTATTTACGATTGCATTCGTTTGTTTCGGGTTGTCCCACAAATATTTAGTTTGTTCCGTTTTGATAATCTCACAAATGATATGTTTACATTAGTAGTATTAACTTACGATATCTCCCTCTCACTTTTGAAAATTGAAATTATTATGGTTGCGATCGTTTGTTTCAGATTGTTTGGAAAAAAAATTACGTCTTGATACGTACCCAAAATTAATTATCATACTTTAACATTTGACATACATGAATTCGCCCTTCTCCCCCTTTAAAAACTTTTTTTATGATTACAATAGTTTTTTCTTCGCTAGTTCCGAATTGTTCCGCAAAAAATCAGTTTTTCCGTTTTTATACGCTCACAAATGATATGTTTATTTTGGACCTCCATGAAGCTGCTTCACCGTCCTTTTCCCCTAATAACATTAAAAAAAAGTTATGATTGCAATCGTTTGTTCTTAGTTTGTTCCGGATGGTTCCTTAAAATAAACGCACATTTCGTTTTGGCAGGAAAACACAAGATTTATTTACACTAGGAGTGTGGATTGACACCTTTATGGCAACCATATTCGCCACATGAACACACACAACTTTTAAAAATCGATATTTTATCTTTGCAATCAATAATTCGTTCTTGGTTCATTTAGATTTCTTTTTGCGAAGATTTCCATCTATTCCTATTGTAAAGCCTCGATAAATTTTTCTAGTAGTAGCTCTCTCACATTCTTTCAAAACCTGAATTTTTTTTAATTAAAGTTTGTTGTTAGTTTCTTTGAGTTCCTTGACATGTTTATCTTTATTTTGTTCTGAATTTATTTTTAAAAAATGTGTTTATTTCATGTTGATAGTTTTAAAATTAATATATTTTTATCACTATGCTAAGCTCCATTTCCTTCCCTCAACTAGATAAAATATAACAAAGTTTGTAATTTTGGTTTTATAACTTTATTAGTTTGTTCCAGATTGTTGTGCATTATATTTTAGTTTGTTAGTTCTTATATCTCTTACAAATGCTAAATAAACTAGTGTCACTAGTAATGATGGCCTTTTGTGTGTGCGATCTGTATGGTCACACAGAGCCCAAGTAAAGAATTGTCCCACACTCTGTGTCAAAGTATGAAAAATATTGCCTTTGATTCACTCATTATGCACAAAAAAGCAATAAAAAGGCGAAGCAAGTCAGAAATACAAAAACTAGGGAGATCTTGGTCTACAACTTATTGCATGCCATAAAACTCATAGTAAAAAAAGTATTTTTATGGACCTCACTTCCTCCTAAGCTCCAAAAGATTGGTTTCGTCTATTTGTGCAGTTGTGAAATTACCGAAAGATACACGAGATCTCCTACCCCCTCAAGAGAGCTCATAACTAGGTTACCCTAAAGTATTGACATCGCACCTTTCTTTTGTTTGCTACTATTACTGTTAAGATGTAGTAAATAGTATCTTTGACCACAAAGAGACATGATTGGAAGAAAATGTCAACTAGTCCAACTCTGACACGAAGAAGACTAAGAAATTCCTTGACGATAAAAATATTTTTTTCAAAACAAAATTTACTATGCGGACCCAGAATAAATTTTCAAAAAAGTGATTAAAAATATCTATAGAATAGCCTGAAATTCTAAAAAAATTGCTACAAATTTGCCAAAAAAACAAACTAAGAATTTAAACAAAAAATTGAAATGAATGCACATGACTAAATCAAAAACGTTCTTTACAAATGGAAACTAAAAATAGCTATGCAATAAAGTCTTTTAACAGATAAACTCTTGCATTCTCATAAATATAATAATGATTTACAAAAATTTACTTTAAAAGAATTCCCATCCCAACGCAACTTTTCACCGTTTAATTTCAGCGTCTAATCGGTTATGTGGATTTTACAAACATGACAAACAATTAGGATACATAGTTAATTTTCAACATTATCTTATCATCCCTACAACTGTTTGATTAAAAAGAATAGGTTTGAGTATCTATGCATTATAAAATATCGATATCATTTAAAAATATACTAATTTAACATAAGTTCCTGTATATTATTAAAACTGGAATGGGCTACCATGAAGTTGGCCCCTCTCCCCCCCAATGTAAACATACTATTTGTGGGCTTTTTAAAACGGAACAGACAAAAATTTGTGTCTAACAATCCGGAACAAACGAGTGCAATCAAAACACCATGAATTTTTAAAAGGTTTTTTTTAGGGGGGGGGGTTCCATGAAGTTGGCCCCTCATGAGTAAACAAAGTTTCAAATTCACGTACCATTTGTGCAAGAACAAATATACAGCAAACGAAACTTTTTGCGGAACAAACTCTATCGCAACCATGTAAATGTCAATTTTCCAAAGTGTATTGGGGGGGGGGGGTCTATCGTGAAGTTGCCCCCCCCAAATCCCAATATAAACACACCATTTGTGGATTTATCAAAATGGAACAAACAAAAATTTTTTCGGAACAATCCAGAACAAACGATTGCAATCATAAAAATTTGAATTTTTCATAATGATAGACCAACTACGGACGTAATTGACGGATATCCTGTCAGAAATGTATTCGAAGAGAACTCTACTGAATGTATTGCTCTTTTTGCAAGCTTATCAACACATCCTAGCCCTTGCTACTCGGATGCTTCATCACTGACCAGCCAACGAAATTATCAAACCCTAAGTTCAAACAGTTGACCCACGGAGTATCAGCTTACGTCTGTGCCTCTGTGCCGACACAGCAAGGCTGCTTGACGTACACTACCGTAATAAAGCTGAAGTCATGTATCCATGCGAAGCTCTAGAGTTGCGAGTGGTAGTAATGCCCTTGGGCGTTGGGATGGGAATTCTTTTAAAGTAAATTTTTGTAAATCATTATTATATTTATGAGAATGCAAGAGTTTATCTGTTAAAAGACTTTATTGCATAGCTATTTTTAGTTTCCATTTGTAAAGAACGTTTTTGATTTAGTCATGTGCATTCATTTCAATTTTTTGTTTAAATTCTTAGTTTGTTTTTTTGGCAAATTTGTAGCGATTTTTTTAGAATTTCAGGCTATTCTATAGATATTTTTAATCACTTTTTTGAAAATTTATTCTGGGTCCACTTAGTAAATTTTGTTTTGAAAAAAATATTTTTATCGTCAAGGAATTTCTTAGTCTTCTTCGTGTCAGAGTTGGACTAGTTGACATTTTCTTCCAATCATGTCTCTTTGTGGTCAAAGATACTATTTACTACATCTTAACAGTAATAGTAGCAAACAAAAGAAAGGTGCGATGTCAATACTTTAGGGTAACCTAGTTATGAGCTCTCTT
Organism: Timema podura; assembly: GCA_033556935.1. NCBI lineage: Eukaryota > Metazoa > Arthropoda > Insecta > Phasmatodea > Timematidae > Timema > Timema podura. The sequence continues at coordinate 38,587,265 of JAVRXN010000004.1, read as the reverse complement.
GAGGGGGTAGGAGATCTCGTGTATCTTTCGGTAATTTCACAACTGCACAAGTAGACGAAACCAATCTTTTGTAGCTTAGGAGGAAGTGAGGTCCATAAAAATACTTTTTTTACTATGAGTTTTATGGCATGCAATAAGTTGTAGACCAAGATCTCCCTAGTTTTTGTATTTCTAACTTGCTTCGCCTTTTTATTGCTTTTTTGTGCATAATGAGTGAATCAAAGGCAATATTTTTCATACTTTGACACAGAGTGTGGGACAATTCTTTACTTGGGCTCTGTGTGACCATACAGATCGCACACACAAAAGGCCATCATTACTAGTGACACTCGTTTATTTAGCATTTGTAAGAGATATAAGAACTAACAAACTAAAATAAAATGCACAATAATCTGGAACAAACTAATAAAGTTATAAAACCAAAAATACAAATTTTGTTATATTTTATCTAGTTGAGGGAAGGAAATGGAGCTTAGCATAGTGATAAAAATATATTAATTTTAAAACTATCAACATGAAATAAACACATTTTTAAAAAATAAATTCAGAACTAAATAAAGATAAACATGTCAAGGAACTCAAAGAAACTAACAACAAACTTTAAATAAAAAATGTTCAAGTTTTGAAAGAATGTGAGAGAGCTACTACTAGAAAAATTTATCGAGGCTTTACAATAGGAATAAATGGAGATCTTCGCAAAAAGAAATCTAAATGAACCAAGAACGAATTATTGATTGCAAAGATAAAATATCGATTTTTAAAAGTTGTGTGTGTTCATGTGGCGAATATGGTTGCCATAAAGGTGTCAATCCACACTCCTAGTGTAAATAAATCTTGTGTTTTCCTGCCAAAACGAAATGTGCGTTTATTTTAAGGAACCATCCGGAACAAACTAAGAACAAACGATTGCAATCATAACTTTTTTTTAATGTTATTAGGGGAAAAGGACGGTGAAGCAGCTTCATGGAGGTCCAAAATAAACATATCATTTGTGAGCGTATAAAAACGGAAAAACTGATTTTTTGCGGAACAATCCGAAACTAGCGAATAAAAAACTATTGTAATCATAAAAAAAGTTTTTAAAGGGGGAGAAGGGCGAATTCATGTATGTCAAATGTTAAAGTATGATAATTAATTTTGGGTACGTATCAAGACGTAATTTTTTTTTCAAACAATCTGAAACAAACGATCGCAACCATAATAATTTCAATTTTCAAAAGTGAGAGGGAGATATCGTAAGTTGATACTACTAATGTAAACATATCATTTGTGAGATTATCAAAACGGAACAAACTAAATATTTGTGGGACAACCCGAAACAAACGAATGCAATCGTAAATACATGGATTTTTCAAAGTGGAGGGGCTACCGTGAAGTTGGCCCCTCACGAGTAAATAAAATGTCACAAGTTCATGTCCCATTTGTGCAAGAACAAATGCGGAACAAACGAGCCTTTTTGCGATACAATTCGGAACAAACGATTGCAACCATAAAAATGTAAATTTTCCAAAATGGGGGGGCTGCCGTGAAGTTGGTCCCACCAATATAAACATATCATTTGTGGGCCTATCAAAACAGAACAAACGAAAATTTTGCGGAACAATCCGGAACAAGCGAAGAACAAACGATTGCAATAAAAAAACTTGAATTTTTAAATTGGGGGAGGGGGGGGGGCAAACCGTGGACATATTTTTTTCACAGTTGGACCTACCCATGGTACAAATGGTGGGATTATTTACATTTGGTTAAGAAAATATTAAATATCTATCCATTCCTGTTATATTATTTTTGACGGAGATATCATTCTCTAGGTATGTCATCATCACTTTCCTATACAACTCAAAATTCTTCATTTTCTATTGAATTAATCTCACAACTATCACCTTCCTCAGAACTTTGGAATTCTGAATAGGTACATTCAACATCAGAATACTTATAGCTAATACTGTTATCAATTGGGGAGGGAGGGAGTTCTTCCACACCGGACATGTACTCCGTATCACATATGTCTTCTCTGTAATAGAAAAAAATATTAGTGCCTAAATTATCTCAAAATGTATATTATTTATTCTAATAAAGAACAGGCAACTAATGATTTTGCAATAGAAATAAAGCGTATTATAAAGATAAATATGTTTTATACACCTATATAAGTTGTAATTTTATATATATATATATGAGAGAGAGAAAATTGAACAAGACTGATGATTACGTTGTTCATTTGTGCAAGTCATGTGACATATAATAATTTTTTTTTTCAAAGTGTGCATATATTATATAAAGCTAAACTTCGATAAGGACTTTAATCAGTTGGTGAATCAGGCCAAAAATATTTATTCAAAAAATTACTAGGAACTTGCAGCAATAAACTCGAGTTTACAAAAATAAAAGTTAGGTTTATTAATAATTTACCTATACAAATAATAAAAATATAATAATTTTTACATATTTTTTAGGTGGCTTGCCACATGAGTTCTCTTTCTATAGTTTCCCCATCCACTCTCCACGTAAATAGGGTGCATTTACTAGAAAAATGTGTTTCCTTCTCCTTGCACCATAGAATAACTCAAACCTCCAAACCTAATCACTAAATAATTCAAAGTACCTAAAAACATAGGAGAGCGATTATATATAAGTTTATAAGCTACATCTTGTTTGGATAGTAATGCTTTAGTTATTTTGATTAAATTAATTCAAATAAAAATCGTTCTTTCTCTTTCACACACATATTTTTTTATGACTCATATGTAATAAACGACATTCCTTTGTGAATAAAATAATTATTTCATTACATTATTTATTTTCAAAAAAATAATAAAAAAATTGGTAGAAAGACTGTCGTTACAATAGTAAATAGCGGTTTTTCATTTGAAGTAAATTCAGAGTGCTTACACACTTGCAAATGCAAACATCAATTACTACTATAATATCATACTCTGGGCCTAAAATTACTCTCTAAGTGAGTTCGAAATATATAAATAATCAATACTATACCTTCCTATATTGTTTAGGTACCCAACAGGATATCTCACTGATTGGAACATCATTATAGACTACATCTAACTTGACCTGATTATACCCTTATAGGTGGAATTAACAGAGAAATTCTAAATATTCAAATATAATAGTTTCCAAAATGTAAGCCATATAAAAGGCTGGAAAAATTGCCAGATTAAACGTAGATTCTTGCATTCATACCATTTTTAAGGCGATAAAAAAATCTATTTCTTATCAAGCATATTTTCAAGAGGCCACTCAATTAATAATTTTACAGCTGTGGGAGAGAACGTAAGAAAATATAGGCTATACATGTGATATAATGATAGTATCATAGCCCGGCACGTTAGCTCACTTGCTAGCAGGATGGTCTACAGTGCAAAAGGTTTCGGGATCGATTTCTGGTAGGGGTGTAATATTTATTATTTGATCAATTCTCGGCCTTCTTCTGGATGTTGTATATGTCTTAGAGTTCAATAATTCTTTTTAACCGTGTAAACTTGCAGTATTCCTAAAATTAACAAATATTTGAACAATATAATCAATTTAATTGTAACCACTTGACATTTTGGGCTTGCTACTTAAAGTAAAATGCATATATATATATATATATATATATATAAATGCTTTCATAATCACCATCTATGCACACATTATATTTACCTATAGCCTATGGCTAACTAATTTGAGGCAAATCGTCCAGATGATTTAAAATGTAGATAATCACAAAATTTTAATGTTAATTAAAATGTAATTGATCAATAAAATTTATCATGCAGATAATCCCATATGAACCAATATCTAAGTCTGACAGTATAAATATTCTTACCTCTAATAAAAAATATAGATACATATTAAAACATAGATAATTTAAATGATATTAATAATTGCAGTTCTCACTAAATTGAAGATCATGAAACTATTTTTACTATATGTATATTAATGTATTCAGGGTATTTTATTATAATTAGCACCGCGTCTTACTACCCGTTCGGGTTATACGCACTTACGCTAATGTGTAATGTTAGGGTGATTGTGAAATGAAATGGAAGACCTACAGTTTAACGTGGAATCCGAACCACGGGGTAGGCCTGGCATTCCTCACATTCACAAGTTGTGTTCAGGGTAATGAGTTTTGCCAATTTAAGTTATATAAAATAATGCCTTTTTCTCCATAGATAACGACTAAACTAGTTCAAATAGCTAAGAAATTAAAACACTATAAACTGCCTAAATTACTTTATTTTTCATGAAAAAGATTATTTTTACAATGGCTGTAAAAAGTGCTTTCAAATGTTAAGTATTTACTTCATCATTCTTGATATGCGATGTGTCGAAGCCTTGGGCTATCGCTTACAGACATTTATTGTTTATTAAATTGTATATTCTGTGTTACTGATTCTGGAAAACCCTTAATATATAAAATAAACATAAAGCCTATCTGCCCATATAATACATTATGCTCATTCTCGGTTTCAAAGATTGACGTTTTCCATTTTGTAATGGAAGAAACCATTGTTTATTATTTTAATAATTTTATATATATATATATATATATATATATATATATATATATATATATATATTCTTTACAGTTCACAGAGATCACAAATAAAACACAAATCTTTAAATTACTACAACATGTTTCAATAATGAAATAACTCCGGCATTGATATAAAGATCAATATCACTAAAACATGAGGCTAATTATTTCAAGAGACAACTTATGAATGATCGTTCAAACAGAAATCTCGCATGGACGGCAGATTACTTGGATTTCTGTGATAATACAGCTGGAGTAGCCGCTGTGTGTTGCGCGAATTGTGGAGGCGGGCGCTATCACCCGTTCTTGTAAACTAAGCTACACTTCCCTACAAAGTTTTGATCTGGCGAGCCAACTTGGAATTTCAGTGCATATTTTAATGTCATACGGAAATCAAGTTATTCAGTAAATGGTTTCATATTTAAATCTGAATATATATTTTATCTTAAGTATATACATCTATAAATCGTATGAATACTAATATTTAATATTTATAGATTAATTAGTATTAGTAAACATTTGTTGAATTGTGTTGATTTTAAGGGAACTTTAAGTATACATATATAGAGTATGCTTCTACCTACGGTAAAATCCCAGCTTTATCAAATAGGCATAGTATTAAAGATACTAAATTTAAATTTTCAAATTTTTATTTCAAAAACTGTGGCCTAAAACCTGATTTGAAAAACGTAAAAATGGAAGTTTCTTACCCTCATAGCTCGTTAGAAAAAATACATAAAAATATATTTATGGTGTGTAACATTTCACAGAAAAAAACTCTTTTGAATGGTGAAAAAAAAAATTTCTGTACATATGGCCTTAATATATAGGCATTCGTATTAGATCAAACCACGACTTACAAACTTGCTAACTTGACCCAGGTCACTACACCTGAAACTACACACCCAGTCTTGCAAATAATTGTGTATTATATAATAATTATATCTCAGGATAAACTCTTAGTAAATCTCTTTGTCACCTTATCCGGAATTGAACTGGAGCTCCCTCCTTTCACTTGTGGTTGACCACTAATGGACTGACAGTTGTAAGATAAATTTAGGAACATTTTCTCAATGTTAGTTACTCAATATTAAAAAAAGTTCTACTGACCATACATCCTGGGTAGCCGGACTCTGGTATTGCTAACTTAGCTATTTTTATGAGTGGGCCTGGTGACTAAAATAATCATGTAGTGGCTAGCAGGGTTTTTATACCCCAATTTTCTCACGAATGGACATATTATATAACAGCTAGAAAAAGCTACTAGATCTACTTTCACTTTTTACGTTAAGTCATGGGATCTCAATTTGTTACTTTTGAAATATATTTTCGATATCAATAAAATAACATACATACACACACACACATACATATTCATACACAAATACATACATACAATCATACATGTATATATTTTTTTACTGTGGATGAAAAAATAAGTGTTAAAAAAATTGTTTTTTTGGTTTTAAAATAATCTGGGGTGGTGGGGTTAGGTGAATTTTAATTTAATTTTGGATCAGTGGCTTAGTTTTTCTGAAGTAATATATCTAAGTGCTTAGAATAATAGTTGTACAACCATATTTATATTTGGTCAAGGATCTGGGCGGGCCAATATATTTTGAGCATTTAATGATTTCAATAATTTAAAGTAAATTAAAAATTGCCAGCCTTTGTCTCTATGTTAAAAAAAATAAACATTTGAAAATCTAGTATTATTTAGTTCAAATCTAGCGAGAAATTATATAATTTTGATCGTGTCTGGAGAAATTTTGCTAGTATAAATTTTAAACACAGGTGAACACACTACCGACTCAGCTAAAATTCCATACGGGGTAAGTTTTTTTTAGCACCGCATCAAACTATCCGTTCGAGCTATACTCTTATGTACTAATAACGCTAGTGTTTTTTTAGGGATTAGATGAAGTGTACACGCATTTGCGTGGAGGGAGAGTGGAAAACCATTTAGGAAAAAAAAACCTCATTACACCCGACCGAGATTCTAACCTCGATATCTCGTCATCGACAGCCTAGTCTAACACGATGATAGCGCGTTAGACCACGTGACTACTGAAGCGGATGGTAAGATTGTTGAAGTCTTTGTGAATCTTCACAATATCTTTGTCGTAGAAAACGTGGGAAATGTGTCCTGAGAGGGAAAGCCAACTTTCCCGTGTGAGTTGTTATGTCGGTCGTATGTTCCCACTCGCATGGAAAATGTTCTCCGGCTTGAAATATCGACACTTTCCCTTAAAACTAAAATAAACTGCTATTTCGTACGTCCATTCAACGTTTATTGTGGCACATGTGTTCGAGGACAGGTTTTTTTTTTATTTCCTCTTGCCATAATATATTTCTTATCTGACGTCGCTTGTGAGAAGAGTGTGGACGACTGTGATTGCCGTTCGTTTAGGGAAGTGGAGTTATTTTATAGACATGGGTGTGTGTGTGTCACGTAAACTGTAGACGGAAATAAAAAAAATGTTTTTAAGGTCTCTATCCCACGCTGCTCTTAGGACCTCCTGGGGCTCGGTAAATTTAACTATACTCCGGCCCTTAAAGATATGAGACGGAAAATTTCTGGAAAAAAAATTATGAGTTCCAATAAAGCAATAACAACGATTTCAATCCTCTTCTAACATTACAATCATATCGACTACAGTGCTTGGTGGTTGATTGTGTTACTAACGTCAGGTCTGGTATAAACCCAGATATGGTAATTCTTCAAGATCATAATCAAAGCCCTCAATGCAGGGGTTCTCAGACTGAGGGACGCGATCTGATTTTTTTGTGTGTCACGAAAAGTTTTTTGAAAAGTAAAAATTTTGTAGTTATTTGAAAATTGAAAAATCATTAAAAATTCTGAAAAAATAAGTAGGCTAAAATAATAATATCCGGATACGGAACTTGTGTTTAATGTCCATTCCTCAACAGAAACTGGAAACAAGCGCACCCTTAGCGTGTGCCAGATAGGTTTTTAAAAAAATCATATTTAATAATAAATTAATCTTGCTTGGGTAACCGCATGGTCTAAGATGTCATTCTCGCACTAAACTAGACTGTCTATGACAGAGAGATTGTGTTTTGAATCCCGATCGAATGTACTGAGGGTAGTTTTTACTAAATGGTTTTCCACTCTATCTCTCCACGCAAATGCGGGCACACTTTCTCTAAATTTTACCTTCTTAATCCCAACACATTAGTGTAATTGGTTTCTAGGCGTATAACCTGAGCGGATAATACGACGCGGTACAAAAAAAACCTATTTTACTAAAAAAGCCCTTCCCCCCCTCTTTTTTCATGTCTATTAAAGCAAGGTGGGTCGCGAAAGTATGCCGTTTTAAAAATTGGGTCGTGGTTCTAAAATATTTAGGAACCATTGCCCTTGTAAATTACATTCCCTTTATCTTGGGATTTAATGATCTGAGAATTTTATTGTAAAAAAAGCTCATATCTAATTGCCATTAATTGTTTGGATTTTAATTTTATTTTATCATCAATAAGATAGTTATAATAATGGTAAGATTGACTCAAGAATTTGTTAGCAACTTGCCTCCTCCTCTCACCCTACTCGTCCCCCAACCCACTATTTGATGGCTTTATGTGTACATGTAATGATGAGCTCTGGGTGCTCCCTCCCGCAGCCCAGCCTCTTCACCACCACTGCGGTCAATTTTACAACTAAAAGTTTACCGGAAAATTTTAAATCTGTATCCGTCCTCTTCTTGATGGATAATTTTGATGAGAATATTTCCCACGCTTTAAAGTCAAAAATAAATAATTATATATAGAGAAAATATTGTATTTATTTTACAACTCAAAAGTGATGGATTTGGAACATACATCTTGACGTATGGCATAATAAAAGTAGATCGTAAATTATTTTTTGAACCTTTAAAAAGATATGTCCTATGGTGATTCGATGATGTCTAATATACAAATATTTATAAAACAATTTCGACTTGATCTGTAAACATTTGGTATAACTACAAAACTGGTATTCACCTTTAGGGCATATACTAAACCACACTGCGAACAACAAAACTTTTACCAGTACAATCGCTCAGAATCGAATCTCGGCCCCTCTATTTATTCCCATGAGTATCTGGAGCAGGTGAAGCTGACGCAACCTTTTCTTGTAAAGGAGTGGATATATCTGTGAGGTATGGTTAGAAGGGTGAAGCGATAAAGAGTTGTCGAGGCAAGTTCATTATCATGGGTTTTAGGAGGCTTCGGCTCCGACATGTTGTAATTTACGACGTGGTTCTCTATTTCCGAAACTGGACGGATCAGGTCTCAACAACACCTAGGTGTAACTTTCGTGGAGAAGGGGGCAACGGGTTGGTGGGGGAGGGGCTCTACTCTTCTTCGATAAACACGAAGTAATTTCTTTCTGTCATCCTCGCCGCCATTTGGATAAACGTAAAGTAGTTTTTTTTTAAAGATGAATCTAGCTCTCAAGAAAGCTTTGATATTGAGAGTTAAGGATTTATAATCGTCTTAAGCCAGGCGGTAGAGATGCATGCCGTAGGTAGTTTTGGGAAGTTCATCCACATTAGCATGGAGAGATGATGGGAAAACCACAGTGGTAAATCAGATTTTGAAAATCACCTAGCTAAGATTCGAATAGCATTTTTTTTCTCCACGTCTTAGTACCAGTTGGGGCTGTACGCGTACATTAATTACGCCTAGAAATGAGAAAGTAAGAATACAGAGGAAATTTGACCGTATTTGTGTTGAGGGAGGGTGGGCATAATAAAAAAAAACTTCAGTACAACAGGACGGGATCCTCACCCCGTCATCCCCGTACCTGGTGAGCCTGATTTTTAGTCCGCGTGTCCACCAATGTGGGTTATTTGAACGCATTATTTTATTGTAGCATTGGTCTCAAATAAACATATGCTACGTAATGTGAAAAGTTTGAGAAGTATTTCATTTTATTATAATTATTATCTTTTTTTTTATTATTTATCATATTATTTATTACATGAAGCATTTCTTTTCCGCGTTTGTTAACAAAACTAGACGGCTCTCTCATTGAAGCTCGACTTTATTTCCCGTTTTTATGACAGGACATTTAATGAACCTTTGTCTTACAGACTTGTTACTGTAAGACTATTATTTATATTTAAAGGTATGCTCTTACCTAACTTAAGTGTGTATACACATTCTTTAAATTTACTGTATTTTATTTTTCTGAACCTGATCAGCAAATAATGTGCATCAAAAGCAGTTTATTTTAATTTAACATACTTGTGGCTGTAATTGGCATTCTTTGACTAACAAACTAATTTTATGTACAGGAATTCACTAATATCGTATTATATTGGCAACATAAAGACTGAATAACAATAAACAGAGAATACACAACATCAACAAAATATCAAATGTTTCACACCCTTCTGAACACACTCCCGTTTGAATACATGTGTATATAATTCTTAAAAATATATAATAATTGTCAACTAAATTATTCAAAATGTGTGTCTTTTTGCCTCTAATTATGTTTATTTGAAGTTGTTTGGGGAAGGACAATACAGTTTTTTTAAATAATTTAAATACATTTTTGGAAGTCTCGGACTAAACTTATTTGCAAAAACTATTTCTAATGTTTTCATTACAAAATGTATGGCTTACACAACTTAAATAGGTTACAACTCAAGATTCTCTTTAATCAAAATTGGATTGATTTCAGTACCAAATTTTTTTTATGCTTGTTGTATATGTTTAGATAAAACAGTGTTTTTGAAAGAAAAAACTATCTGTTAAAAACATGCATATTCTCATTGATACAAAGTCAAATTGTGGTAAGGTAATCACAGCAGTATACTAAATATATATTTTAATACCAAGGTACTCGGCTGTTCTATCACGATTTGATTATATAAACAAATATATTAGATCAAATTAATTTTCCGCTCTGTGTTAATTTAAAAATAATATTTCTTTAAGTCTTCCTTTGTCTGAGTAGGAATAAAGATACTGACTCGTTGACTGACCTTGCGGCGACATGCGAAAGAAACTGGTAGAGGAAGAAGATGTAGATAATTCAAACAGAGTATTGTCACGGTACAGTATTTTACTTTCAAACTATTTTCGCTTGCTGGTGGATTGGCCATATGGCTGCCTATTCTTTATTTTATACCCAAACTGCGGTTACAGTCCGATTCTCATTGGAAAGGGACTTATTTGACAGCTAGAAAAGCTACTTAATAAGGTCTCTTTTCACGTATTCATACGTCAAGTCATGTGATCTGCAACTACCACTTTGGAATTTTAACATTTATACACTTACTATTAAATAACACTAAAATATATTAAAATTGGTATTACACTGTCACATTGTTTTTATAAATGTTCTTTGATAAAAGAAATATATTTTATAAACATACCATACAAATATTTAATAAAATATTTACCTTATAGAATAAAACAACTTCTAGGGTTTTATAAAAAAAAAGTTGAAATTTGAAATTTTAACCTAAATATATGCGCATAGCAATTAATCACGTGAATTTCCATCATAAACTCTATATACCTCAGTTTTAGCTTCTCTGGTGCTGACTGACAGCTCACAGCTGACTTCTGATGGCTTTAAAAAGTACCATACTAAATTATGTATCCCTACGCGAACCATATGATCTGCAAAAAACATGTCTTTAGCAGTTGTCACTTCTGACAGTCAAAATTTAGGTAATACCTAATGTTGACTGTCAGAAGTCAGCTGTGAACTGTCAGTCAGCACCAAAGAAGCATGGAGCTACTGTACTTAGGCCCTAACATAAGTGTGTTCTTTCTTTTAATTAATAAAACAGTTTGGTGACTACATTTTAAAAAGTTCCATGGGCTGTTCGTAAATCTTTTCGATATCTATTTACATAATAATCACATATTCGGCCGCGTTAGAGTATTTTATTTAAGAAAATGTGATGTGATGTAATGTAAAATAAACATTTTATTAAAGCTGGTTGTAGCTCTTTTATCATATCATATATGTATCAATGTTGCTAGCAAATAAAATATGTTAATGTTTTCTAAAAAGCTCTTGCTATGGAAATTGGACTGTAGCCGCCACAACACGGGTTGAACTCATCTCCCCGCTCATGCTGGAAAACACAACACACACATACACACACACACACACACACGGAGAGTGCAAGTCGACGCATTCCTGAAGTAGTCCTCTACACCTCCCCTCCTGCCTATCACCTGCTGCGTTGGTGCGTGCAGTGACGTCGGCGACTCGGCCACACACTGACATTGCGTGGCTAGAAATAGACCAGCAGGAGGGAATAGAGGCAGCCATTGTTAGAATGTCCCAGTGAGGGGGAGGGGGGGGAGGGAGAAGGTGTAACTCGTTCCTTCACATTTTCAATTTTGGAATAAAAAAATACAGTGAGTTCTATGTGCTAGATTTTGGTATGTTGTTGCCAATGTAAGGTAAGATGGAAGATAGCTTTAGTTAAGGTAAAAAAAAATTGCATTTTTTTTTATAAATAAATACAAAAATGTTGGCCAATATAAATAAATATTACTTCAGTAGATATCTTTACACTGGATATTTATAATCATTACTATTAAAAGCAGCGTTGTCATTCTCTTGTGTTTTTTTTTATGGTCCATCTTTCCTAATATATAAGACAAATTTTGCAACGCTGGTTCGTCGATGTTGTCATTAGCTCCTTACTTCATCACATCACCTTCAGACATAAATGAAATCGAGGAGATTTGAACTTCTATCTTCATTTTAAAAGTTTATGTTGAAATTCCACAACACCCATGGCAAATATTCAAGAACTGTTGAGATGACTGTGTGTAGACAACTAAACTGACCGCCTATGTAGTTGTCACAGTTCCTTACATCCGGGTTCGATCCCTGGCGCTTCCAGAGTGTCTGTGAATCACGGTTTAGCTGTCAGCTAACGTTCTTCCTATGGACTGTCGCGTCCGCGGTAGGGACTAACTCTCCAGTGAGCTCACCCGTGATACAAACATTTTACCCCACTAAACAGGATTCACACCGGTACGGTTAGGTGTGCTGTACCGTGGCTGACAATGGCTATGAGGATGTCTCTTCCCCATCCTCCATATTGTTTGTCATCAATCACGCAAATGTTCTTAAAATTGTTTAGCATTTAACTTCTCCATCTTACTCCCTCAGTTTGTTTAGTTGGTCGCTCAGATAGTCAGTTTTGAAACTGATTACGGGGACCTCATGGTCTAAGCTGTAATATTAATACTGTACAAGGACACCGTAGATTGGAAGATTGGGTTCAAACCTGACCGGTGTATTGATAGGGGTTTATTCATGATATTTTCTATGAGTTATCCATCCTTCTCCGTGCTAATGCGGTTGCACTTTCTCTAAACCATACACTTTCAGTTACACTAATGTGATAGGGATGAGGACGGCTGGGTTAGAGAAAATGTATTCTAATTTGCGTAAAGGATGAGTGGAAAATTATTTGGCAAAAATCATCCTTGGTATACTGACTGGAATACGAACCTCAACCTCTACGTAACTAGAAAATTATATTAGATGTGCCTGACATTTAGTCAACGTGACCGCTAGTACGGGTAAGGAATTAAGAACCCTTGTGTTAAATGTACTAACTAAAAAGCTAATGTAATGAACCTGTGTTTTAAGGAAAAGCACCACCATATTTGTCTGACACTCTACAATTTTCATAGAAAGTCCGTTATTTGAAAACTTGAAATTCATATTGCCACAATGGCGGGTTGACAAAAATTACAATTATATTTACATTCTTAGTCCGTTTGATTAGTAATGTAAATATAAACTATACAGAAATCCATAAGGACATATTATTGGAATAGTTGATAAAATTGGGATTAACTTTATAGTTAATAAATAAATCAAATAAGAAATATTTCTCGAATGCCAAAGTTTAGTCACTTTCATTTGGTGGTAAAAAGTGGGCTTTATATCAAATTCAGGGTTTACCAATCACGTATTTGAATCTCGGCTTATTGGTGTTCAATTTCCCAATACTTTTCCAATACTTCGATACAAATATTATTTTTAAGTAGATTTTTCTCTACTTTTATTTCTCAACAAGAAAAAAAGTTATATTTTATTTCTAGAGATTTCAGAGAAACGCAGTCATGAGAATGCTTGAAAAAGTTTATAATTGCATTTAATGATACACTTTTGAATAAATATAATATAGTCTATAACAATATAACAAACTTTGGGTGCCTCGAGCAACATTTTATTCTTGCGTGTAACATAAAGGTTTCTTTCTTATTAAAGTACTTTGACAACAAGTACTGGGCAATTGGTTGGGTTGATGTAGGAACTTATCTGTCACTCCATATTTGTCTAAACCCCCCCCCCACGGGATGCGCATTCTCTCCATTCCCATGTACTCGTGCCTTGAAAGATAAAAGAAATGGACCTCGGACCGGATGGATCCTTTCGCGTCGGCTGTCCTTCCGGGCCTTCCCCTGCTTTTAAGAGCGTGCATTATAGCAGGCCCAATTCAGCTCCCGGCTCGAGCGAGGGATGGAAGTTAAAGGGAAAAGAAAACACCAAGATATGCCATGTATGTGTGCAGCGCATTTGTATTTGAATGATCACTCGAAATTTTCCGAGGTGACGATGAGGGACAAAGCGACAAAGTTTCTCGTTAATATCTACGTTATGTCCTTATTATAACAGAATGGCGATTTGTGCACAGTGCTTAAAGGTTAAGCCATTTCAAAATGCTATTTATTTTCCAAATATAATTTAATATTTCAACAATGTTCTGTATTAGGAACATCTTTAACCTTTATCCCCATTATTTTTTAATCAAAATAATTCCATGCAAAAGTGTTCCTGTAAATTTATGATTTTATCCGACTGTATCACAGAGTTGATGGTCATGTGACGCACGCCGTCGACTAAAAAAGCTGGAGAGCGTGGGGCTAGGTACTCTTTGCGGTAGGGCCTCTATAAAGGAGAACATTGATTCAATTGTATTATTAATTTACACATAGGTCTACTATTAAGTCTTGTCGACTCATTACGTGATCAATCGTAAATGTAAAATTCATGATATCTTACAACCCCGGCTCATATTTGTATTTTGACGGGTTGTATGCTCTGTGGGGCATAACCATACCTTATCATCCTTTAGAGACCATCTCACGGCTGCTTAACTGGGAGATGAGATATGGGATTGGACACTTTTTATATGCGAGATTGTTGGATTGGGAACCGTCGATTCGAAACAGGTGGATTGTCTACCGTCCACCAGATGATTACAGTTCATTAGGCTATCCAGCTGAACATTAGCCGATGCTCAAGTCATCTTGGAGGGTATGAGGGGTAATATTGGTGCTGGCTTGGGATCAAATCAGTACCCCGTCCACCTACACCCAAGATTATGCTTGGGCCAGAAAACTTATCGTAGTGTGGTAGTGAGATGGACATGCAATCCGAAGTTAGGTTAAACCCTGCGATTTTTTTTAGAAAGCCCGCTCTTAATTAACAACCAATATGATTTGAAAGTCACTTAAACTTGGCATTGTATAAATATTTATATTTATTTATTAATTAAAAATTATTCTAAAGCTTCCTTATGGATTGCTGTGCTGTTTCTCTTTACATAATTAATTGAATGGACTAAGGATATAATAACAACTGCAATAAAGTTTCCGACCTGAGTATTGTCTCATCCCGCCAGTTTCTGACGTGGTTATTGTCTCATCCTGCCAGTTTCTGACGTGGTTATTGTCTCATCCCGCCAGTTTCTGACGTGGTTATTGTCTCATCCCGCCAGTTTCTGACGTGGTTATTGTCTCATCCCGCCAGTTTCTGACGTGGTTATTGTCTCATCCTGCCAGTTTCTGACGTGGTTATTGTTTCATCCCGCCAGTTTCTGACGTGGTTATTGTCTCATCCTGCCAGTTTCTGACGTGGTTATTGTCTCATCCCGCCAGTTTCTGACGTGGTTATTGTCTCATCCTGCCAGTTTCTGACGTGGTTATTGTCTCATCCTGCCAGTTTCTGACGTGGTTATTGTCTCATCCTGCCAGTTTCTGACGTGGTTATTGTCTCATCCTGCCAGTTTCTGACGTGGTTATTGTCTCATCCTGCCAGTTTCTGACGTGGTTATTGTCTCATCCTGCCAGTCTCTGACGTGTTTATTGTCTCATCCCTCCAGTTTCTGGCGTGGTTATTGTCTCATCCTTCCAGTTTATTACGTGAGTGTTCTTCTCCCCACCGCGACGTGTGATCCCACAATTCGCCAAAGGAAAGTTTCGTGTGACCCCGGGGCTTGTAAGGGTCTACCCGTGTGAGTACTCCGTGTCTACACCGCAATTAGGACTCACTTTCCTCGCTAATTGGTCTCATCCAGAGGTCATCAAACTGAGCGCTGCAGTCGGGTCACTGGTCGTTTCTCCGCACTCTCCTTAGAGAGCTTTCAAAATTTAGACATGACCTTGTAAAGTGATAAGTGTTAAAGTACACGTGCCACTGGCACTTCCTCTCCGAAGGAAGTTGTGCTACGTATTATCTAAAAAAGTAGGCCGACCTTGATTGGTCTTGAACCCGCGAACATCGGGCACTTTAACACAAGTCTACCGAGATCAGGGCTGTTATAGTTTTACCCAGGCCAAAATCCACCCCGGTTTTATTAAAAAAAACTTATTATATTTTGGACACAAATCAATCGTCTAATTTTAGAAATGGTTAGTCATTCTTTTGAAAACCTTTTGGTTCAAACCCGATAATAATTAATAATAATACATTGATTTGTATTTGGTGTTATACACAAATTTTGAAATTACAGATTTTATACAATTAAATATGTTTTAATTGGTTGAACAAAATAATATGTTCAACTAGCAACTCACTTGGGATAATATTATTTCAAGCTACCTACACTATATTAATGCTAGGCCTTAGAAATAATACTTTGTCAAGAAGCAAAATGAGATTACAAAAGTTCTTACCTTTTATCTTTAACTAAAGAAAGCAACAAATCAATTCTCCAGCTGGCTTGATACAGGGTCTCCCCTCCCACCTCTTTCTATTCCTTCTACACAGTCTTTTTTCAACCTGCTAGCTTATACAGTATTGTTGCCAAGAATTACATTGTTGAATTATTGTTTCCCTTTATTATGTCTCTTATTATTCCTTTCCTTACTATATTAAAATTAAAATATGTTTCTCTGGATCCCGAATAATTAATATGTTTGAATTGTTGGTTTAATCAGATAACATACATAATAATATTATGAAAAATAAATATATTATCTTTAATTAAACCACAAACAAAACATCAAAAAACCCAATACAACCCAACTGGGCTGTTTGTTTTTTTTAAACCCGGTTTTTCTCAACCCTGACCGAGATCGACTGTAAATAATTGACGTACACAAATAATATATATCGATTAAAAGCGCAAATAGGGTTGAGGGTGTTCTTTGAAAACTGTAATAAACACACAATGGAAACGCAAGGGCAAGTCTAAAAGTCAATACAACCGTGATGAATACCAAAGCCACACACGTACAAACACACATTGCTGGGCACCCAGGCAAGTTCCCCACCTGCTTCACCCTAGTTACGCCACTGAGTCTGATTGAGATAGGAAGGCATTTTGTGGCAGTCATTAAAATTAAAGTTACTTAAACAATTTTCAAATATTTATACTATTCACATGATCTGCAACTATTATTCTTCATAAAGGCCTATTATAAT
Organism: Timema podura; assembly: GCA_033556935.1. Classification (NCBI taxonomy): domain Eukaryota; kingdom Metazoa; phylum Arthropoda; class Insecta; order Phasmatodea; family Timematidae; genus Timema; species Timema podura. The sequence goes on along the minus strand of JAVRXN010000004.1, from coordinate 38,570,013 downwards.
TATCGCAGTAGGCTACCTGTAGAAAAATACTCCATGGGGTCAGCCCGCAATCGAGCCACATCAACCAAACGGCGGCCGTCTGTTGGCGAAGATATTTTCAACCTCTGCGGATATTAAGTGTCATGTGGTCAGCACAATGTACCTTCCGGGCGTTAATATCAGTTTTCTAGATCGGAGCCGTTAGTTTTTCTTTCAAGTAGCTCCACATTTGTTCTCACGAGGCTGAGTTGACCCCGTTCCAGATCTACTTATTCACAGAAAATCTGGAAATTCCGGGGGTCGAACCCGAGACCTCTGTGTCTGTAGCCAGTAACTCTGACCACTAGACCACAGAGGCGGTCATCTGTGAAATAATACCGATCAAAATATAAACAATTTTCACCGCAAAAAAAAAAAGAAGTATTTTTTAATGTTCCTTCCTACCATAATACTACAAGACAAGCGGGTAGTTTAAACTAGGGATGTGTGGGACACGAGAAAAGGTCAGCCTTTTTGTAATTTTTATTGTAAAACTTTTTTGGCCAAAAATAAATAAAAATATTCCTCCAAACTTTGAGTTTAATTTTCTTCACACGGTGACCTGAACATTTGTTTAATATCTGTCAAGAGTGTTTGGGATTTAATGACAACTTTTTCTCTGCATTAAAAAAGGATTTTAGAAAATGCCGCTATGCTCATGAGTCATGGCAGATATTCAACAACTGTTGATATCATCACGTGTAGAAAATTAAACTCTTTGTTTCTACTGATGCAATCAATATTTGATCTATTTTGTCCAAAAAAGGCTATAAAAACTGCAAAAACACTGACCTTTTTTCGCTTTACCTACACTCCCACCTTAACCTTCATGGTACTTGTTTATCTCCTTCTGGTAGTTTTCCTCTTCTCCCTATAAACAACGCTTCCTCCCTCCCCCATCCCTCTGTTCCCACAGTGTATTGATAAAAATATTGGCTATATCTTAGATATACTTTTATGTAATCATACATCAGGACAGCCTTCACTTTTGATAGATATTACCAATACCTATAAAATAACACTAGTAATGTAGTTAAATGTTATTCATTTGGACCCCAAAAAATAATTTTGTGTTTTCTATAGGGTCCTTTTTATGAAAAATTGGACCGTATATTCACGCGCGTCATGTTGGTTTATTCCCAACTCTCCCTCCACGCAAATGCAGGAACGTGGCGCAAAAAAAAAAATCTACAAACTATTTCTATCAATAACCCAAATAGCCTAAGTTGTAGATAAAATACAAATTACCCTCCTCGGTGGTTGCATAATCTAAGGTGTCACTCTCGCAATAGACTATGCCGATGACGGCGATATTGGTATTCGATCCCGGTCGAGTATACTGAGGGTGGTTTTTCCTAAATGGTCTCTTACTCCATGCAAATTCGGGTAAACGTCCTCTAAATTCACCTTTCTTCCTTCCTAAACCATTACCCTAATTAGTACATAGGTGTATAACCCCAACGGGTAGTAAGACGTGATGCTGAAAAAAAAAACTGGCACTACTGAAAATATAATAATAAAACACAATGGCAAGTAGGTTGGGAAATATTTGTGTGTGTGTTTGGTAGTCTTGTGTTAGATTGTACTGCAAAGACATGTTCTCATGATTATAAAGATAATAACTCTTTGAGAGTTTCACCTGAGACCTTTGGACCCGGCATGATTCAGGAGGTCGGAGACTTTATCCAATTCCATAATCACCCGACCGGGAGAAAGTGAGGCTCAGATTATTATTGATTTTTATGCGACATTTCGCGTCGTCATTATCTGGCCAAATGTCACCTTACATGACAAAGTACTATACACTTTGTCATCTTGAATTGATTTAATGAACTTGCCAACCTGCGAAACAGCGGCAAGTTAAAATAGGATTTATCGTGTTAATGTGTTTAGCTTTTTATTCGGCGAGTTTCAAAGATAGGACATTGAAACAAAAACTATCCTACATGTTAAATAATTCTAAAAATATTCCTCTCTTGTCACACAACATAATTTTTTATATCTTAAACTAGTCCTTTATTTGTAAACTTATTCTTTAAATTTGTATACAACTCAAACTATTTATTTTATTAACGAAAATTGCCAGTGAGAATATTCCTTCCAGGATTTAGTTTTAAAAAAGTCCGTGAAAGTATGTATCTATCATTCAAGAGGAGGAAATTTGAAAAAATAAGTTAAACGCAATTCAATTTTTTTTCAGCACCGTCTCTTACTACCCGTTTGGCCTACCCGCATATGTACAAATTACTTTAATGTGCTAGAGAGGAAGAAGGTTGAATTTAAGAGGTAGTGTACCTGAATTTGCGTGGAGGGAGAGTGGAAAGCCATTTAGGACAAAAAACTTAGAACACCCAACCGGGATTTGAACCCACTCGCAGTCTAGTTTATTGTTAGAGTGACACCCTGGACTATTTGGTCACGAAGTGGGCCGTCAGTGCTGTCCAGGTGTAAATAGTAGATGGAGTATATATACTCGTCAGCATAAGAGGGGAAGTGTTATCAGCAAGTAATCAAGAGGCCCCGCAAGATGAACAACCAACTCATTTTATTCCCTCCATTACTATATTTCGTTCACTAACGTAAAAGTTTGAACGTGCCTAGTTGCGACAAATTAAAATTCAACCCGCTCCGCAAAGAAAAAAAACCACTTCAAATTCACCCACCCTGCAGACAACGTCGTTAAGTGTCTGCCAAGAATAATAAGTTCACATGATGTTCCTTATAAACTAAAATATATTAGACTGGCACATTTTGAGCCTTTGTATCTAATATGTTCACACGTGTGTTTTATTGGGAATATTTTAAATCACGGAATGTGCACTTAAAGGGAAGGAAGTTAACCCACAGGCTTAGGGTGTCTTGATCGACCCCAGATAGCGTCAACCATTATTTACATTAAGTTTTTTACTATAAATATTTGGTACAGATGTGACGCCGTTCAAAAGTGACACCTGGGCATGGTCCGAGTTTGGTTCCCGTATCCAGGTGTATTTTTCGAATATGTTTTAAGGGCCAGTTTCATAGTCAGATTTAGCATGCCTAAAGTGCGAGTCGATACTAAATACAGGACGACACCTACCTAGACCAAAATGGAATGGGCCAGTTTCGCATATGAAACTGGCCCATTCCATTCAATTTCAGGTAGGTGACGTCTTGTATTTAGTATCGACTCGCACTTAAGGCGTACTAAATCTGACTATGAAACTGGCCCTAAGAATTTAATTTTATCTCTTTGTATTGCGTCCTACTAACTACATATATGTGGGCTAAAATTGTTGTTTAGTGGTGCTGTATTAGGTTAAGTAGGCCGCCGATATTATTTATTTGTTAAAAATGTGCAAACTATATAAATTCCTCCAAAATAAATTCTTAATAATAACATTGAATATTATATTAAGCATAGACGTATTTTTAACAACTTTGTTATGGTTATTCGTAGATGCATTTGCATATATGTACCATTGGTATATATTATACAGACACATGCTTATGTTGCTACTTATTGAATGTCGTTTATTTGGACTCTTCTCTCTTTTATTCAGTCTACACGATTTAACACGCTTGTTTGTCAAATCAGTCCCATTTGCGTTATTTTATTTTTTTTAGTGGATATTGGACATCCCAAATCAGTCCTGCATAGTAGCACAAATCGGTCCCAAAAATTTATCAAGGAAATAAAGATTAATATAATAGTGGAATGAATATAAGGTAGTTTAATACACTAAAAAAATATAGAAAATCATATCAGAACATTTCACAAGTTAATTCATCAACTTAAAAAAGTTAGCCAGAATTTAAATTTCTATTACTTGTTATTTTTTGGGGAGATGCCATTTTTTCTCACTTCCTGGACGAAATCCAACAGAGATCTCCTGTGTCCAGTTTTTGCATGGTATTTTGGAAGAATTCCTTTTTCCAAAGAAATTGAGGACAACGTATAATTTTACCACGAATTTTGACTTATGTGTTACATTGTAGGCCTATGTCTTTATGAAGCCGTCAATGAAAAGAAAAATATTACGACGACTAGAATAAAACATATATAGTTCAGTTTTGAGTGAAAGGAATACAGCCCATTGGCTGTTCTCGGGCTTGACGCAGAATATTCAGCCCCGACGGAAGGCGGAAATGTCGAATGGCGAGATGTAGTTTTCAAAGATAAAGTCACATAAGGTATGCACAGTCTTTCGTTGTCACTGGGGATACGTGCCATGATTACTTCGATGAGAAGTCATCAATACAAGCAGGTGCTAGCAATGGACTAAAAATTGGCGCAAAATAGAAGATATTTTACTTTTCTGGACATTACAATTTTTTACTAGATGCCATTTCTGAATTAACCTATACTCATTTTGGGTCAGGTGAAATTGACAAACTTTCAATTGACTTTATGGGCAAACCTTACTCACAGCTTTGTGATTATTTTAATCGATTTTATCAAAATCAATGAAGATGACTGATAGAGAAAGGCTGACTTTGAGTTTGTTGCATTCATTCATTAAATAGTGCAATGCTGCAGTATATATAGCAGTAATCTTACTGGGTAGAAGGAATACGAGAGGAAAATACAAGTTATTTACCAAGCTATGTATTGAAAAAATCTTATTTATATAACTGCCTCGGATAACTTTTAAAAGTTCTACACTCAAACACGTCTTGTACTTTGGTGAGAAATTCAAGGTTAGCTCTCGCTGAAAAAGCAACAATATTTATAGAAGGATCATTGATTAAAAATAGTTTTTCTAGCGATGGTCGTGATTGCCATTTTCTTAAGTGCTGCCTGGACTTCAGCTGTATTCTTAAGGAATTTTAGCAATGCCTAGCCCTAGCATTATACATGCATTCTCAAATTAGTCTCACATCATTTGAGGTGTTTACGTTATTCTCTCTTAATGCTGTATTGACAATTTTCCTCGGTGGCTTTCCTCTTCAACTCGTTGCTCATTCGTTTTCTATTCAGTGTACCTTCATCGTAGGTGCAATGTCCGTGTGCACTAGGAACTAGAATTATTTCACCCTCTGCTAAAACTGTTATATAGGACTTACATGCACTACTCCACACATCTCCATATCTCAACATAATTTGTAAATAAAAAACTTATGAGATCTATAATATAGCTATGAATCTCATGAACTGTCAACGTTGACTCATTTCACTCGACATATGTAGCACACTTAACAACAGGTGAACGAGAACTGGTTCGATAGTATTTAGTAGGATCGGACCGTAATGACGTGTTTACATTAACCAGCCGGGACCAATAAGGGCTGTGCGCTATCACCTACCTCGACCTTGGACCGATTCGACACGCAGCCTTATAACATAAGGATTAATCAGCGAGGTAGGATTGATGGGGGAGGGGGAGAATTGACCTGCATTATAAACTAGGGGATATAAACACCATAGTGATAAACTACATGTATAAAACTACCACCCCTTGATCCCAATAAAGATTTGAACCTTGACCTCGTCACAGACAATTCAAAATATTGCAGGGTGCTTTAGAGCGTGTGATCACGGGTGCTGTTACCATAACTATCATAATGTTTTATTTTGGTAAAATTGCATTAGCGAACAAATCGGTTAGTAGTATATAAGTGACAAACATTCTCTCTGGGCGTAGAAGTTGAGCAAAAACATGTTTGTGATGACTGATGACAAGAGATAAAGTCAGAAATCATTGACGGGCCCATCCTGTCTACAAAGAACTAGACTTATTATATCAATGATCAGCGCAATCTTTTACCCGCACCAACCTTCAACAATCATAAAAGCCTTAACAAATTACACTGATAAGATAGTCAAGTAAATTATCTTATCGCGAAAATAAAGGTCAGAACATTTGAAACAATTCTCACACTTTCGTGTTTAAATAACTACTCTACGTTAAGTTTCGCTGTGAAAGTGGGTTTTGTTTGGGTGTGTACACTGGTACTCGTGTACTCTTTTATGTCCAACCACTTGAAATAACTTGAAAGTGTTCCTTTCTAATGAGCCTACGTAGTTTTTATCGAAGGGTTTCTCGCTCGAAGCTTAGGCGGGAAAGTGTTTCAAAAACGGAACAAATTATTTTGGAATTATTCGCTAAGGATTTATATCTACATAGACTGAAAGCTGTCAAAGGTAAACACTTCAGTTATTACTTCTTAATTGGCTGAATCTTAGGATTACACCGTCAGGTCTTGCCATTTCGAGGTTATACGACATATTCCTTCTGCTTAATCTTATTTTCCTACTCCGCGCATTACTACCCATTCGGGCTATCCTCGTATCTACACTAATGGGATAGGTGATAATTCAAATTTAGAGTAATTGTACTCACATTTTCCCTTAAATTTAGGCGCGTTGACACAATGAGCTCATTTACACCTTACTTGCATTTGATTGAAGAGGGAGTAGGAAACCATTTATGAAAACCACCTCATTACACCTGGGCGGGATTTAAATATCCAACCTTCCCGTCAGTGGCAAACCAGATGAGATGAGACGGATGACTTCTTTGTCCGCGTGCACACTGTGTGAATACTGTTGAATTCTTATCATGACATTAACTCAATGGTTTTGTTGAAGGAAACGCAGCCTTAAGCATTTTTATTTTCTCTATACAAACCCAAACAACAAAAGTATTTACTTTTTGTGTCAGTGATTCATTAAATTTAGAAGCTGAGGCTGCCAACATTTCTATTTTAATAACAATTTATTTCCTGAACATGTTATTAAAAATGTTTAATCGACTTTAAATTGCGATGAAATTATGATGTCATATTTTCCACGTGTGTAGAAATGAAAATCTAAAGCTTCACTCAGCCGGAACTTGTCTTGATAGTAATTATCTCCGTGGTCAAGTGGCAAGATAGTGATGCAATTAATTTTAAGGGAGTCTGGTTTGATTTCGGGTGGTGTGAACAAATATATTTATTATTTGTATCAAGTTAACAACGCCATCTATTTTGAGAGCTGAAAGTTCAACACATCGCCATGGCGCAAACCCTTTTATTAGTACATGGTTGCTACAGACAGGGAAAACAGGGAAAACCTGGAAAAGTCAGGGAATTTTTGGATGACAGGGAAAACAAGGAAATGTCAGGGAATTTAACTAAAAATAAGGAAAAGTCAGGGAATTAAAAAATATGTCTAAAATATCCCATTAATTTCGCAACTGAAAACTAAAACAAAAGTTAATAAATAATACCTAAATAAAAAAAAATATTTTAATTTTTAAAATAACTGATAAAACCGTTTATATTTAGAAGATACAAACTTTTTTAAATATGTGGTCAATAATAACACGTCATCATCCACCATTTAAACTGGAAAAAAGTAGTCAGGGAAAATTGAAAAATGTTGCCTGGAAAACCTGGAAAAGTTAGGGAATTTTGTAAAATATGTTTTGTAGCCACCCTGTAGTATTAACATATCGTACCTGCACGTATGCTCGCTAATTTGCCCCCCTTGAGAATAACTATTTACGCCACTCTCCTTAGGCACCAACTTGTTTTTTGTATTACTGTGCTTATTGTCAACATAGAATGTCGATATGAGCCAGGAATGGGTGAAATCAATAGTTGGCGTTTGTTCGCTTGTTAATGCTAATTAATTCTAAGACAAAATAACCAGACGTCACTAAATAATGGAAAGTCAACAATACAATTTTCTCAATGAGATAGTTTCGTTCCTGCCAGTAATTGAGCCCGGGATCCTTAGATTAGTAGGCAAGACGTGCCAAGGTTTCGGTCCAGGTAATTATTATTGTTATTGTGTCATATCAGAAGCTTCTTTTTTTAGATCTTGAAACGTGACCTATCCAGTTGGTCGTTGTTCGTAGAATCACCTGCACAATGGTTCATTTTTAATTGTCTCTTCTTAGAAATTCTTCATTAGTCCAAATTTTCAAGGCTTTTAAAATAAATTTTTTTCATTTTAGTCAATGCCTTATTGATATTTTTTGGTGTTAGTTTTAAACGTAACTAATACTACGCGTACCATTAAAAAAATTAGCCCGCTTCGTGGTCGAAAGGTCTAAGGTGTCACTTCACCCTATACAGGACTATCGATGATGGAAGATTGTTGGGGTTCGGATTCCGGTCGCGGTGAACTGAGGTTTTTTTTCCCCTAAATTGTTGTTTTACTCTCCTACGCAAATTTGGGTTCACTTCCTCTAAATTCAACCTTACTCATCTCTAACACATTAACGTAACTAGCACATATGCGTACAACAAAAAATGGGTATAATACGCGTCGATAAAAATAAATAAATCATTAAGATTTGTTTATGTTAAATTTCAAGGAAATGTGCAAACATTTATTTATCTGTGGAGAGAACGAGAAATCACGTTGCATAAGAAACAAATTCCCCATTGCATCTGGTCGGGGCTCTAACCCCGAGTCAGTCAAACGCGCACCTAACCGTTGATTATTGTGGTTGCACCCAGTCAAACGGAGATGAGGCTGGAACTACAATCGAGTGGTTTGACGGTCTCTAAGGTCACGTGATTGCAAACTATGACAACCCGTTGGAATTATTAACGCCCGCGCCTGTGGTTTGTAAGGTCGCTTTAGGTCTACGGTTCACTGGTTCCATCCCAGTGGGGGCACCTAGAATAATTTAGTATAGGTTTGCCTGTTCGTTTTACCGCACGCATTATTAAATGCTCGGGCTAGGCTCGGGTTTTGACCCTTTGCTAGGTTTAGTTGATTTGTAACCTCATGTGTTTTAAAACCCTGACTTTGGGAACAGCATGCTGTAAAAAAAAAACCTCCATGGTGTACCGCGCAGTCTTTCTCGCTTCTTTACCTAAAAATGGAGACATCGCCCATTGAATATGACATCATAAGTGAATGCATCTGCTTGGTATGATACTTACTCTAATGGGGTAAGGATGAGGAAGGAAGCATTTTAGAGGTAACCTCTCTGCATTTGCGTGGAGGAAGTGGAGTGGTAAAACATTTAGGAAAAATCAAACCTCAGTAGACTCGACCGGGATTTGAACCCCGATCTCCCCGTCATCAACAGGGAAGTCTAACACGAGAGTGATGTCTTAGACCATTCGAGCACTGAAGCGGGTGATTCGTATTTGAACAAGAATCGAACCTAGGTATCCACTGGCTAATGATGGGAATACGGGAAGCGCCGAGCCAAAGAGGCGGGTTGAAGAACCTGTGGATCCTCGAGCGAATAGTTTATGGATGGATTTTGCTGGGAGAAGAACCTTGCCCCCCCTCCGCCTTATCCCCTCTTCTATGTTTAAACCATGTGTAGCGTGTTAGCGATAGAAAGTTTCGACCACATGTGGTTCTGTGAAGTGGTTTTGATTGTAAACACACACTTTTTCGGTGCGGACAAAGTCTAGAGTCTTAGTCGCAGTTTCACATCTCGGTCATGACGCGACATTTTTTTTATCTCTCTCTCTCGCTTGTATCTCTGGTAGAGGCCGCTTGTTGGTATACAGTTGCAGAATAATTATGGTCAAATGAAAATATTTGAAAATACAAATACATTTTTTTTTGCAGTCGGTCATGATTTTGTGTTACAATATTATTAGTGTTGTTTTATTACGTACCTATACAACCGGCCCCGTTGTATAGTGTCACTGTACCTGGCTACGAATCTAGGGGTCCCGGGTTCGATTCCCGGCTGATATCATGGTTTTTTATCAGCCCAAAAGGGGAATTATCATAACGGTCACCAGTGTTGGGTTGTTTGGGCTTGAGTTAGGTTTAAGGCCCCTACTGGCTCTACAATATCATAATTAGTATAATTAAATCTCATTACGGGTATGAGGTTTGGACAACCTCCACAGGTAACCTCCTGGGCAACGTTCTGTGCCACCAGAGCAGCAAATAGTCTACACATAAGGTGACCAAACTAGACAATATGTATCACTCCCGGCTGAAGAGGCCATACCTTATAGGGACAGCAGCATTTCACATGTCTTGCTCGTATGAATATTGTATTAGTGACTTATTAATTGTCAAATAAAGTTGCTCCTATCTGAATTTGACAGTACAAACGCCATAGTAAGGACTTAAAATACAAATATATTTTGTCGTGAGCAAGGTTGTTAACATTCTAATAAATTACTACTATGGGTATTATTGGTAGAAATTCAATCTTTCAAAATTGACATATGCACATCTTAGGGTATATATGTCAGATTCGTGCCGGGCGTGTTAAATACCCTTCCAACTCTTCCCACAATAAAGGTTTATTATTAATGTATATTTGTATTTCTCCTCAATTTCTAAGCTATGAATTTATTAGAGTCTTAATAGTATTCGCAACCCAAATTATGTTTGAAAAAAACCTGGTAATTGCTTCCAGGGGGAATTAATGTATAGAAAAAAATCACAGCCATCTCGTGTTGGGATACAGGTAGGACCACCGACTATTAATGCAACTCCCTCCCCTCCCCCCTTCCACCTAACATTAAATAAATCTGAGTACAGCCTTCATGAGAATAGTCTTAGTAAGCGTATAACCCGAATGGGTAGTAAGACGCTGTGTTAGTAAATAAAATAATTAGTTTGTAATAATAAACTATTTTTTTCTTGACCAACTTTTATTGTTTATGTTTTTTCAAAGGTTGTTTCTATGTCGATCAGACTATTTTTTTTCTACGAATCATTTGTGCATACTGCATAACAACCTAATATCCTTGGGACTCTCTCCCCCGCCTAAATTTCCCATGGATGTTTCGCCTACTGGCCTACATAGAGGAATCGAATCACAGGTGGATCTTGGTTAAAATTTAAGGAGTTAATCATTTTTCTGTGTCCTCACATTCTATGTTGGTCTCTCACCCCTCGACATATCAAGGTCACTGACATTTTTTTACTCTTCTAAACCGGGCCCCTTGTTGCTTCTGAACAATTTCTGTGTTATTTCATTGACTCGACTCCCAAGGACCCCAAACAAAGCAGCCAACTGTTTTAATTCGTGTGGGGATTGCTGCAAGATCCAGTTAAGTCAATGTTTATAAACCAAGTAAAATGAACAATTTCAAAGATTAGAAAAATAATAACCTGGTCGTCCAAAAAAATAACAGATAATTGTTATTTTTTTAAGTTCGTACTTTCATAGTAGAATATATACTGGTGTCATAGAGGTCTAAGTTTAAATCCCGGTTTGGTGTACTTTTTTTTTTCTAAATACTTTTTCACTCAACCTGCATGAAAATAAAGGTATATTTCCTCTGAATGTTACCTTCTTCATCTTTGCTACATAAATATGCGGATAGTCCGAATGGCTAGTAAGCCATGATGTTCAAAAAAACAGGATTATTCATTAGTCTTAGCGAGGGTGATTAGATGAAATGCACTCGCATTATCGTTAAGAGGCGCGGAGAAAACACCCAGGATAAAGCTACATGTGGAATACCACCCTTTTTTTTTAGGGACGAGATTCAAACCTCAATCTCACGGTAGCCAGTAATCTAGCAGTGAGCCTGATGCCTTAGACTGCACTGGCCTACCCGTGGTATGGTTGTCATAGGTATTGATACTCTTTCATCTTTCGAAAGTGACAGCTGAAGATCACTGCTGTATAAATATGTGAAAATTGTGTCCGTATCTTTCAAAAAGGTTTCTTCCAATCAGAATCTGTTTGTAACCGACAACATTATTCTTTATATCTAATATTAAATTACTATTTTTGTTACCAAACAAGTGACTTACAAGTAGTATGCATTAAAAAAGTAATACTCTTTTGTCTTTGTCGAATATCAAAAACATAATTAAGATGCGAAAAATGATATAATAGTTAGTACTGGCACTGGAGCTTTGAATTGGCCTTCCCTGTCTAAAGGACTCCGGTTTGATTCTAGAAGGTGTTGACGGATTTGAATTTGTGTACGAGATTGACATTATTGTGTTTAAAACATGCATAATAAATAGCCTTAAAATGAAGAAAAACTGTTCTAGACTCAGATGTGGACTTAGTTTGTTATTGAAGTAGGCCAACAACCCAAGGTTCTTTCCGAGGGAAGAAAAATCCTTTTCCCTCTTCCAGATTTGGTTTCTTTCATGTCTTGAGTGGGTTACTTGAGTTACTTCACACAGTCAAGGTCAGATTCGTTATCTTGCTGGCTTCTAGGGGCAAACTTTGTCACCGATTAGTGAGAAATTAACGAATGAGATTAACTTACACTACTACGTTATTTCCGTCTTTCGTTTTCAATTAACTTGCTTTTCCAAGAAAGATACAAACATTTAGTTATGTATAATGGGGTGTTTCTAATATTGCACTGTTTCATTACTTTGTAGTAGAGTAAATTTTGATGTATTTTTCAAATTAAAACTTGAAACTAAAATCAAAACATAAAAATTAAAATATTTAATAATTAATCATTGTGGTTTGTGTCAACCGCCGTCGTGTCTCTTATTTCGCTTGTTTGAGCTTGGAAAATATGTTATAATTTAGATAGATTACTAACTTTATTTTAATCGTTATTTATTTTCAAGTTTTATCGATTTAGTAAAGGTCTTATTTATAAATAAATGATAACTTACTACTATACAATAACAATTTTAGTGTACAATTTTAACAGGTGTATAATTATAACTTATAAGCTATGAAATTAATAGTGATTCGATGATTTCAAATCATTACAGTTCACGAATTATAAGTGGTCTAAGTTGCTATTTTTTGCTTTTCGTGCACCTTTGTTAAGGTAAAGTAATTAATACATGGGGCTGAAATTTAGTATAGACAATTCAAATAGTAATACACAATTAAATATTTATTATTTAAAATTGCATAGTTTTTAGTTATATACCTATACCCCGCTACTTTGATTTTATCTCCATTTATATACACCGTGTTTTTATTTAGATTTTTTTAAACCTAACTTTACTCGTTTATTTTATTAATGTGTCTGAATTGATCATTGCAAATAAAAATTCGAAATCTCTCTTTCATGCAAGTTCTTGTTTCGACTCTACAGATTTTAGAGACCACAATGACTATCAGAACACACCATGCAAGGCTGAAGCAGAGGGTCAAATAATCCCAACTAATGACACACCTAAGTAAAGCGGACGCCTGCTTCTTTATCTGGTCAGCGTTGCTGGAATTGACTAGGACATTGCTATATTTTCAGTTTTTATAATTGGTTTGACCAAAACAAATAAAACATTTCTTCATTATAAACCTTTATTTTAAGATGGCTGCATCGGAAAGCACGGAGAAGCGTTGCGGATGTTAATAACTTTCGGATTACTTATGAAGTGCTGGTTTGATCTTTTTAAATATTGTTTTCATGTATCCCTCTTAATTTTCTACAATTAATTTCTAGAGTATCTGTCATTGGCATTGCAGAATTTCGACCAGGACATTTTCTCTTTGTTTAAAAAGTTTCCTGTCAAATGCCACTATGCTCATGACAAATTTTCAAAACTTAGTTAACAACATGTATAACATTAAGCCGCCATCTACTGAGGCAACATTTTATTTATTTTGGACAGCAACTTTTTTTTATCATATAAACAGCAAAAAACAGAACATTAGCTTAATTCATGTTCCCTCCCACCCATCTAAACTCTAAGCAAAATCTGCCAAAACTCGTAGTTGAATTTTCCACTCCCGGAGAGTTTATGTTTCGTGATAATCTCCTCGGCGTTCCAGATGCGAACGATCCGCTCCCCGAACTAGAAGCAGCATATGGTGAAACACTCTTTTTAATAAAGGTCCTATGTGTGATCACGATCCTTTTGACGTTTTTGATGTTCTCCCGACTCGAGGGATGCGGGTTTTCTCGGAAACGACCCCTCCCGATGTTTTTAAGTTTATAATTGACATTTATTTCCTCCACCTAAGCTTTCTCAAACACGTGCTCTAGATATAGAGGCGGTTTCTTTTTTTTTAGTCGTGGGGTCTTTGTGGGGTCTCACATTGCAGCCGGCGTAGACAAAAGGTCTCATCTGCTCTTAGAGTTACAATGAATGACAAGGGGGTGAGGGATGGGCACAAGGGTTGTTGGTGTTGGGATCTCAACTATACCTCAGTTTTAGCTTCTTTGGTGCTGACTGACAGCTCACAGCTGACTTCTGACAGTCAACAGTTAGGTATATACCTAAATTTTGACTGTCAGAAGTGACAACTGATAAAGACATGGTTTTTTGCAGATCATATGGTTCGGCGTAGGGATACATAATTTGGTCTGGTAGCTTTTAAAAGCCGTCAGAAGTCAGCTGTGAGCTGTCAGTCAGCACCACAGAAGCTAAAACTGAGGTATACAGTCAAGTCTCTCCTTTTTACTTTCTCTCTATCTTACAGGTAGAGAAAGTATTGTGATCGTCAAAAAAATCGAACTCGAGATTTTGATGAATTTTGACGTTTCATGACTTCCTGAATCCGAAAAAGTGGTTTTTGAATTTCCGTCTGTCTGTCTGTCTGTCTGTCTGTACCTCCAACTAGAGCCTAAACTATTTTACCGATTGAGCTGAAATTTGATATCTAGGGTTTTCATAGGGTTGCCCAGAGGGGTTTTTGGAATTGGATATCTACCCCTAAAATTAAGGGTAGTTTACTGAAGGGCAAAAAGAGAAAAAGTCGATTTTCTCAAAATCGGCTCTAACGATTTTGATTAAATTTCATTTATGAACATGAATAAATATTCCAAACAAAATGGCTACTCTCAATATTTCGGCAAAATCGTTTTAAGGGCTCCGGTCTGATGCGTAAATTAACATTTTTTATAATAGCTCCGAAACTATTTGAGATATGAAATTACTTAGCATTACAAATATGTTTATATTATTTATAATACAAATATTTTATTCGAAACATATTTTTATAAAATCAATAACTTTAAATATATACGCAATTATATATATATTTTTAACTTTTTGGGCATTAAAGCTTAAGTATTGCGACCGTAAGAAAAACTAACCTGAAATGTTGATGGATGTCGACGTATCATGACCCCCCGAACCCTTAAAAATAGTCTTTGCAATGCCGTCTGTCTGTGTGTCTATTAAAACTTAAAATTAAGGGTAGTTTACTGAATGGCAAAAAGAGAAAAAGTCGATTTTCTCAAAATCGGCTCCAACGATTTTGATTAAATTTTATTTATAAACATTAATAAATATTCCAAACAAAATGGCTACCCTCAATATTTCGGCAAAATGGCTTTAAGGGCTCCGGTCTGATGCGTAAATTAACATTTTTTTAAATAGCTCCGAAACTATTTGAGATATGAAATTACTTAGCATTACAAATATGTATATATATTTATAATACAGATATTTTATCCGAAACATATTTTTATAAAATCAATAACTTTCAATATATACGCAATTATATGAATTTTTTTAACTTTTTGGACATTAAAGTTTAAGTATTGCGACCGTAAAAAAAAACCTAACCTGAAATGTTGATGGACGTCGACGTCTCATGACCCCCCGAACCCTAAAAAATAGTCTTTGCAACGCCGTCTGTCTGTGTGTCTATAAAAACTTAAAATTAAGGGTAGTTTACTGAAGGACGAAAAGAGAAAAATTGGGTTTTCTCAAAATCTGCTTAAACGATTTTGATTAAAATTCGTATCTAGGCGTTGATTAAGATTATAAATAAACTGGCTATTTTCATTTTCCTATGAAAATGATTTTTAGGGTACATTACAGAAGCGTTAATTTCCGTATCTCCACAACTATTGGAGAAACTAAACAACTTATCATTGCAAAATTGTAGGACTATTAGAAATAAAAAACTTTTATTTGACATATATTTTTATAAAAACAGCAGTTTCTGAGATATTTGCAAATTTATTAATACAATTTTGTGAGCTTTAGTTGTAAACATATACTACTTAAGTCTTAACGCAATAAGACTCCAATGCCATAGAGTAATTAAATATAAGTAAGTATCTAAAAAAAGTATGTTATTTTTTCTTAAATCTCTTAGGAGAAATGTTTGCATAGCAATGATCTATCTCCATTTTAGACTCAATAGTCAATATTTACATTTTTTATTGGTAAAAATGTATAAATGAATAATTAAATATCAATGCGATGACTTGAAGATCTGCAACACCTTTTAAAATGTTAAAATTTTAACCAGAAATCGAAATTTTAAAACGAAGTGTTGACCCTTGTGGAAGACATTAAACTGTTTGAAATGTTCTTAGGTGGACAAAGATGCGCCTCTTTTCTCATTGATTCTATTCATTGTATATTATGTTATGCGTGTTCTTATGCGGAGTGGTGATGATACAATGTACATTATTCCGTTCAGAAATCTTACGAGTTTATAGAAAGAGAGAGAAAGTCTGTGCGGTGTGCCGTACCATTTATTTTCTTTAGCACCTAGTCTTACTACGACCCGTTCGAGATACACACATATGCACTAATTGCGCTATTATATTAGGAATGATGAAGGTTGAATTAGAGGAAGTGTATCCGCATTTGAAACTTTATTAATTTATATTACTGTTTGAAGAGTCTGGAGAAATGTGAATTACTTCTGAAAAATCTTAAGGGAAAAAATCAATATAATTTTGTGCTAAGAAAATAAATAGTGGCAAATATTATATAAAATTGGAAGCGTGTCTGCCTACCATGCTAAGAGTCCCTTGTTCAATTCCTGGCATGTCCGAAAAGTATCGTTGTTGAAATGTGGGTTTCCTCTTTCACTTTGATAAATTGAAGGCTGGGGGCTGGATGTGGTGTATGTTCTAGATTTAAGTTGGTTTATAGGTAATATGCTGGTACCAGTCCGTTCATAAAGGACATGTTAACTTACTCAATAATAATGCTAATAATATTTTTTTAAATTCAAATAAAATATTATAGCGTCTAGTGCTAAGGTTAGATCAGGATCTAAACTAGCGGTAGAATATATACTATTTGAATAAAAGTGTAAATACTATATCACTTGAAGTCGACTCTCTAAGCTAGAACTAAAGAATTCTGCAGATGAATTCGATATCGCTTGCTACTAGGACCACGAAACTTTTGATATTACAACTCTTGCGTCAAGGCTAGGGTGTTATATCGATCGACCCGTGACACTAAATCAACCCCAATATTACTTCTTGTGAAAAGCTATATTCCAACCATCCAGTAGAAGATTAGGGCTTTCATCAGGCCGTTAAGCTCGAATAACTCACATGTCAATAGTTTGTCTAAAGGATGTTTCTATATGTAAAAATAAAAAAAGGGAGATATTACAGTAGTGGACCCTGATAAAAAGTTCAATCGGTAGCGCGTACCTCTCTACTGAGCTAAGAGTCCAGGGTTCGATTCCCGGCATGGCCGAAAAATTTATCGTTGGTGAAATGTGGGTTTACCCTTTCACAGTGATGAATTAACGGCCGGGGAATGGATGTTGTGCCTGTCCTAGTCTTAAGTTAGATTATAAGGCATATGAAGCTACGACAGGCCTAGCCAGGTGGTAGTGGAAAAATATATAGCTTGAATAAAAAACTGACCCAGGCCACAGGCTGGAAACAGTAATGTATGTAAAGTAAAGACCCTAATTAAAACAGATTTGACCGAATACCGTACTTTCTGAACACGTGGATTGTTAAAAGCTCAGCAGGCACGACTTTCGAACCTACAACACACATCGGCAGGAACGTAGAAAAAATGGCAGACTCATCTACTTTGGCTAGACGAGCATAGTTCATATTTCTATCTCTGCCATATTCGGAAATGCGCCAGGGTTTAAAAGAGATATATTACTGCTCCCCAACCCGACAAATTTATTTGGTTTACAAAATAGGGAATGACCTCCAACTACCACCAATCCTAACGATTCATTGGTATGCATAGTAACTCTAGTAGACGTGAACATAACATTATTGAAATCTTCAACGCACTAACTACGACTAATAATTTTTTTTCGGGGGGCCTGGAACTTTTGTGAATAGGGGAAAGGGGTCCTCCAAATTAAAATATATCTATAAAAAGGACCTTATATAATTTCACAAAATCTATAATTATTGGGTGAGTATAAATCTTCAAAAACTGCCCCTTTGTTGAAACAAAATTACTGTTATACAAACATAAATATTTGCCCTTATTTTAATAACCCTTTAAAACCTTTACTGGCTGCAAGACAATTAATATATAATCATTAATTTAGAACAATCAGCTGTTGTTAAGTGATAAAATATCCCTTTACAAACATATTCTGTAAATATGTTACACTTTACATTTGGTGAGATTGAAGCTGCAGATCACATGACTTCATATATGAGTTAGTAAAAATAGTAACTTTTATAGCTTTCCTATCGAAATCGGACTGTACTTGATTATATTGGTTTTATAAATTTGGACTGTACTTGATTATATTGGTTTTCTAAATTTGGAGGGAATGCTGTATTTATATGATAAACTTAATACTTTTGATACATTCACCTTAAACCTTTATATATATATATATATATATATAGAGAGAGAGAGAGAGAGAGAGAGAGAGAGAGAGAGAGAGAGAGAGAGAGAGAGAGAGACAGACAGACAGACAGAGAGTAGGATTTAGGTTGGACTTTTATCTCTCTAGCTTTCTGTATTTTTACTTTCTCTCTATCTTACAGGTAGAGAAAGTATTGTGATCGTCAAAAAATTCGAACTCGAGATTTTGATGAATTTTGACGTTTCATGACTTCCTGAATCCGAAAAAGTGGTTTTTGAATTTCCGTCTGTCTGTCTGTCTGTCTGTACCTCCAACTAGAGCCTAAACTATTTTACCTATTGAGCTGAAACTTGATATCTAGGGTTTTCATAGGGTTGCCCCGAGGGGTTTTTGGAATTGGATATCTACCCCTAAAATTAAGGGTAGTTTACTGAAGGGCAAAAAGAGAAAAAGTCGATTTTCTCAAAATCGGCTCCAACGATTTTGATTAAATTTCATTTATGAACATAAATAAATATTTCAAACAAAATGGCTACTCTCAATATTACGGCAAAATCGTTTTAAGGGCTCCGGTCTGATGCGTAAATTAACATTTTTTATAATAGCTCCGAAACTATTTGAGATATGAAATTACTTAGCATTACAAATATGTATATATATTTATAATACAAATATTTTATTCGAAACATATTTTTATAAAATCAATAACTTTCAATATATACGCAATTATATATATATTTTTAACTTTTTGGGCATTAAAGCTTAAGTATTGCGACCGTAAGAAAAACTAACCTGAAATGTTGATGGATGTCGACGTCTCATGACCCCCCGAACCCGTAAAAATAGTCTTTGCAATGCCGTCTGTCTGTGTGTCTATTAAAACTTAAAATTAAGGGTAGTTTACTGAAGGGCAAAAAGAGAAAAAGTCGATTTTCTCAAAATCGGCTCAAACGATTTTGATTAAATTTCATTTATGAACATAAATAAATATTCCAAACAAAATGGCTACTCTCAATATTACGGCAAAATCGTTTTAAGGGCTCCGGTATGATGCGTAAATTAACATTTTTTATAATAGCTCCGAAACTATTTGAGATATGAAATTACTTAGCATTACAAATATGTATATATATTTATAATACAAATATTTTATTCGAAACATATTTTTATAAAATCAATAACTTTCAATATATACGCAATTATATATATATTTTTAACTTTTTGGGCATTAAAGCTTAAGTATTGCGACCGTAAGAAAAACTAACCTGAAATGTTGATGGATGTCGACGTCTCATGACCCCCCGAACCCTTAAAAATAGTCTTTGCAATGCCGTCTGTCTGTGTGTCTATTAAAACTTAAAATTAAGGGTAGTTTACTGAATGGCAAAAAGAGAAAAAGTCGATTTTCTCAAAATCGGCTCCAACGATTTTGATTAAATTTCATCTATAAACATTAATACATATTCCAAACAAAATGGCTACCCTCAATATTTCGGCAAAATGGCTTTAAGGGCTCCGGTCTGATGCGTAAATTAACATTTTTTTAAATAGCTCCGAAACTATTTGAGATATGAAATTACTTAGCATTACAAATATGTATATATATTTATAATACAGATATTTTATCCGAAACATATTTTTATAAAATCAATAACTTTCAATATATACGCAATTATATGAATTTTTTTTAACTTTTTGGACATTAAAGTTTAAGTATTGCGACCGTAAAAAAAAAAACTAACCTGAAATGTTGATGGATGTCGACGTCTCATGACCCCCCGAACCCTAAAAAATAGTCTTTGCAATGCCGTCTGTTTGTGTGTCTATAAAAACTTAAAATTAAGGGTAGTTTACTGAAGGACGAAAAGAGAAAAATTTGGTTTTCTCAAAATCTGCTTAAACGATTTTGATTAAAATTCGTATCTAGGCGTTGATTAAGATTATAAATAAACTGGCTATTTTCATTTTCCTATGAAAATGATTTTTAGGGTACATTACAGAAGCGTTAATTTCCGTATCTCCACAACTATTGGAGAAACTAAACAACTTATCATTGCAAAATTGTAGGACTATTAGAAATAAAAAACTTTTATTAGACATATATTTTTATAAAAACAGCAGTTTCTGAGATATTTGCAAATATATTAATACAATTTTGTAAGCTTTAGTTGTAAACATATACTACTTAAGTCTTAACGCAATAATACTCCAATGCCATAGAGTAATTAAATATAAGTAAGTATCTAAAAAAAGTATGTTATTTTTCCTTAAATCTCTTAGGAGAAATGTTTGCATAGCAATGATCTATCTCCATTTTAGACTCAATAGTCAATATTTACATTTTTTATTGGTCAAAATGTATAAATGAATAATTAAATATCAATGCGATGACTTGAAGATCTGCAACATCTTTTAAAATGTTAAAATTTTAACCAGAAATCGAAATTTTAATACGAAGTGTTGACCCTTGTGGAAGACATTAAACTGTTTGAAATGTTC
Organism: Timema podura; assembly: GCA_033556935.1. Taxonomy (NCBI): domain Eukaryota; kingdom Metazoa; phylum Arthropoda; class Insecta; order Phasmatodea; family Timematidae; genus Timema; species Timema podura. Next base: position 38,549,143 of record JAVRXN010000004.1, on the reverse strand, counting down.
TTAGGTGGACAAAGATGCGCCTCTTTTCTCATTGATTATATATCATTGTATATTATTTTATGCGTGTTCTTATGTGGAGTGGTGATGATACAATGTACATTATTCCGTTCAGAAATCTTACGAGTTTATAGAAAGAGAGAGAAAGTCTGTGCGGTGTGCCGTACCATTTATTTATATATCTAACACTAAAATCTAGAAAGAGAAAAATTCGTAGGTTGCATACGTCTAGCTATAGTAGGATTTAGGCTGTCAACGTTTAGAAAATGCATATTATTTGGCTGTCAACAGTTATACAATTTTACTCTATTATTAGTATAGTTATATAAATGAACGAGAGAGATATTTTCCTTTATCCGATTTATTCTTAATTTCCCTAATCGGATCAGTACCCACACTATTTAAGAGAGTCCATCATAGCAGGCCCAACTCGTATCTGCGTTTGTGTATGTGTGTGTGTGCGCGCGAGAGAGAGAGAAATAGGGGAGTAAAAGGGAAAAGGAAAGGCCAAGATATTCCAGAAATGTGTGCAGTGCATTCGTATTTGAACGATTACTCGACATTTTCCTCGGTGACCATGGGGCACAAAGCGACAAAGTTTCTTGTTAATAACTACAGTATGTCCCTATTATGGCAGGATAAGGATTTGTGCACGATCCTTACCTGTGAAGCCATTCTAAAATTGTAAAAAACGGCCTTTTTAATGCAGTTTTTTCATCCAAATATAATTTAATATTTCAACGAGTTTCTGTATCAGGAACTTCTATTAACTTTTTAACTACATTAATGTTCAATCAGAAATGATCCACGTGCAATAGTATTGGTGTAGATCTACGGTTTCTAGCCGACTAACACAAGAGTTGAGTGGCCTGTGATGCACGCTCTTAAATCAAACGCTTGCCTACTTGGGGTACACACACACACACATCGAATCGAAGTCATAGCGTTTTGAATATTAATGTAGGGAGAAGCTTTCCTGGTGTATTTTCGAACACTTTAGACCGTACCACACTTCAGCGGTGAACGCTGCTATCGGTTAAGTTATAGCTATGAGTAGGCAGGCCAGAAATAATCTCAATCGAAGGGAACGTGGTCTGGTCTAGTCTAGGTCGCAGTAAAATTGAACCGTACAAGTAACAAAAAATAAATTATATGATGAGCCGCATATACTTCCCCGCTCCTCTATATAAATTATACTTGATTTTATAACTCCTAAGATATGTGAAACGAAATAATAGACTATACAAGGAAAGGGGGGGGGGGACAAAAAGAACATCTCATTTCACCAAAGATCCATACCCTACATGAAATAATTAACACTGTTACAGAAAAAAAATCCGTGCATTTTCAACTCCTCCATTTTACAAAGCTCTATTTGAAAAAATGGATTAACCTATAACTCAGAAAATATTGATATTATAAAATTTACTTTCATATAAAAGCTGTTTATTTTCAAGGGTCCAACAACTGTTAAGTTATTTGCTATCTCAAATAGGTGCAGAGATATCAAATTTGGAAATTTCCTCTTATGTAAAGTACCCTCAAATGAAAATGAAATGCACTCTTTTGTTTATAATGTTAAAAAGTGCCTAGATACGAAATTTAATCAAAAGCGTCAAGGTTTTCTACTCTCCCTCCACGCAAATATGGGTTCACTTCCTTTATATTCAACCTTCTCAATTCCTAACTAATTAGCGTAATTAGTACTTAAGCGTATAGCCCAAACGGGTAGTAAGACGCGGTGCCAAATAAATAATTTAGAGACAGGATGTGACGTAAATGAACCTGGAAAACTGTGAGGGCTGGAAAAACAAAGGAATTTTTTTTATCCAAAACAAATGGAGCCTTTATAACCCCCCCCCCCCACACACACACACACACACACACACACACAAACACAAACACACAATACATGGAATAATGATGAGTTTGAGGTATTTAAAACTGTGAGCGTTAAATAGCAGGTCTTTGCGTAGAACACAAAGCGAGTTGTGGAATTAAGCACGCCGATTAGAACACATGTTATCTCTCCTTTACTTATATGAAATAATGGGTTATCTAACGACCCAATATATTCGCCCATAATCATAAAATCTTACTACTCCAAACATCATTGACATAACTTCACACTTAAACAAGTTATGAAACATAAAATTCATATTTTAAAAACACGGGGAATTTGGTGTTAGGTAAACAGTGGCAACCCTGTGGAAGAGCAAACAGTGAATATCACAATGTAGAAATCTCCCCCCAGGGCATCCGGCCAACACTTCATCAATGATAAAATGTGTGTTCGTGCCAATAATTGAAAACCGGGGCCTCTAGATCCGTGATCATTTATTACCTTGCTACGCGTGTTAATTAGCAATTCACCCGGATTTTTGTGGATGAATAATGGGAAACTATTTGGGGAAAAAACACACCTGATAGACCTCGGCTGGGATTCGAGTCCCGACCTCCTCAAAACATACTGTACTTGACTGCCGCTACGGTGGCCGCGTTTTCTAACACGCTACTCTCGCAGTAGACTAGACTGCCGATGATGGGGAGATCGAAGTTAGAATCTAGCTTGGTTGTATTGAGGGTGGTTTTTACAACATTGTTTTGCAATCTCTCTTGGTGCAAGTGCGGGTACACTTCCTATAAATATAACCTTCCCCATCCTTAAAACTCTTAGTGTAATCAGTGCATAAGCGTACAACCCAAACGGGCAGAAAGACTCGGCGCTAAAAAAAAAGTACCTGACCGACGCCTTTGTCCGCGTATCCGCGTTAAAACTATCTAGAGCCCGTAGTTTGATCTCGGTAAGATACTTAATTATGTAATTATTTACTACTTTTTTCAAAGTTTGTTAGTTCGATTTCCCTTTGAGGTCAATTCTCGTATAACTTTTAAATTCGCTTTCCTTCTCACATTAGATTATTCGGTATTATAAGTCGCTTGGAGTGTATCTGACACCGTTTGATACGCACCTTGTAAAATGAGTGTTTTGGTGGCATGCTCTCTCCGCGCGCCTAGGCTGCGACGCTCGTGTGAGGCGGAGCGCATCTCCGGCATTTGTTCGCGAGGGTGGGGACGTAAAGAACAGACCACAACCATCCGTCATTCGGTGAGAGCTCACTCACAGTTAGCAGCATCGCTGTCAGTCCATCTAGCTGGCGGAAAAAGGGGGTTTCCTCTTCACTCTGCCCATCTCGCGAGAGTGAACTCTAGATGGTGTAGGTGGGAGGGTAGACGGAAATAAGGAGGTTTCCTCTTCACTCTGCCCATCTCGCGAGAGTGAACTCTAGATGGTGTAGGTGGGAGGGTAGACGGAAATAAGGAGGTTTCCTCTTCACTCTGCCAATCTCGCGAGAGTGAACTCTAGATGGTGTAGGTGGGAGGGTGGACGGAAATAAGGAGGTTTCCTCTCCACTCGGCCCATCTCGCGAGAGTGAACTCTAGATGGTGTAGGTGGGAGGGTGGACGGAAATAAGGAGGGTTCCTCTCCACTCGGCCCATCTCGCGAGAGTGAACTCTAGATGGTGTAGGTGGGAGGGTAGACGGAAATAAGGAGGTTTCCTCTTCACTCTGCCAATCTCGCGAGAGTGAACTCTAGATGGTGTAGGTGGGAGAGTGGACGGAAATAAGGAGGTTTCCTCTTCACTCTGCCAATCTCGCGAGATTGAACTCTAGATGGTGTAGGTGGGAGGGTGGACGGAAATAAGGAGGGTTCCTCTCCACTCGGCCCATCTCGCGAGAGTGAACTCTAGATGGTGTAGGTGGGAGGGTGGACGGAAATAAGGAGGGTTCCTCTCCACTCGGCCAATCTCGCGAGAGTGAACTCTAGATGGTGTAGGTGGGAGGGTGGACGGAAATAAGGAGGGTTCCTCTCCACTCGGCCAATCTCGCGAGAGTGAACTCTAGATGGTGTAGGTGGGAGGGTGGACGGAAATAAGGAGGGTTCCTCTCCACTCGGCCCATCTCGCGAGAGTGAACTCTAGATGGTGTAGGTGGGAGGGTAGACGGAAATAAGGAGGTTTCCTCTTCACTCTGCCCATCTCGCGAGAGTGAACTCTATATGGTGTAGGTGGGAGGGTAGACGGAAATAAGGAGGTTTCCTCTTCACTCTGCCAATCTCGCGAGAGTGAACTCTAGATGGTGTAGGTGGGAGAGTGGACGGAAATAAGGAGGTTTCCTCTTCACTCTGCCCATCTCGCGAGAGTGAACTCTATATGGTGTAGGTGGGAGGGTAGACGGAAATAAGGAGGGTTCTTCTTCACTCTGCCCATCTCGCGAGAGTGAACTCTAGATGGTGTAGGTGGGAGGGTGGACGGAAATAAGGAGGGTTCCTCTCCACTCGGCCCATCTCGCGAGAGTGAACTCTAGATGGTGTAGGTGGGAGGGTGGACGGAAATAAGGAGGGTTCCTCTCCACTCGGCCAATCTCGCGAGAGTGAACTCTAGATGGTGTAGGTGGGAGGGTGGACGGAAATAAGGAGGTTTCCTCTTCACTCTGCCCATCTCGCGAGAGTGAACTCTAGATGGTGTAGGTGGGAGGGTGGACGGAAATAAGGAGGTTTCCTCTTCACTCTGCCCATCTCGCGAGAGTGAACTCTATATGGTGTAGGTGGGAGGGTAGACGGAAATAAGGAGGGTTCTTCTTCACTCTGCCCATCTCGCGAGAGTGAACTCTAGATGGTGTAGGTGGGAGGGTGGACGGAAATAAGGAGGGTTCCTCTCCACTCGGCCAATCTCGCGAGAGTGAACTCTAGATGGTGTAGGTGGGAGGGTGGACGGAAATAAGGAGGTTTCCTCTTCACTCTGCCAATCTCGCGAGATTGAACTCTAGATGGTGTAGGTGGGAGGGTGGACGGAAATAAGGAGGGTTCTTCTTCACTCTGCCCATCTCGCGAGAGTGAACTCTAGATGGTGTAGGTGGGAGGGTGGACGGAAATAAGGAGGGTTCCTCTCCACTCTGCCAATCTCGTGAGAGTGAACTCTAGATGGTGTAGGTGGGAGGTTGAACGGAAAAAGGTGGTTTCCTCTTCACTCTGCCAATCTCGCGAGAGTGAACTCTAGATGGTGTAGGTGGGAGGTTGAACGGAAAAAGGTGGTTTCCTCTTCACTCTGCCCATCTCTAATCTAGAGAGTCCTCCATGTTGAGCCAACGAAGCATTAAATATAATTGATATAAATTATTTTAACGTTCTGATAAAAAAAAGTGGTAAAAGTTTCAGTTTAACTCACTCTATATGACGGGCACTTTTTGTGACTGTGAGCGTACAATTTACAATTTACTAGTCAATGATATTATAAAATAATTTTAAAATGTGTCAATTTTTGTGTAATACATACTGCCAAAAAGTCCAGAGTGGGGATTGAAAGAGTTTAGAACTGGGCTATAATGGCATTGACGATAAAAGGTTGTTAAGCTTTTCTAAACACTATGAACAACCATCTTTGAAAATACTTTGGTTCAAATATCGATGGAGTTAGGATTTTGTCCTTAAGCGGTGAGAGATCCTAAATTCCCAGTATAGTATTTAAGATTATATATATTTTTAAAAGGTTTCGACAAGTAAAGTTACTTCAGATATATTTAACACATTGTTTCAAATACAATTAATGAATTTTGAAGGACAACTTGATTTTGGTAGCTAGGTAGCTTTTTATATTAAATTTTGATAGGGTTTTACAAGTTGCAGGTATTTAATATATTTGTCTTAACATTAGGTTATACTTTTAGGTAGTAGTTTAATGGGTTCAAGCATCCATTGGCTAGACTTTATACCTATTTTTATTGAGATGTAAATTTCCGAATTATCTTGGGTGCGAAATTGAAGATAAGTTTGGTCCAAATTACACTCCGTCAGCTGGGAATGCTTTCTGTTAACTAGTAAACTTAAATTGGCTTCTCGTATATTTGAACTGATATACATGAATATATTAGAATAGCCTTGTGGGCCCGAGTCTCCAAAGTGGAATAACCATGCTTCTCCCGCCTTCCACTACACCCTCCTCCGCGGTAAAATTCTCTATATTTATATTTTGGTTTGGTTTGAGACGTGATTTTTTTTTGTAAGATAACGCGTTATAATCTCTAGAACCATCACAAACTCGCACAATTTTTAATCGACTAAAGATGTGCGCCAACCCCCTGACCCCATCCCTAGAAGGGAATAAAGCGTGTTGCATTTATGCACGGTTAGGGAGAGGGGTCAGGAGTGCTACCCACTTTAGCTAAGAAATCTTGGGGGATCTGTCATTTATAGCTTGATGGGAGAGATACCCGCCTCGGTGGCGTAGTTGGCTAACGCGCTAGTCGTGTTTAGCTCGACCGCCGAGAACGGGGAGATCGAGGTTCGAATCTCGGTCGGGTGAACTGGGGGTGGTTTTTCCTAAATGGTTTTCCACTCTCCCTCCACGCAAATGCGGGTTCACTTCCTCTAAATTCAACCCTCCCAATTCCTAATCTATTAGCGTAGTTAGTACTTAGGCGTATAACCCGAACGGGTAGTAAGACGCGGTGCTAAATATTGATGGGAGATAGCACACAATATGGCAATTATTGATCAGTTAGCTATTCGAGCTCGCTCTCTATATGATTCATGATGTTTACAAAATGCTACTGCGTTTGGCAGTAGCTATAATTCTATATGCGGACTGAACTAAGGTGCGTTGTCCTCGCAATAGTTACTTGAGACTGCGGCTAGAGTGGCGCGGCAACGGCCGCAACAGACCTTGTTGACACTATCTGCGCGCGACAGTCGCATGGGGGTGTTTTCCAAGACGCGACTCCAGCCGCAGTAGTAGGCAACTGTCGCAGCTTGGACAACGCACCTTAAAGGGGCTGTTTTTATGTTCTTTACCCTTTATATTTCATATGGCTGACTATTTATAAACCCGCTTCGGTGGCGTAGTTGGCTAACGCACTGGTTTCGTGTTGAGCTTGACTGCCGAGGACGGGAGATCGGGTTCGAATCTCTGTCGGGTGGACTGAGGGTGGTTTTCCCTAAATAGTTTTCCACTCTTCCTCCACGGAAATGCGGGCTCTCTTCCTATAAATTGAACCTTCCCAATACCTAACACATTAGCGTAATTAGTAGTAAGCGTATAACCCGAACGGTTAGTAAGACGCGGTGCTAAATAATAATAATAATAATAATATAATAATAATATAATAATAATAATAATTGTATTTAGTTTTAGTTTTGTGAGTGACTTGCACTAAGGTTACGTTAAGTTAAGTTTGTAAAAGCGCAATAAAAATATAAAAGAAATTTTATTTTGTCCCTCACTTTTTTTCTTTTTTAGTGATTTATGTCTATCGGAATTTTGGGCTTGCTGCAATTTATGCTAATTTAGGACATAGAGTGAAAAGGTTTTTATTTGAGGAAAGGGACCAACATTCGCCGTAGAAGGGGATAAAAAAATACTGAAAGAGAAATATCACAATTTGGAAATCCATCGGCATCACCCGGCCGGGATTCAAAGCGAATACCGACCTTCTGGATCTAAGTCATTCACACCTACATATATAGGCCTACTGAGCCAACTCTGTTGTTAAGTCCCTATTAATAATTATCATTCTTTTCTCATTATATTAATTTTATTTGTTATTAAACTTGTAGTTAAGGAAAGCTTCTGTAACTACATTATTTGAAATGAGGTTTTCAGACGTGATTCAGACCGTGGATCTCTAGGAGTTATGAAACCAGCTCTCAGCCTTACATCAATGGTACGTGTCACTCACCTTCACTGAGGAAATAGAGGCATCCTTGCGTCACGCCAAAAAATTGCCTGTCAAATTTCATTCATGTTTTGATAAGTTATCTGATGTATATTTTCTCTCTCTCCATCCATCTGTCGGCTGTAAAATGTAAAAATATAATGTAAACAGAATGTGTTGTCACGTAGTGTTTGTGTAGTGAAGGTTGGGAAATGAGAATGGAAAGGAAACACATGTACAGTACATTTCCAACACCCATGGTAGCTATTTAACATTTAAGGTTTCCCCGTCATATATGTGTCAATCAATATGTTCAGGAAATATGTATGGACTGTGCGCACAGCTTAGGCTGGTTTTTACAGTAGCAAGGCGTGCTAAAAGCCAATGTTACCACTTGTAACAGTTGAAATTGAAAGATAATATGGGTCTAAATCATGAGTCGTTCAATTCGTGCAATGGGAATCAACTCTTCTCTGAATGGAGCGCATAAGGTCAAGCGTCTCCACAAACGAGAATGGATACAAAAACAGATTGTAAACTCTTAGGCTAGTTTCACACCAAACGGTCCAGTCCAGTCAGCTGACTGGTTCAACATTGTTTTAAAGGAAGGATGGTTACATAATGAACACGTCACGTCCAAATCACTTCAAACAATTCAAGACTGTTCTCGTCTCAGCCAGATTTTATACATAGAGTTTTTTTCTCCTCGATTCCTCGGAGAGAGAAGTACGATATTGTGATCGTAAAAAAAAAATCTAACTTTTGATTTTGATAAATGTCAACGTTTCATGATCCCTTGAAACCGAAAAAGTTGTTTTCGCGATGCGTTTTGTTTGTCTCTTTGACAGTCTATATCTCGGTTCAGAAACAACACAATTTCACCGATCGGGCTAAAATTTGGTTTATAAGGTTTTTATAGGGTTCTTCCGAGGAGTTTTTGTCATTATGTATATACAACACTAAAATTAAGGGTACCGAAGAGCAAAATGAGAAAAAAAGGGCTTTAACAATTTTGATTAAATTTTGTATCTAGGCATTGCTAAACATTTCAAACAAAATTACAATTTTCATTTTCCCATGAAAATGCCTTTGAAAATACTTTACTTAAGCGCAAACTTCCAATTTTGATCATGTGCTGCAACTCTTTCAGATAAGAAATAACTTATAATTGTAAAGTTGTTTTATTAAAAAAAAAAATATTTCATTTTAAATATATTTTTTATATAACTATTAGTTTCTGAACTATAAGCAAATATGCATTTTTTATCGAGGTCTTTGAAACGTGAAATTGATTGTTATGCTCTTTGGTGGACGGAGATATTTCTCTTTTTTCAATATTTCTGTAACACTGTATATTATTTATTTTTACGATAAAAGAGAAAGCCTGTGCGGTGCACCTTACCATTTATTTTTTAAATGGAGGAAACGGATGTTTTACGATGTAGATATAGTGCAAAACTTTCTAAAAGTTCACGAATTTATACTTTGATCAAACACAATTTAGATTTTCTTGACATGCGCACTGGTAGACTCACTTTTAAGATTTTGGTATCGTCTAATCTGGTTTGCCTGTGAGGTCGGGTTAGAATTCTGGACTGAGGTAGGCAATATGTTTTCCTAAACGGTTTATTACTCTACCTCAAATCAAACACAGGTGCATTTCTTTTAAATTATATCTTAAGTCAAAATATATTTTATTGATAACAAACTCAAAGCTAGAAGAAAATTGTAAGAAAATAGTGATAGTAAATTTTAAATATTTACATGTTGTAGTCAACAGAATGTGTTTTTTTTTCTGTAAATGAATGCGAATGTTATAAAACTCATTTAGCTGTTACTAAGATTTTTGAAAATACTGTCTCTCAACCGATCCTTACGTATTCTCCTGCTTAATCCGAACTAACTTCGGTCCCATTTAGTTCGGATTAACGAGGTTCTACTATAGGGGGATCTATATACCTGATGGCGAACATTTTATATAGTTTCTTGAACCAATCCAAATAATTTTTTTCCCTCACTGCATCTTAAGGTGCGTTGTCCAGGCTGAAACAGTCACCTGTCACTGCGGCTCTAGCCGCAAGCACTGCTAACTCCACCAATGCTGCGACACGTGCAGCCATCGCCTCGTGTCGCAGACAAACTCGAACTGCGCATGCTGAAGACTGCGGCTCCAGCCGCAGTCCCAGGTAACTGTTGTAACGGTTACAACGCACCTTTAGTAACCTACCGTTTGGGCCACACGCATACACTATCACATTAGAATAAGGATGATAAATTAGAATTTTATAGGAAATGAACCTGCATTTTGGAGATGTGCAAACTTTAGTAAAAATTACCGTCAGTACACCCGACCGGGTATAACTCCGATCTCTCATATTGGTAATCTAATATAGTGCAGGGTTTATTATTTAGACCAGTAGTTATCAAAGTGGGTTCTGCAGTCGGGACAGCCGGGGAAAAAATAAATATTATGTGAGGAAGAGATAAGATACAAGATTGACAGGCTAAGTCCACCAAATCAACAATACTTTGTACCACGAGAAATATGTGCTAAATATACATGAGAAACAAAGTCAAATAAAAATTGCTGTAGTTTACTGCTTGATAAACACGTACATCTACGTACAGTTCAGTTTTCATAAAAAGGGCATTTTGGAAAATACAAACCTTTTTCTTGCGGTCAATTGATAACATCTACAATTGTATTGGTGTGTTATTTTATAGGTATTTATACACTCTATAAAAGGCGACATCTGCAGATTGCATGACTTGAATACGTGAAAGCAGGTACAGTGACTTTTTCTTTCTGTCAGATAAGGTCCTTCCTATGAAAATGGGACTGTACAAAAAAAATATGGGAATCAACATGGAGGTGGAGAGGGGAAATATTCCTACCCCTGAGACGAAGGTCAAGCCTTAAGCCGCGTTTAGACTATGCGTGGTTTTCGATGCGTAATTCGTGTTAGCGATTCGTCGACAGTTCGTCGTGAATTCCTAATTCACCTATTTGCTCGAACGAGGGTGCATACACTATCCGCTGATTCGTAATCCGTAATCCACCGCTTGGTGGTTCGTGGGGCCGGCGCACGCCAGAAACCTTGAACTTTAGTTGATCACGAGTGGCGTTAGTTAGGAGTAGTATGTTTATTTGGTGAGGATTTGAGGAGCGACGGACGATGTTTGAGGATTCGAGTAGCGACGATAGTGTTGCCACTGCAAGTGCAATTTTTATTATACGTGCCAATAACCTAAATAACCTCATGACTAGTATTTCGCTTGTTATTTCACTATGAAATACTCAGAAGATGTACAGCCCACAATCGAAGATCGACCCTGAAGCGAATTCATTGCTAGCTTCGACCCCTCGCGTTGTCTCCCTCAACGAATAAATCACGAATTTACACGCATAGTGTAAACCCTACACAGCTCACTCACGTATCAAGCACCACAATTGATTCGTTTCTTTGATCTCTGTCAAAAACCGCTCCCTTGACGAATCGCCACGGAAGCAAATGACGAATAACGAATCACGTATCGCAACACTAAAAAAACGAATTTAGACATTCACACTATTCGCGCATTGAACACGAATCGTTAATTACGAACCACGAATTCACGAATAGTGTAAATGCAGCTTAATAATCGCTCGATATCCGCGGCGCATAACAGTTGGGCCACTGGACCCCTTGTCCCAACAGTTCAAAGCTTAGTTGGGCTAAGGTCACCGGCTAGGAGGATTATAACATAATAGATTGCGGGTAGATATGAATTCGGCCCCACCAATCTTTTTGCCTTATATTAGGTTAGGTTAGACTAGGATAGGTTAGATTAGCTTAGCACTTTGTTGTATCTTACTATTCATCACTTAATGTTTTTCGCTCAGCTTGAGAAAACACAACCATCCTAAACGGAGGGCCACAACAGCCAGGGCTGAGCTAGGACACCAGTACGCCTTGTTTACAATTCCCGGGAAGAAACTCGTGGCCCAAATGTGTAATACACCCCATGTCCGCGAGGAGGAATAAAGTTTGAACCTGAGGAAATAATACCGTATGACCAATTTATAACGTGCACGATTCCCCTTAATAAACTCTATATGACTAAATACAAATTATAAACTAAAATAATCAACTTCATAAATGTTGATTAGATTATGCTTTTGAAGTCTGATAGTGGGGCGTCAATAAACTTAGACCGGAAGGCAATAATCGTACATTTCCGGTATACACGTGACAGGAACCAGTCAGGTGTTGTTGGGTGGTGCGCATTCTCTACACGACGCCATTTGTACGGTGGTTCGGTCCCCTTCCCCCCGAAAGAAAATAGGGGATGTTTTCACTGGTGGTAGTAAGAAGCATATGCCCCTAAATTTTTTTTATAACATTGGACATATTCATAAACATTTTGAGGTCGCTGTTAAATGTATATTAATTGTGAGAAAGGGCCTAAAGAATATAAATACTATGGACTTGTTTAAAATTTTTCACAAGCTAAGCCTGAATAAAATTAATTGCACTTTTTTGAAACGCTAAAATATATCTTTATTTCTACAAATTTTGAAAAGAAAGAGTTAAAATAAATATTCAATTAAGATTGCTGTGCTAAAATAAGTTTCTTTTGTTCCATCACCTCTGTTTGGGGATAATGGTTAACAATATTGAATACGAGACAATTCCGTAAAATACGCAGATTTTTTTTAACACCGCGTCTTACTACCCGTTCGGGCTATACACACCTATGTACTAATTACACTAATGGTTAAGGAATGAGGAGTTTTAAAATTAGAGGAAGTGCACCCGCATTTACGTGGAAGGAGAGTGTAAAACCACTAAGGAAAAACCACCCTCAGTTCAGGGTGTGTAATGAAATTACTAATTACAATTTTGTTCCTGCATTAACTGGGTTCATTGTGTTCGGATGATTTGAGGTATTACTCTCGCAAATAGACTATACTACCGGTGAAATAAAGATCGGGGTTAGAATCCAGGTGGGGTGTACTGAGGGTAGTTTTTACTAAATGGTTTCCCACTCGTGCTTCCACGCAAATGAAGGTTAATTTATTCTAATTTCTTCCTTCCTCATCCCTACCTGCGGATGGCCCAAACGGGACTTGGTGCACTAAAAAAAACTTAGTTCAAGTAAGGCTTTTTGAGACGAAAACTTTGATCCTTCTTTTAACATATAATTTTCATTAGTGTTTAATAAACAAGCCTCGGTGGCGTAGTTGGCTAACGCGCTTGTCGTGTTGAGCCCAACCGCCGAGGACGGGGAGATCGAGGTTCGAATCTCGGTCGGGTGAACTGGGGGTGGTTTTTCCTAAATGGTTTTCCACTCTCCCTCCACGCAAATGCGGGTTCACTTCCTCTATTCAACCTTCCCAATTCCTAATCCATTAGCGTAATTAGTACTTAAGCGTATAACCCGAACGGGTAGTAAGACGCGGTGCTAAATATTATATTATTATAATAAACAAGCAAGTTTAATCATCTAGAGCCATACGTGAGGTAAACTTCTATTTAATAATACCTCGTTTACTCTCACGACGTGAAGCCATTTTTAACACAACCGGGATATTATCTCGCGTCCTACAGATGTTGTTGGGTGGACATGTACCTTACGCTACGACTATCAGAGCGTACAAATAAAAAATAAAGTAATTTATTTGAACTCCACTAGCAAAATTGTTTTTCATTATTATTATTTTCTAATAAAATAAAAGAAAAAAAACCGTTGGTAAACTGTTGTAGCGTGAAATTTCAGTTCGTATTCTGAAACTAAACTATTTCAAAGGGGAAAAAAACAAAACTATATTTAAACAAGGAAAAAGCAATCTGCGTAATGGGTTTTTGGTAAAACTGTGTTGCAGTAGATTGAATAGGGGCATTAAACCAACGACCTCAAAAAAAAAAAAACTCTTGCTAAACTTCCGTCTGCATGCACCTGTTGTCACCTGGCCAGGCCGCAATAGATTGGATTTCTGGTGACGGATAAATCAAGGTTTGATTCCCGGCTGGGTAAACTTGGATCTTTTTCCACATGTGATGTGTTTGTTTTATATCGCCTTCATGCAAATACTAGTGTAGGCCTACTTATCTCCTCACCCTATCCCAGATCATTAAATAACCCTCGTGTTAAAACATTAAAACTTCAAAGTAAAGATAGTTTTCGTGTTATTTGTAATCCTTATTTATCGATATTTATTTTTTAGCAACGCGTCTTACCACCCATTCGGGTTTTACGCCTATGTACTAATTACACTAATGGTTTAGGGATTGGAAAGGTTTAATATAGAAGTGCACCCACATTTGCATGGAGGGAGGGTGTAAAACCCTATAGGAAAACAACCTTCAGTGCACCCGACCGGGATTGAACCCCGATCTCCCCGTCTTTGGCAGTCTAGTCTAACACGAGAGTAGCGCGTTAGACAATGCGGCCACCAAAGCGGGTAGCCAATTTATTGTAATTACATATCTGTGAATATGATTAGTGCAACATTTTGAGGGGACATTTTAATTATTCAGACACTTTAATAAATTATAGCCTTTAATGGGGGGGGGGGAGGGGAGGGAGGGTCATAATGGACGGTAGGCAATATACAATGTGCTGTGTGACCTATCATTACTTGGAAAATGGCAGCTGGTTACTTACTGATGTGTTTATAAACTCACTCCCGCCCATAAGTATAGCCTATACTTTGTCCTGAATTGTAACCACTTGCAAAGATGGTATTAGTTGCATTTTGGTAACGTAATGCATATTATATTTTAAACTTATGACTGTAAAAAAGTTTAAACAACAAAATATTAGAACTACAGTAGAATTTTGATTGAAAAAAACGTTCTGAAAATATAAATACATTTATTGTTCATCAATAATATCATTTTTCTTTAATTTATATTGGCTTATTGTTTTATAGGTAGGTATTGATAATATTTATCAATAGTTCAGTTATGGATCAGATGACCTGATTAATAAATATGTGAAATTAGCTCTAGTAATTTTTCTGTCAGATGAGGTTCTTCCTATGAAAATTTGACTATTGTAGTGAGATTATAAAAAAAAAAGTCCGTACCACAATTCCAAAACAGTCTGGTTCGATTCCTATCAGTACTGACGGAGATATTTTTTATGTTTGCGGTTTCGTTCTATCCCATTATTAAACATATAGGCGCTAGTTTGGAGTGTGGGGTTTGGGTGTAGCCGAGTTAAAGAGACACACAAGGAAAAGGGGATGTACAGCTCATAAGAAAAATGAGAAGTTTCACGCTTAGAGACGGATAAAGAAGAGACGACAAAGAAAAGGGAATTTTCGGATCACATTTAATGAATGACCTACTAGTACGAACAGGTAAAGTGAGTAGAAGTGTAAGACCACATTAAAAGGGAATGTCGCTAGAAAAAAAAAAAAATGGGTGCACCGCAGGAAGTTGGCGACACGTGGTCGATGTAACTAACTACAAGTTGCTACCGAGAGCTTTCGAGATAATGAAGTCTGTCACTGGCAGGTTGACCCGGGTTCGAATAGGTTCGCGGTTGACAATAACATTTCCAACACCAGCACGACCACACAACGGTTTACATTGCAATTCATTACTCGCGAACCCTATTATTATTATTATTATTATATTATTTATAAAGTTTAATATTTCGTAGAGAGAAAGTATTGTAATCATGAGAAACTTCTACCTCTATAGAGTATGTTGAATTTTGACTTATTATCCCCAAACTCAGAAAAGTGGATCGTAACAATACTTTATGTCCCTCTGTCTGTGCTTGAGGCTAAAACTGAATCGGTGTAATGGATTTCTTCAAACTTGAACTAGGCCTATAGATGTGACATGGTCAAAACTTAAAGGCCAGAAATTGATTTTGATTCTAGCCCTAAAATTAAGGATATTTTACAGATGAAAAATTTTAAAAAAATGTTTAACTTAAAATTATCTTAAATATATATGGAGGGATCTACATGGCAAATAACATTGTCTATTTGTTTTTTTCTGAAAAAATATTATTTAAAACTAGTTGCCTGACTGATTTTTTTGAAAATTTAAAATATTTCGGAAAGGTTATTATTGATTTCATTCAAAATTGGTATTTGAACAGTGCTTTGCCTGATAAATTAAAATGCATTTTCGTTTTTCTTGAATATAAAAAAGTTTGAGGGACTAATTAAAGAAATAATTTTCCAAAATTTTAATATTTTTTTTAAAAATAACAAACATTTTATTCAAAATGTAAATCTGAGGAATATTTCGAATCATTATCAATATAATGTTTTGTTTTTCTGAGGAAAACTTACTGAGAAGTCGTTTTACCAGTAACGGATTTTTGAAAATTCTGTCACAAACAATGATAGACTAGGCCTATATGAAAAAGTATGTAAAATTGTGTTGCACGAGTTATTTTAATATCTCTTTTCTCTAGGTAGATACTTGGGAAGGTCACACGGAAACACAGAGAATGTATGTGCGTTCACGCACATGCAAATACACACACACACAATGTAAATCACATATGAATAAAAAGTGACTAAGCCTGTCTCCCTTTTTGTAAAATAGTATTTAGAACTAAGCTCGCTGCTCATTGACTCGAATCTGATCGGAACATTCCAGTTGAAAATAATTGTAATATCGTGCTAGCCTCATTATTTGAGGACGATCCAAACGGATCGGATTGGACTCATTGGGCTGTGCCTCATTTAATTACATGATTGCCAATTATTATTTTCAACTGGAACATTCAATTTCTATCTGGTCCAGTCCGAACGAATGAGCAACAACCAACTTTATAGGTGTTTGCTAAGAAGAGGATCAAAGCTCTTACTTTATTTTTGTATTATTATATTTTGCATTGATACCAGTTTGTCTATAGGTGACAAAACTATAAAACTTGAGGAAATAGAATTAGGAAAGTAAATAAAAAAAATTTGTAATAGCTTCTGCCTAAGCTTATAAGAGGTATAAAGGCGTTTGTGGAAAAGTTAATTTTGATTTGGCATGTCGAGTTTGAATAAAGGTCTCCCGAATAAAATTAATTCGTGCTCACCGTTCACCCAATCGTTCCGATTCTTAATTTTAAGTTTATATTCTAAATTCAACTATAAATTAAGGGATTGGGACAATTATATGTTATGTCAACAACTATATACTATCAAAGCTACAGATCATATTTAATTGTCCTTATACTTACTCACATAGAGCAACAAACATAATATGAATATTGATTTCTGGAAGTCCGTAGTTTGTATCCAGTTGTGACAAAAGAAGAATTGTTTACACTTATGAATTAAAGTTTTTAAACCATCAAATATTACTATCTCAAAATTACTCTTTTGTGCCTTAGCCCATTACCCTTTATATAATATCTAAATGAATATACAACAAACCAAACCTAGCAAAAATCTCAACATTTCAAAAGTATTTAACAAAATGATATATCAGTTTAAAATTTATCCAAAATGTAACATTATCTCTGGGATGATTTCAAAATGTTCCTTTAATCCTTACTATGATTATAACAAATGTATCTAAATTTAGTTTTCTTTTGTTTTCAGGTGAGTCCTAGGAAGAATGTCTAGTCGCATGCCAGCCATTGTCGTATTTCAGTAATGCAGTAAGTATTTACAGCTGATCTGTCAGATTTGTCAATTACCTGGAAAACCGGGAGAGCCTAGAAAACACAGGGGAATAATTTATGTTCTAAATAAATAGGACAAATACAAGGTATTTCGCAACAACAACAAAAAAAGTTAAAAATACTGGAATGTTTGTTACTTTGGAGCATCTATCTACAAGTTTTGAATAACTTGGTCTATTTTTTTTAACAGTTTACTTAGACCTGAACTTTGACATTTCACGTAAATTGTCATTGAAAATAAACAATTTTTTTGTAAAATTATAAAACTTAAAACTTCTTGATTTTTTTTTAGCCTTTGGTTGTAGTCAAGGGTGTGCCTTCCTTCTGGATTTTTCTTTCCTTTGCCAGCAGTTAAGTGTGTGCATTCCTTCTTGATCTTTCTTGTGTTTGTCAGCAGTCAAGGGTGTGCCTTCCTTGTCTTTGGCAGCAGTCAAGGGTGATATTTTTTTAGTTATTTAGTCCTTGGTTTCAGTCAAGGGTAGTACGTTTTGAGTTCTCTAGTTCTTGGTTTCAGTCAAGGGTAATAATACGTTTTGAGTTCTTAGTTCTTGGTTTCAGTCAAGGGTAGTACGTTTTGAGTTCTCTAGTTCTTGGTTTCAGTCAAGGGTAATAATACGTTTTGAGTTCTTTAGTTCTTGGTTTCAGTCAAGGGTAGTACGTTTTAAGTTCTCTGGTTCTTGGTTTCAGTCAAGGGTAATACGTTTTGAGTTCTTTAGTTCTTGGTTTCAGTCAAGGGTAGTACGTTTTGAGTTCTCTAGTTCTTGGTTTCAGTCAAGGGTAATACTTCCATCTTGAGTCCAGAGCTACGAATTTAAGTTGGGGATGTAGGGGACGCGAGAAATAGTATGCTCATGCTATATATTCAAGAACTGTTTATATCACCAGGGGAAGAAAATTAAACTCTGTTTCTACTGTTTATTTATTTTGACCAAAATACCGTTTTGCTATAAAAACTGCAAAAACACTGACCATGTCTCCTACATCCTCACCTTAACTGTGCGTGTTTCGTTAGAACGTAGATACTAATTTTGTTGTAGCTTGTTGTCTTAGGACCAAAGAGTTCAACTATGACTTTTACAACCCGAGGGAACTAAGCTTCAATAATCCTCTTTGAATAAGGAGCTTACGATTTCTTTATTTCTTTTTTAAGGACATTCTGGGAAATAAATTTAGTTAGCAGGATGCTACAGCTCGATATGTCTCGATATCTAGTCCTTGGAGAAAATGCTGTGTCTTTTGATAATGGTATTTAGGGCCCCATTAGGTTTAGGGAGAAAAGAGTAAAGCGTTGTAATATTCCATATACGACTCAAAATGAATTTTGAACTGGAAAATACATGTGTTGGTAGCACTGAGAAGCCATATCATGTGAGTATGTAGTAAGTCTATGGGCCGTATGCAAGAACTTGACCAATTGGAGGCTAAATGGACACTAGAGTGAGTTGCTTGCGTCATCATAGGTTAAAGGTGTAGCGATAGTGTGCTCGGGACCACACTATCGGTCCACTAAGCATACCATCCTATGCGTCGCGTGAAAGTATTGTTTGAACTCGTTTGGCAGACTCCAAACAGGAAGGGCGATAGATGGTGATTTAATTCAATGAAATGGACTAGAACGGTTTCAAAAAATCAACGCCAAATGCATCTTTAATTAAATCAAAATCGTAAATGAAATGATGGGAATAGGTGGGAAAATGTAGTAGCTTTGTGCTTTGAAGGTGCTTCCACCATGGCGGGTGATTGCACAGAAGTATGGACAAGATTCAAAAGGAGATGAATGGCTCCTTTATATACCCACGTTGTCTGAATCTTACCCTGGTCAGCACTTGTTCATCACGCAGAAATAACCCCTTAGTTTAATACTTTTTTTTTGCACCATCCATCTTATTTATAATTTTATGTCAGTTAGGGCTGCTTTCAATAGTGTTATTGAGGAGTTGGTTAATCAACTGATTCCAAACTCTAAACGTTAAAGTCATCGTCTGACACAGGGTGGGCCTGCTGCGGTGACGTTGTTCGTGAATTGTTGGACAAATAAAAAAGACTGTTGAAGACACATCTAACGTTAAAGTAGGAGGCACAGACAAAGGGATATTGCTGTAAATGCAATCGTTTAACTTTAAAGCACGTTTAGAAATAAAAGATACATCCTTCAGATGCTGCTTAAAATCAGCAAAACCCTTCAGTCATCAACACTAGATCTTTGTGAGCCCATAGATGAGGTACAAAGCTGGTCTGAAACTTTAATTGAAAGGCGATTGATGAACAATTCCTTGAGATAAAATGTGCTACAGCTAAAGGCTTCTGAAAGAAAGAAAAAGAATTTCGATACCAGAAACAAGAAAAACACAAGTGTCTGTATTTTTTGGATGAGTCCCAAACAGATAATCAGCAGTGTAGGGAAAATAATACATCTCAAAATTGATGGATGAACAAAAAATGGCATGTTGAGTTAACTTAAATTTTAATACCTAGGAGCTGGAAGCTGAATTGAGGCTGCTGAGAAATAGGAGGGTGCAGAACTTCCCAGCTATCAATGTGAATGACTGGCTGAAGAGGTTGGCAGAGTTTGACAGGGGGGAACTTACGAAAGCTTTGCTTGTCTATTCCAGAAGTTTTCAGTCATCCCAGTTACGAAATCTTCATGTGAGATTGTAAAATGATAGCTGCGTTTGACAATGAAACAAGAAAGACTTATTTCTCTGATGGTCCGATTTTTTGAGCAGAGCTTGGTTTTGAAAAAACAAAAATTGAGGATGTTAGTGATGTATTTAAAAAGAAGGCACCTTTAACCAGGAGAATAACACTGTAAACTTTACACTCTTTTACTTCCCAATAATTATAGTTATAGAATAATTTTATTAGTAAAGGAACTTCTTAATATCATCAATAAAATCTTCAAATGTTGATTTCCTTACACTCAAAATGTATAATTCATGTGAAGATTTTTGAGAGTAAAACAATGTTTTTCTTAAGAAAATGACACTAAAGAGAAATCAAAACAAAGTGTCTTAATTTTTCTGTCGTTATACTATTAGGCAAAAGTCAAATATACAATTTTTTTCAGGAGGAAAACAAGCTAACAGACCACCATTGGAAAATTATACCATGAAAGCGCAAGTGAATTAGATTAATTCGGGAGGGTAGTGCCTGAAGCTATATGATGTATCTTTATTAAAATGACCGTGTCATTTCTTAGAATGCCTGAATTCAGAATTCTGGCTACGCTTATGTACAGTACTATATAACAAAATATATATCAACTATAGGTACATTAATCTAATTTTACAAGTACATTGCTGCTGCATGTGCCCTTAAATCTACAAAATAAAATAACCTTTTTATCAATGTGTTAGATTTATATTTTGAGACTGACTGACTGACTATGTAAATAAGTCGTATAAAGAAACCGGTTCCGGAAGATCTATACCAACATCACAGGTTGGTTCATCATTATCGTGCTCGACCGGAACGCTAATCTTTGACCTGGCCGTTTGGAATCACGTGTAAATTACGCCATATGATTTTTCTTTTAGTTTTTGTCCTTTTTTTTAGTCGAATGCTGCCGCATTTTCTCTTGTGACGCCATCAAAAAGAACTTAGTTTGAAAGAGAAAGGCTAGCTTTGGAATTTTTTTTTCAACCTTACACTTTAATCTCATCAGTGAAGATTTTCACGCTAAAAACATCGTTTAAAATGACCTTATCTTTACTTACTTAAACTGGAGATGAGTTTTTTTTTAGCATCGCATCTTACTACTCATTTGGGTTATACGCCAATGTACTAATTAAACCAATGCTTTAGGGATTGTGAAGGTTTAATTGAGATTAAATGCACCCGAGTTTGCGTGGAAGGAAGTGGAAAACCACCATCAGTGCACCCGACCGGGATCGAACCCCTATCTCCCGTCTTCGGTAGTCTAGCTCGTATTAGACCACGCGGCCACCAAAGTGGGGCTAGAGATGAGTTGAATCCTACATTTCTCAAATTTGAATCTTAAATTTTCCTTCTAATCTCGAATCCAAATTCCAATCCTAGAATTTTCTAAATGTAAAGTTTTAGTTAAAAGTGAAAATATTTAAAATGGAATTTAAATAAAGTTGTTTAAGGCTTGGTGCCACTTACAAATTATATTTTTTTGTCTGTCCTATCTTACCTCATAAACAAGTAGTGCTTTCAATGGTAACCCAGCCCCCTAATTTGTACTTGTAACTTAATTTTGATATTGCTTAGCCATAAATAAAGCCATTTATATTTTGTTGATAAAATTTCGGGGGTGGGGGTGTTGAACCCCTAAAATCCCCTCTGACTATGGTCTTGGGATGAAAAATCACTTTCACAGAGATATGTTGTTGAGAAAGGCATAATAAACTGCTAATGTAAAAAGTGTCAAGTAGAGGGTTGAAAATTCTCATAAATCGGTCTCCAGCCGAGAGCAAATAAGAGAAAAAGAGGGGTGGAAATAACCAGATAACGGTAACTGCCAAGAATTAGGGTTTTCCCTAAGTCCCTTGTTATTTTGCCAACTTTCCCTTGAGAGCTGCTCGCGTACCCCCTGAAAGTTGCCCGCATACCCCAGTTTAGAACCGCTGCTCTAGATAATTATTTGAGATTCTTACGAAACTTGAATCTCCGGCTGGATTTGAGGAATCGAGAATTTGAGCGTCTAATCCTTACGATTAAATTTTAATTTTTTTAAGCAGTCAGGTTGCCTACATTTTAGAATGAACAATTGTTTAAAATATCAAATCACTTCACCATGAAAGTGGGATTTCTTATCGTCTGCAACAGGTCTCATTGCTTTTACAGGTAGCCCTATTAAAGACTCGAAGTGTAGACCACAATTTCCAAGGGACCCTGGTTTGATTCCGGCTAATCTGACGAAGAACGCTCTTAAAAAACTTGTGTTAAGCCGAGCTTAGAGATAATTCATTGTTCTATATCACGTGACTCACCCGACCACTTAACCTATCACTCAACCTGTTGAGAAACAGTTACTCTTCGACATGACTCACAAGTATACTACCGTGGATACGGACCGGGATCTAATGCATCACCGCGTCATGCAATATGACTTTCTTTTGTTTTTTTCAGGTAGTGACGAGTGCGCACTAAGCTGTGCGCAAGGTCTTATGTACATAATAAACATACTTGTCTGCATTCCACCACCAAGTTGAAAAAACACTAACTAAATGAATGTATAAAGTTTTAACATTGTTAACTATAGCATAATATAGGCTAACTTAACTTAACCTTTTTGAAGAAATGTTAAGTTAGTCTGAGCTATATTATAATAACCCAAATTAATGATGTGCCTACCCGCACCGGTGGGCACGTATATTAACCGGCAGCATAACCCAGTCTAGTTTCCCGATGATAGGAAAGTCGATGTTTGAATTCGGTTCGGTGGTCTTTACACAAATGCTGGTACATATCCTCTAAATATTAATTTACCTGTCCCTTCCCCACTGACCCTAATTAAATGCGGATAGCCCGATGGGTTTGGTTGGCGTAGAGAGCGAGGAGGCACACTGAGAAGAAAAAAACTTTATTCGACATACCTGTACTAAAACCAATTTACATTTTTCACACCACGTTTAGTCCCTGCCCAATTGAACGAGCTTATAGGTCGTATCGTATAGCACTTGTTTTTACACCCTTTAAAAAAACCCGTGCCAAACCGCTATTGATTCATGTTGTATCTCTCCATATTTCATTCGGTGTTGTGTTTTCACAGGTTGAGCTCATTGAAATCCCCTCATGATGAGGTAATCCTTATTATCCAGGACCATCCATCTTTTTCATGTCGTTCCATCTATGCAGTATCTCAACAAGAGCTGCGCATACGGGCTCCGCAGTATATAGGATGACCCAAAAGTTAGATACCAGTCAAAGATTCATATCATCCAGTGTGGACAGTGATCATTTTTGAAGACAATTTTGCCTAGTTGACGTACATTATTTTGTTTGTAACCGGCTCATAGTATAGTGGTCAGCGCACCTGGCTACGAACCTAGGGGCGCGGTTCAATTCCCGGCTGGTGGTACCTTGGGTATTTTCTTGAAAGAGGAATTACCCCCAACGGTCACCAGGGTTCGGGTTAATTAGGCTCAAGTTAGATTTAAATGTTTCCACTTGTTCCACACCCTCATATTCACTATCACCACCACCCCATCTCATCGGGACGTGGAAAGAGCCCCCACGGAAATGTGTACTGTTAGTACATTCGGGTGTCCCTGGGCAACGATACATTTGTACCGGATAAGATAATCTTTCCACTGTACTGCGCTACGAATAAAGTAGCTCGTCGTACCCCAGGCGCGCATTATTATTATTATTATTATTATTATTATTATTATTATTATTATTATTATTATTATTATTATTGGCATAACATTTCGGATAGCATATAAACTTGTCTCTAAACGTGGTTCTCAACGATTGAGGAGCTTCTGATTAAACAGTCTGACCTTTCACGCATAAACACAAGCTTACCCTATCATCTGTTAAGTTTACAACCCTACATGGTGGTTTCAGGAAGAGAAAAATTAGGAAACTTTTTGATGTCAGAGAAAGCGAGTAAATGTAACGGAATTTAATTAATAATAAGAACAAATCAAGGAATTTAAATACTTGACTAAGAAATAATAATTTGGCATCTTAACACTAGAACAAAAGTGAGATATTTATTTATATCTCGCATGTTAACAAAATGTATTGATTAGATTAGGCACTCTGCCAACATAAAATGGGTTGTACAGTTTATGTTTTATGTGGCATTTACACAGTGCTACATTTGATACTTTAATAAGAACTTTGCCCGCTTCGATGACTGCATGGTCTAAGGCGCTACTCTCGCAATAGACTAGACTGCCAATGATGGGAAGGATCGTGGTTTGATCTCGGTCGGGTGTACTGAGAGTGGTTTTCCTTAAATAGTTTTTCCTTAATAGTTTTCCACTTTCTCCGTCCCAATTTGGTTACACTTATTCTAAATTCAACCTTCCTTATACCTAACCTATTAGCGTAGTTAGTACATAAGCGTATAAACCGAATGGGCAGTAAGACGAGGTGCTAAAAACAGATCTTAAAAAAATGTTGCTTAACTCCACAAGAAAAACCGTAAAAAAGGTTAGATAAATTCAGGAAAAATTGAAAAATGAAGTCTGGAAAACCTAGGTAATTTTACTATAGAAATTTTGTAGTCACCCTAAGCCATCACATAGTTGGAAGCACTATAATCTGCAAACACTGACATACCTCCACTAAATGTTCGTGACTTTTTGACGAGTCTGTATCGCACTACTAAATCGGAGGTGCGTCACTGGCACTAACTAACTCTGTGATTGGTAAAACGCGTGCTTGTGTGACGGTGTCAAAATATTTAACTGCAATAACTGTAGTTTGGATATCGGTATATTTTGACGATAAATATTATTATTACTACCCTCTCTCCCTCATATGAGTATTGACAGTTTGACATTTCGCGGCAAATCTCTGTTTCACTTTAATGTTTAACGAGGGTCAAGTCCCAATTATGGTTTCTTATAAACATGAAGCGACTTAGCAACCCGGATATTATTTTCGGCAAGAAAAAAATTGAATGGGGTAGGGATGAGGTTGGTAAAATTTAGAGGGAACGCACTAACATCTGCATAGAAGGAGATTGGAAAATAATTTTGGGGTGGGGGGGGGGGGAACCTCCCTCATTACACTCGGCCAAGATTCAAACCTAGACCTCTCCGTCACTGATAATCCAGATTAGGTAAAAGAATAATATTTATAACTTTAATTTATTCCTACGTCCATTGGGAAATGAAAAAAAATTTAGAGAAATCAGAAATGTTGACATTATTAATGATCTCAGACAGAGGTTAAGTTATCTAATGTATCGGCAGTCCTTTAATTAAGTAGTAAATAGTTGTGTTAGGGCAAAGAAAAGGGTAATTTGAAAGCCATGAGATTTTAATCCGACCCACTTCAGTGGCCGCATGGTCTAAGACGTTACTCTCGCAATAGACTAGACTGCGGATGCTGGTGAGATTGAGGTTCGAATCTTGGGTACTAAGGGTGATTTTTCCAAAATGGTTTTCTACTCCACTTCCACGCAAATGTGGGTACACCTCCTACAAATATAGCTTTCCTCTTCCCTAAAATCATTAGCGTAATTTAGTACAAAAGTGTATAGCCCGAACGAGTAGTAAGACGCGATGCTAAAAAAAATTAACAATAGTTTGGAATGTTCATTTAAAAATATACGATTATAATGTTAAGAGACCCACACCATGGCTATAACTACACCCTTCGGTGGTTCAGTGGTTCAGTGGCTAGAGTAGTCGACCACGAGTATGTACTTGGTTTGGATCCTGTTGGTACTGATGAAGATATTTTGTTTGTATTGATATCATACTAGTAAATATCTAGGCGCTTGTTTTTTCTTCTATAGAATTAAGTTAATTTGTAAGTTTCTTGCTAACATCCATTCACGGTAAGAATTACTCTCTGAAAGGTCTTTTTTCCTACCAAAATCCTACTATATAATAGCTTTCTGGTAGGGAAAAAGGCCTTTCAGAAGACAATTCCTACGCTGAACAGACTTTAAATCAATCTTCATATAGTGCGTGTTAAATATCCTTACAATTAAGCTAGTTTGTTTAACAATGTGGTGGCCCAATGAACGGCTTAGTAATTGTATAGTAACGGAAATTGTTAAAAATAAAGAAAAAGGAAAAATAAACTAATAAGTGTAAATTTAATTAAGAAAGCCCGCCTAAGGAAAGAGGAAGAATGTGGGAAGAATCCAATGCACAAAGTTGACATCTTCTTCCTTTCTTCTTTGATTATATTGTAAAAGTAGTCACACACATATTTAAACACTAATAGAGTAATATTTCAGCAACAATGCGGCAACTTCTTGTTTAGAAGACAAAAGAAAGTAAGAAAATGTGGCCTTAGTGTATTGGATTCTTCCCACATTTTTCCTCTTTCCATAGGTAGGCTTTCTTCATTAAATTTACGCTGATTCGTTTATTTTTTACTCTTTCTTTATTTTTATCAATTAAGCTAGTTTGTAAATTGTCTTATGATATAATTAGTCTCTCTACAAGGTGCATCATGTGTTAAATACAGTAACAACAAAAAGTTCTAAAGGTGCTCTAGGTATCTGTTTGCTTGGAAGAGAAGGAAAATACGCCTCGGACAGATTTAGGTTGACCGGCTTTTTTCTCCCCCCTACTTTTTTTTTTTTTTAGAAGGCAACAAACAATGTCACCATTGTTTTCAAAATCTCACGAGTTGGTTCACAGCCACAAGACATCTCACGAAACTCTGTAAAAGACAGAGACGTAGGTCTGTTGAAGAGATTCTTCTTCTTAGTAATAAAACTCACACAGAGATTTACAGGTTTATTGTGACTGACAGACAGCCTCTTATTGCGAACATGATCGTGATTGCTTTTCAGGAAGAGCCATTTAAATAATACAAACATCGTTTGCGGCCAAAATCAATAACATCTATTTTACTAGTGTTATTTTGTAGGTATCGATAGTATCGAAAACTAGTAACATTTCTAGCTATCAGATAAGGCTATTTATAGGAAAATCAAATGCTTCCACCGGTAGGATTGGTGTAGTGCAATAATTTCACTTAAGACTCTGGGAGGTTTGGGATTTGGTTCGAATCCGAGCCACGTGTACTGATGTCTGTTTTCCGCAACTTCATTAAGTTTTGTTTTTCCATCCTGACTCTTCTATTCGAGTTTTGGTAGATTTTCTCTTCTATTAAATATAGCGCCGCCCGCACTCGAGGTAGACTCAGTCTGACTATGAAACTTGACCTAAACCAAGCCCTGAATAGGAAGAATACTTTCAAACACCACAAAGTCAACTAAATGTACTTAAACATATCCACTCAAATAAATGGTATGTTTCACCACACAGAATCTCGCTCCTTTACCCAAAAATAGAGATATTTAAAATCGTTAAAGCGGATTTAGAGATAATATTTTTTTTTCATCCTGAGGTAATAAACACCCTTCATTTTAGGGTTGGAAAGCTAATTTAAAAAAACAACTGGGGAACCCTAGTTAACAAGTTTTAGCCCAACCGGTAAAATAATTTCGTATACTTTAAATTAAATTTAAAATTGACACCTGGACACGGGACACGAACCCGGAGTCTAAGGCAGAGTCTGTGATGGACGTGCGGAAATCGTCAGCTACATATGAGTCATCAATTAAAACCCCGAGCTATCAAATAACGCAGCCATCTTTGACTTCGTAAGGAGTTTTGCTGCCAAATGTATAATTACACTTGTACGAAAGCGCATATTATCACGATAAATTAAATCGCCAAGGTATTATATTTTTTAATTGGACACGGGAATCGAACTCGGGACTATGACTCTTGGTTAATGCATGGACGTACTAAGCCTAAGGTTCCAAGTTCGATTCTCGTGTCCAGGTGTCATTTTACAATTTTAAGAATATGTTATTTAGATGCGACAGTAATCGTAACTATAACAAATATATTAGTTTGGTAATCATCAAAATAGTTTCGTCTCTAGTCCGAGATACAAACTCACGCCATCGCGAAAACCACTTTGCGGACTCAGGGGGTTATCAAACGTCAATAAGCATCAACATTTCTAATCAGATTTTCTTACGATTACAATACTTCCTCTTTCCGAAGGGTTGCGAGAAAGTAAAAGTATTGACAAATGTACAACCATTTTATTATTCACACCACTATTTTAAATACTTTTAAAACTCGACTAAATAGGTTTTACCCTTCAATTTTCATATGAAGAACCAAGGTGGGAAGAATCTTATCCAACAGCTAGAAACTTTACGAGATCTATTTTCATGTATTCATACGTCAGGCCATATGATCCTCAGCTGTCATTGTTGATATATATTATAAATACCTATAAAATTGCACTAGTAAAATAGTAAATCGTTATCATTTTTGACAGCTAAATAATATTGTTTTATTTTATTAAAGACTTTTTTTAATGAAAGTTGAACAGTAGAACTATTTAATTATCTAAATAAATTTTGAGGTGTTGCGAGGAAAACCGACCTGGTAAAATTTACCTTTTGCTAGTTGGTAAGCGTCAAACGTGCATAAACCTGCCGATGTTTTCTTGTTCTTTTTAAATAACACTGTGTTCACGTAAATTTGTACCCGTTTGGGTGGTCGAATGGTCCAAGCTCTAAGAGTATGACTGGACTGAGAGCTCGGGGTTTGAATCCTGGTTGGGTTCCGTGCACTAAGAATTATTTTCTCCTAAACGGTTTTCCATCCTTCCTTCACGCAAG